>OX031014.1:7197731-7707731 GCA_943736025.1 Tenthredo mesomela
AAGCGTATATAATACGTATAAATAAATTATATACGGTATATATACAAAAATATATTCTGAGATATATTCCTTGCATATAAATCGCGGCAAAAAGTTGTATATTCAATATATAAATGAGATATATACCGAATATAAAAAAATATATTCTACATATATTTTAAATATATGTCGTAATATAATTTTATATATATTTTCACATATAAATTTTTTCCGTGGGGGCAATGCAGGCGACTTGCGTTTGCCTACCTTTCAGTCGCGTTTCTTTCCAGAGAATCGCTCTGTATATCTGGTCCAATGGACCATTTGGTTTCCTATGTGAGATAGCAGCCCACGATAAGGTTGGTACTGGAGGTAGTGCAGTAAACACTAGTAAGCAGACTTCAACGGATGTGTGTATTAATTTTATATAGGAACTGATCAATCAATGTAAGGCATTATTATGGGGGTTCCACGGCATTTCACCTAATCGGTGAAGGTCACCGACGCCGATCTTGATGTCAATTTCTTTTCTCAATTCGCCTCTCGAAAATAATGAACCCCTGTTCGGTCGTTTTTCGATTAGGCCACCTGTGTTGATTTTATGCATTTTCCGATTTTTCAACTTTTTCGAAAACAGACTTTTTTCAACTGGCTTTTTTCAACTGGCTTTAACTTCAAGAGCTTTGAACAGGTGATAATCGTCGATACCTCGGCTTCTACTAGTTGAATTTTCATTTTGTTTTTCTAGTTTTGTAGAGGAAAATATTGTCTACAACTTTTATTCGAAGAATTTTTCGATATCTGTAAAGGAAAAGAAGTTTGAAAAGTTTTACTTGAACAAGTTTTCGATAAAATCGAAAGGCAATATAATCGACAATAAACATTCGAATAACTTTGTTTTCTTTACAGATATGAAAAATTCTTCGAACAAAAGTTGTAGACAATATTTTTCTCTACAAAACTAAAAAAAAAAAACCGAAATCCAACCAATAGGAGCCGAGATTTCGTCAATTGCCTGTTTTCCAAGATGGCGGACGAAGCACAAAGGAATTTTGTTGGATTCCGGCGGATTTAGGTGTCTCTAATGACCCTTTACTCACCCTCAAAAATTTGGCTTATCCATCCATTTTGTCATTTCAAAGTCTAATTTGACTGGCCTACATTAACAGTGAGCTAAATTGTTAAATGTTGGAATTGAATCCAATGAGAACTACATTACGAGTAGTCGATAGTAAAACTAGATTAAAGATGTTAGCTAAATCAATCAATGCTAAAGCACGTTTCATCACGCAATAACCATACCTAATATGAATCATCTGGCTACGGTCCTTCATTTGGAGATAAGCCAAAGATTATAAAAAAAAAAAAAATATAAATCATCTATGTAAAAAGGTCGTGTTAGCGGCGCATATTGATTATACGTGTATATTAGGGTGGTTCATTTTAAACTTTTATTTTTTTTTTTCGCTTCCCACCTGAAAACTTGGTGCCAAATTCGGAAAAAAAATTCTCCCTAAATCGGAAACCATGACAAAAAATATTTAGAGGTCGCTACCGAGGAATAAAGAAAACATCAATCATTTTCGATGTATCATTCATGATTGACTCATGAGCGAAAAAAAAAAAAAAAAGTAAAAAAACAACAAAAAAAAATTAATAAAAATCAAAAAATACCATGCTAATTTGAAAAAACTCGTTGCCGGTAGCGACCTCTAAATATTTTTTGTCATGGTCTCCGATTTAGGGAGAATTTTTTTTCCGAATTTGGCACCAAGTTTTCAGGTGGGAGGAGAAAAAAAAAATTACAAGTTTAAAATGAACCACCCTAGTGTATATCAGTGTTTGTGTCAAGGAAGTAAGAGCAAAAATATATCGGAGCGAATTAACGAAATATCGAAGTCTAAAGCTTGGTACACACTAGTGACACTTGAGCATATTTGGGCATATTTGCGCGCACGAACCATCTTTTTCCTTCTTGCTTCCAGAAGGAAGAAAGGAGACAAAAGATGTGCGTGCGCGCAAATATGCTCAAGTGTGTCTGCCTCTTAACAGTGATCGAATGGTCAAGACAGAAATGTGGTGGGTTATACGCATAGACGTAGAATGTCCTTGTACAGACGTATGTATATTCTCAAATGATCAGAACCTGTTTTCAAGTGGTCTATAGTATATTAATATAGTATTTCATTTCCGGATTTGAATGAACGTCAAGCTTATAATCACGTAGTTCTTTGTCGAGCTTGGTTATATCTGTTTTCAACAGTACGCTCTTCATATTTGCCAGTGATTCGAGTTCAGAACAATACGTTGCAAGAATTAGAACGTTAATAATTGATCAAATATGGCACCAGTCGTTGTGATTCAATTAGTGTTCCTCTTGTTGGGTGTTTTTGAAGTAGCAACAAGTCTATCTGAACAGAGCCGCTTCATTTTGCTGTACTGTCCTAGTAAGTGTACTTCGTTCACAATAAATTATTCAACTTTCACCAAGATTTAGGGCGATTTGGCATACTAAGGCCATTGTCGAGTGTCGACAGTTGACTATGCTTGTAACTCGTGTTTTCAATACATATTGCTTCTTTCGGTCTAGTAGACGCCCCGTCTCAGAAATCGACAGCATCCTGTCTGGTACAGGGTAAACCACCGATTCGACGGCATGGCTACACGTAAGTCGAGTAGGGGAAAGTGGGGCAGAATGGCCAGATGGGGCTAAATGGCCGCTGAAAAAAAAATTGACTTACTCGCATTTTCGCACCAAGGGGGATCGTATGAGACGCCTTGCAACGCGATTCCGCTGAAAGTGCTCAAAAAATTTTAGGATGGGGCTAAACGGCCACCCTAATAAAAGTAGCGAAATTGCATTTTCACGTCGAAGTGAGTGAGATAAAACTATATGCAGCGTGGTTCCACTGAAAACGATGCAAAACTGAAAGGGTGGGGCAAAGTCGCTCACCCTACACTGAGAAAAAAATATAATTGAATTAACGAAATATTTTTTTCAATAGTCGCAATTAAATATTTATTCGGAACAAATAAATTTCAATTGGTATGATTAAATATCATATGAAATTAACCGATTGTCACTCACTTCGACGTGAAAATGCAATTTCGCTACTTTTATTAGGGTGGCCGTTTAGCCCCACCCTGAAAATTTTTGAGTACTTTCAGCGGAATCCCGTTGTATGGCGTCTCATATGATCCTCCTTGATGCGAAAATGCTAGTAAGTCAATTTTTTTTTTGGCGGCCATTTAGCCCCATCCGGCCATTCTGCCCCACTTTCCCCTACTTCCATTATTCCTCTGAATGAAGTAAGCTGATTTGTCAATTTCGATTCATATAATTGGCGATGCTTCGTATTGAAGCATAATTCATGTATACGAAAGCCAATTGTTGTGAATCGAACGATGTGAAACCATATGTGTCGAACACTCTTTGCGTGGGCATTGCACATGGTGCGATTCTACGTTCTCTAGAGATTGAATAATCGTCCGATTGAAAACTCGCTTGCGATTCCGAATAAATTGAATATCAGATATGGTGTTACAAATTTTCGTATCAGCCCTTTACATTTATAGGGTTCGTGTCATAAAATAAATCGTCTTATATTACTTGCAGATATACACTCGGTATTGGTGGTCACAAAGTTCATACTTATGGGGAAAATTGGAACACGGCTCGTAATATCTGCGAAGTAGAAGGTGGTTACCTAGCTATCATCAACTCCGAGGTTGAGTCAGAAGTTATTGCAAAGCTGTTTGAAGCATCCTTGCCACACAGGGCTTCTTATTCTACGAGACATGCCCACATTGGTTTTCACGATCTCTTCAAGGAAGATGAGTACGTAACCATCCACAATGAACCCTTGAATAGTACAGGATTCTACGAGTGGCACAATAACGGACCAGACAATGAAGATGGTCGTCAAAACTGTGGAGCTGTATACACAGACGGCCTGCTGGACGACTTCTATTGCGACGTATCTCTTGGCTTCATTTGCGAGGTACCTTACGTTAAGGATGATTAGGTTGAAGACACTCATGTAGTATCGGGAATAGTTTATGCTACACGTGAGTTTATTTTTAAGAGTAAGACTGTAGCACTTGCGGTTTTACGTTCAATATTATTAGAATAAGGTGACAGTGCAGACCAGACATGACCTGTAGAGCAGCCTTCGAAACTCATGGGAACACGTGTGGCCCAAGCACCATGGATAGAGAGAATGAATGAGTATACTATGAATGATGGATGACTGGAGAAGGATGCAAGGCTGCAGTTGGGGGTTGCATATTCGTAGTAAGGACAGTTTGAGAACGATAGTTGAAGACGAAAGATCTAAGACGAGAAGTATAGGAACGAGGACCGAGTACAAAAAACGAACGACAATACAATATAAGTAGACACTCCAGACGGACACCATACGAGACGAGACTTTAAAAAACGAGTTATTTTGTAATAGACTTATATTAACAAATACTCGAATAAATAAGCATTTTTATTCATTCGATACTTGACTCCAAACACCATTCATTTATATCCTCACCAGATCCTCCATACTACACTTATGTAACCTAAGTACCTAACCGTGTATGAATTATTATCCTAAGGCAAAAGATCCCTAATCAATATTTTGATACAATTGCTTCAATCGAGTCACAGATAAGTCTTGCACGTAGGTTTAATTCGGTCTTATGACTTCGGCCACTTGGTCAATTGGAACGAAAGTTCCAGTCAATTCAGCTATTTTGCACAGTAAGCTTTGAGGTATGGATTGTTTGAATCGCTTCATTATCTCTCAGAAATGATAGCGACGACTATCTTGTACATGGCACTTCGACCTCTCATATCGGAAACAGGTCAGGCTATCAACGTGAGCTTAGATATATCAGCTGACGCGCCCTCGGTACTGGCAGTTACTCGCATATTCTACGAAGCAAAGATGTCGTCGGCTGTATCGTTGATCGTTTTTGGACAAGTTTATTTTCTTGGCCAAATGCCCAATACCCCATCAATTGCACCTAGTACGACGTTGACTTCGACCATCTACCAGAATAAAAGCGAGCCAGAGCCATTGCATGGGGTTAGACGCGACGACTACACGTAAGCCGACGAGTTTTCTACTTTTTTGCTATGTATCATTTGCGATAAATTAAGTTTAATCAATCAATCTTAATTATACAGAATTCACACCACTTTGAGCTGGTATTCTGACAAAAACGAATCACAGAGCTGGTTCTCGATCTTTCGTATCAATTCTTGCCATTTATGAAATTCTGATCATAACGTCATGAAACACCTCATATTCCCTGCAGATATACACTAGGAATTGGTGGTCACAAGGTTCATTCTGACGTGGCCACTTGGAACACGGCTCGGAAGATCTGTGAACAAGAAGGTGGTAACCTAGCTATCATCAACTCCGTCGCCGAGTCAGAAGTCATCGCACAATTATTTCGAGCATCCTTGCCACATGATGGTTCCAGTGACTCGAACTACGTCCACATTGGTTTTCACGATCTCTACCAAGAAGGTGAATACATCACCGTTCACGGTGAATCCCTGAAAAATGTAGGATTCAACGAGTGGCAGGGTTCGGGTCCAGATAATGCAGATAATGATGAAAATTGTGGATCCGTATTCGTAACCGGCAAACTGAACGACATCTCCTGCAAAAAATCTTGCGGCTTCGTTTGCGAGTTACCTTACGCTTAGGGAAGTTTGATTCAGCCGCAATGAATACTTCGAAAATTTACACGGTGTACTAATTACTTACGTGAATATTTCTTCAAAAGTTCCCAGTGACCTGCGGCTTCATTATAAAAGCTTTTGCATCTCAGGTTAAGTAAGTGAATACAGATCAGCAAGTAAGGCAAAATTTTTACTGTTTCACTGCTCCAAAATAAAAAATCTTGATATTAAATTTCTTTGATTTTTTTGTCCTCTGTTGAAAAAAAATTTATAATTTCCCAAGAACGTTTTTTCAATTGACGTTTTACTTCAGAAACTTTTATGCTCATCATTATCAATGTACTGACACAGCCATATCTGTAAGGTTGACTTTTTCACGTTTGTCTGCGTGACATTTCACCCTTTTTCATGCATTGCATACCATATCTTCGAATTTAGCAGCTGCATGCTTGTTATGGACCAGACCACAGACCCAACGGGATGATTACACGTAAGCTGAATCTGCCGTCTACACTTTCATCTCTTCTTATGGGCAATTTTTGGATGCCTAATTTCATTTCATTTTAATTGAAATACTTTTCAAACATTTATACCCAGGCATGGGCAGAGTATCGGTGGTTGCAAGTTTCATACGATAGCGTTACCGCGGGTAATGCCCGATTGATTTTTAACGAAGAAGAAGCCCACCTGCTATAATCACCAGTGTCACTGATACAGAAACTATCGCCTTATTCTATCAAAGATCAACACAAGTTGTTGGCTAATTGCTACCACAGTATGCGGGCGTGGGTTTCAATCAGGGGTTGAAGATTAAAGGCAAGTTCTTCATGTCGATATATAAACACGAGGACCGTACTTAGGTAATATTTTCCTCAGAAGCTCGTCTGAGCGGAACAGAGTAATTACAAGTGTGTCCAACAAGGATGTAAGAGGAGAAGTATATGGAAGAGAAAGAGAAAGACACAGAGAGAAAAGCGTTTATTACATCCTGGGATATGAGTCAGATATGAGATCGCTATGAGGATTGGAGGGAGGGAGAAAATGAAATCTCAAAGCCAAAGGAGTAATGTGGGGGGGCTCGCATGGACGTGGAATGTCCTTGAATATACATACATATTGTTGGATTATCAAAACCTGTTCTCGAGTGTACTGGTATTGCTGAAGTTTTTTATTCCTGGATTTGAAAGAATATCGAACTGATTCACATGGTTACTTCTCAAGCCTGGTGATTTCTATTTTTAACAACACGCTATTCGCATTTGCTGGTGATCTTGGTTCAGGACAACACCTCAGCTTTGCACTCCACAAGAATTAAAACGTCAATAATTAATAAAATATGACATCTGTTGTTGCGTTTCAATTAGTGTTTCTCTTATCGGCTTTGCTGCAGGAACAAACTACTGCTGGTCTGCAGAGCGGTTTCATTTTGCTGTCCGGTTTTGGTGAGTGTTCTTCGACCAAAATTTTTCAATTTTGATCAAGATTTCGGGCGATTGAACAGAAGGCCAGTGTCCATAATTCCCTCTTTTTGTAACTCGTTCTATCACTACATTACTTCTTCCGGTCTCGTAGGCGTCAAGTCTGAAAGATCAACTGCCTCCTGTCTGGTACAGGGTCAACCACCGGTTCGACGCCATGACTACACGTAAGTTGAACATTTTAATTATTTCTTCGATGGTATAGTTACGGTACTCATATAAGTCAATTCGATTTAATAATCACTAGTCGACTTGATGAATGGGGGATACTTCTTATCAAAGCATAATTTACATCAAATAGATCATTTCTTTTGTCTCAGTGACCAATTTCATCGATTTGCTCATACCACACATTTATTCCTACGGTTTTTCGATCTGAAGGCGATATTAATGGACCCAGTCCAATTGCAATAATGCTAAAGCTAACTGTTATAAATCGACCGATGTCGAAACATATGTGTCTTCTCTATCTTCTCTATCCTCTTTGGGTCAGCTGAATAGTCAAGATCGAGTGGTCGTCATAGTAACTGGTTTGAGATTCCGAATAAAATGAATACCAGAGCTTGTATTCCAATTGATCGTGCCAATTCGTGTCATTTATGAAATCCTTATCATAACTTGAACCATCTTATATTTCCGGCAGATATACTCTCGGAATTGGTGGTCACAAAGTTCATACTGAGGTGGCCACTTGGAACACGGCTCGGAAGATCTGCGACCAAGAAGGTGGTTACCTAGCTATCATCAACTCCATCGCCGAGTCAGAAGTCATCGCACAACTATTTCGAGCATCCTTGCCACACGATGGTTCCAGTGACTCGAGCTACGTCCACATTGGTTTTCACGATCTCTACCAAGAAGGCGAATACGTCACCGTTCACGGTGAATCCCTGGAAAAAGTAGGATTCAACGAGTGGCAGGGTTCGGGGCCAGATAATGCAGATAATGACGAGAACTGTGGATCCGTATTCGTAACCGGCAAACTGAACGACATCTCATGCAAAAAATCTTGCGGCTTCGTTTGCGAGTTACCTTACGTTGACCGAGATTAGCTTATTTCCCAATAAATACTTTGAAAATGTATTCTGTATACTAAACTCTTGAGCCATCGTCTTGCAATGCGTATATATATATCGATCTTCAAATTCATTTCCAAAGCTCAACAAGACAGAACAAGACTATTATAAATACGATTTGAATACAAAAATGGATTTTAACACAATTTATTTATATTGTCAAATTATTGAATCCCATCACCTCCTATTCTTAAGGGGGGATTCTAGTCTAGAAATTTGAAAAATTCGACTTCTTTTCCCCATATTTTCAAAGTTTAGACCTTTAAGAATATGTCTTCCAAAGGATTTTTCAAAATTCGAATTATTTTCGGAGTTACAGCAACTTTTGTGACGTGGCAACTAAACCGGTCGACCACTACCTGAGGACGAGTCCCTTCGAGAAATTCCTTTATACTCCATATTATATACTTATAGAAATCTATTAACTGTAGGTCATTGTAACGTATTTTGTTAGAAGGCCCAATGTATGTATCAGGGATCGCCGATGAACCAAATGTGAGTATTAAGTACCATTATCTGAGTTACGCTGCCCGAAACTTTGTCTCAAACTTTAAACGCATTTTTCTCGAAACTACATTTTTCGACCTGGTTGACATGATATCTCAAGTTCTACTAAGATTTTTTTCTGGAACTTTCAAACATGAATAAACATCTTATAAAAAAATACATACTAAAAATGTTTTCAATCTTTTTTTTATCCTACTTGGAAGAACGACTAAAATTCAGGCCTCTAGACTAGAATACCCCCTTAATATGCTATTCTGCAATTCGTTATTGAATAGTGACATTGATTTAATTACTTTTATCCAATCGATTGAAATATCAACCTGTGAAATACTAAATGAAGCAACAGAACGCAAACCGATATCTGCAGGTGCATCAGACTGTACGATCCCCCATATGGAATAGCGGGCGAAGATTTCGCGTTGATGCTGGTAGTGTAATGAACCGTAAACAGCTTTGAACAGATGTGTGTAATAATTCTATCTCTGTACTGATCGATTAATGTGAGGCATTTTATGTCTTGGACTACAAATATATGTATGTATGTATGTAACATTGATAAAATATCGGAATGTGTGGGAGACGATGCTGATGTCAATCGTCATGACATCTCGTTATTTGCTATTGACTTATTTCTGCACGAGATTGAGGGGACGCATATACAGTACTGAGAAATCGACAACGATATTCCAGTGCGTAGTGCGACAAACTAAAAACAGTAAAAGGTCAAATTTAAGATTTTGCCCTGGTTTCGCAGATATTTTGACGAGATCGAAACGTTGTATACATATTCCGTGCAAAGACTAACTATATACGATCAACGGCAACTATGACAATGACACTGGGCTAAATCGTCGAATTTTGACACTCGCTTTTACTAAAACGTCATAACTATTATTTATATTCAATTGCGGATCTGGATCTAAATTCATTCTATCGAGCAGATGTATCTAATGTGTGTGTGTGTGTGTGTGCAGTTCAACAGACGAAGGGAAAATGTGAGGAATGGAATGCGTTAGTGAAAGCTAACAGTGTCGTTGCACAATATCTGTGGCAAAAATCATGATAGACCAAATTGAGGAGCCTGCAAATTCATAATTCGAGGTACAATAATCTTACGTCACAACTGGCAAAACAATAAAGCGAAAAAGCCCAACACAATCACTCCAATCAAGTCACAGATATAAGGTTCGCAGGTGAGTTCAATTTGGTCGGATGGCTCCGGCAATTTGGTCACTTGCGAAGAAAGTTCTAGTCAATTCTATTTTGTTTAGTAAGCTTTGAGATATGCGGACCGTTTGGATCGCTTGAAAATTTCTCAGAAATGTGCAGCTCCGACTATCGTGGATAGAACTTTGACCTCTTGTATCGTGAACAGGTCAGGGTGTCAACGTCAGCCTAGATATATAAGCTCATGGGCTCTCGCTACTAGCAGTTATTCGCATATTGCGCGAAGCAAAGATGTCGTCGGCTCTATCGTTAATCGTTTTCGGGCAAGTTTATTTTCTTGCCCCGATGTCCAACACTCCATCTATTACACCTGAAACAACCCTGACTCCGACCATCCACCAGGAATTAAGCCAGCCACAGCCATTGCGCGAAGTTAGACGCGGCGACTACACGTAAGCTGACTAGTCTTTTACTCTTTTGCTTTGTATCACATGCAACGAATTAACTGCGATTAATCAATCCCAGTTATATATAAAATTTGAACTTTCATTAATGACAACTATTCAATTATATATTGACTCTTCAATTATGACAACAATGAATCACAGAGCTAACATTATTGCAATTTTTGATGTCACTTCTTGTCATGCACGAAATCTTCATCATAAAATGAACCTTCCCGTAATCCCTACAGATATACACCCGGTATTGGTGGTCACAAAGTTCATACTTTTGGGGCCACTTGGAACACGGCTCGTAAGACCTGCGAAGTAGAAGGTGGTGATCTAGCTATCATCAACTCTGTTGCTGAGTCAGAACTTATCGCAAAACTATTTCGAGCGTCCTTGCCACACACTGCTTCCAGTGACTCGAATTTTGTCCACATCGGTTTTCACGATCTATTCGAGGAAGGCGAGTTCGTAACCATTCACAATGAACCCTTGAGTACCACAGGATTCTATAAGTGGTACGGTAACGGCCCAGACAATCAGCAAGGCAATCAAAATTGTGGAGCTGTACACAAAGACGGCAGGCTAGACGACAACGCCTGCTCCGCAACTCTCGGCTTCGTTTGCGAGGTACCTTACGTTGAGAAAGACTAGATTATTCCTCAATGAGTAATTTGAAAATGTATTCTTCGTACTAGACCCTTAAGCCATAACCCCGCAATGCGTGGGGTCTATCGATCGTAAAATTTATTACAAAAGTTCAACAAGATTATTATAAACATGATTTGAATATAATAAAAATGCATTTTAACTCAAAATATTTATATATTTACAAATTATTAAATCCTAACACAACCATTTTGATATGTGCTTCTTTTGGGTCATACACGCAAAAAAAAAAGTGCTGTTATAGGTGAAGAATAATACGCTATCTCATCTCTACACATTATTTGTATGAGAAGCTCTCGTTAGCCGCGCTAAATAATTACGTGTGCGTACTCAGTGTGTGTGTCAGAGGAGGAAAAGGCCTTGAATTGAATATCCTTGAATTGCGATAGACAAATTTTTCAATCGTCGAAACCAGTTCAAAAGTTTGTCGTGTCGATGTAAGATATTATTGCTGTATTCGAAAAAACAAGTTTATCTCCATAGCTGCCGCCCCGGCCTGGCTATTTCGATACCCGGTTACTCTTCACATTTGCCAGTGATCAACGCCTAGGATCGCACCACAGTCTTGCACGTCGCAAGAATTTTAACGTTAATAAGCAATCAGTTATGGCGCCTGTCGTTACCATTGAATTGGTGTTCCTCTTATTAGCTGTGCTCCAAATACAAACTAGTGCAGTTACACCCAACGGTCTGCTCTTGTTCCTCTGTCCAGGTATGTGATTTCGCACATAGTCTGTTAATTTTCATCAAAATTACCAGCAATTGAACAGAGCTGAGCGCACATTACATTGCACTGCAGGCGCAATATACACTGAGCCAACAAATTAACGGACGACGTAGATTTTTCTGAAAAGCGGTTGGTTTACGAATTGCTATAACTTAGTGAAAGAACATCATGTTATGGAATAGACCATATCAAAGAACAGTTATGAAAAGTTAATTGCTGATCTATATACTTGTAGTTTATCGAACCTGCCATGGCTGAGTGATAAAAGATGAATCGATTAATCTCTAGAATATCTATTGTTTAAGTTTTTGTTCTTATTGCAGTACAGATCTCACCTTCGCCCTCATCAACTCTTAGGCCGCTACCGAATCAATCAATGGTCAGACGCGACGATTACACGTGAGCCAATTATTGCTTCTATTATTTATTCATATATTCATTCATGCTTTTTTTTTTTTTTGTTGACAAATGGAATGAAACAACATCTTTTTTCACACTTTTTTCCATTTCTCCCTATGTAATAATACAGATACACGCCAGGTATTGGTGGCCACAAGTTTCATACGAGAGCTGCTACGTGGAACGAAGCTCGACGAACTTGCGACGAAGAGGGCGGTAATTTGGCAATCATAAACTCAATCGAGGAGTCAAACGTCATTATGGATATTTTCGCTAAATCCGGGCGGATTATTGGAGCAACCGGCGGTTTCGCCCACGCTTTCATCGGGTTTCACGACTTGTACCAGGAGGGCGACTATGTTACTGTCCAGGGCCGTTCATTAGCGAAGTCCGGATTCACTCTGTGGGGAGATGGAGAACCTAGCAAGACTTTCGACGGCGACGAAGAGGATTGCGGGTCTGTGAACCGAAATGGTAGATTTAATGACGCTCCATGTACAACGAAGATTGCATTCATATGCGAGATGCCAATGTCCTGATTTCGGTCCACATCGGATGTCCACATCGATCGGTAAATGATACTTGGCAAATGATAGACTACTCTCTTAAAATGAATCAGTGGAATTTCACTGATTTCCCAGTGAAATCTCACTGATTCAACCAGTGAATTCCACTCGTTGAACCAGTGAAAAACTTGGAAGTGGGGATAATTCACTGATTCAACAAGTGAAAAACTTGGAAGTTCACTGATTTACCAGTAAACTTTCTACTCACTGGTTGAATCAGTGAAATTCCACTGATTCATTTTAAGAGAGTACAAAATCTGTATAAGCATATAAAGGCTTGTCGGTATAGTTTTGTAATCGAATAGAAATGTAGTCTAGGCTCATCTTTTCCATACGTATCAATTGACCCGGGAAAAAAAGTTCCATGTATGGTCATGTATGATCATGTATAAAAGTATATATGATCATACATGACCATACATGCTCATTAGGGTGGTCCTTATTTGGGGTATGTTCGAATTTTTTCCGACGATAGTCCTAAATCGGTTCCAAATAAATCAGAAAAAACGCCTGCCAAGTTTAAGCCCTTAATATTAATAGTAACCCGGCCCCCACGACAGTCAAAGTTTTAAATGGGAAATAGCATGTACTTTTCAAAACTAAACATTGAATTTCCATAACTCCGATAATTATTGATGAAAAAATCTAAAATTTAGTATAGTTATTTGCACCTGTAGGATGTACAAAATGGTGCATTCGAAATTTTTTTAGATCATTTTATTCTTACCTTTCAGTGTGATGGAAAAACCAAATTTCCCTCGAAGTTAAGCATCAGAAGGTCAGAATATAATTATCTAAAAAAAATTCGAATGCACCATTTTGTACATCCTACAAGTGCAAATGACTATACCAAATTTTAGATTTTTTCATCAATAATCATCGGAGTTATGGAAATTCAATGTTTAGTTTTAAAAAATACATGCAATTTCCCATTTAAAACTTTGACTGTCGTGGGGGCCGGGTTAATATTAATATTAAGGGCTTAAACTTGGCAGGCGTTTTTTCTGATTTATTTGGAACCGATTTAGGACTATCGTCGAAAAAAATTCGAACATACCCCAAATAAGGACCACCCTAATGCTCATACTCGATCATATCTGTTCGGATATGAATTTTGACCTGACATGATCATGTCTAATCACGTGCGTCATACATGATCATACATGGCCTTATATGATGTTACGAGCTCATACATGATCATGTGCGGCCATTTCACTTAGTAACGTGGCTGTAATAATCAGACTTATACATGCCCATATGTACTCACACATGTCCATGTATGACCATGTGTGGTTATGAACGATCAGAAATGAGCATATACAGTCGTATCTGAGCATACCATTAATTGCCCAATCTGAACTATACATGACAACCTATGATCTTACATGCTCCTATTTATTTATTTATTTCATTATTTATATATGCTCCCACATGCTCACATACGCTTCCACATGCTCATATATGCTTCCACATGCTCATATATGCTCCCACATGTTCATATATGCTCCTACATGCTCATGTATGCTCCCACATGCTTATGTATGTTCAGATCAGGTCAAATTTCATACCTGATCATGTATGGAAGTTCATATATGGCCATATCTGATCATATATGGAACTTTTTTTCCCGGGGATGAACAAAATTTTGGATGGGTCATAGTAGAGCCCAACGGCGTAACCAGGATTTTTACCGGGGGGGGGGGGGGGGGGGGGGGGGGGCATAACAAAAATACGTAACATAAAATACGTATGAAAAAAAAGGTTTTATTTGAACGTTTGCATTTTAAACATTTTTCCCGCCGCATCGAAATTTTTTTTTTCTAATTTTTTGCTTCATTAAATGAGCCAGGGGGGGGGGGGGGGGGGGGGCAGGCAAACGCCTAGTCTGCCCCACCGTGGCTACGCCGTTGATAGAGCCACCATATAGTTATAAATCATATTAACCTTGTATTCAGGAAAGATTGGGTGCAGAAAAAGTTCAGAATTTGTTGTATCAAATGATGATTCCGTTAATAAACATATTATTTCTATCTTAGGTAAATTATTGTTTTTGTCACGACAAATGAACTCCAATATAACCCAGAACAAGTTTTATCCGACTTTTCATCATACACCAGACATAGTACATATTTAATTCAATTTTTATTTAGAACGAATATTTTGCTACTGGAGGAATCGGCTATGAAGACAATAACGGAATATTATACAATGATTAATATTATTATATAAATGGATCCCGATTTTTGGCTGAAGTAAGGCGAACAGTGTTCTGTTCATTCATGGAACTATTCGCGAAAAAGTGATTCAATGTCATTGGAGCAGACCTATATATCAGCAATTCCACGTCAGACCGGACAGCTTTCTGACCTCGATGTTACCGATTTCGCTATCATTTTTTTACGGGTTCTATGGAATAAATAAATTCATCAAACAATTTTTTTTTTTTTTTTGAACCCTATTTTCCAAGTTACACGGGGGTGAAATTCAGGAAAAAGAGCCAAAAATCGAAAACATACTCCCCTTCAAACGGTCATATTTTTGATTGTATTCATCCTAGAGAGTTCATTCAAAAACCATTTTAAAGCTACTGAATGACACTATTATTATATAGGGGAGAGTGGGGCAAGACCGGCAGTGGGGGCAAAACCGGCACCAAAAAAAAAAGTGACCTAATCGTATTTTCGAATTAAGGCGAATCGTACGAAACGCCATACCGAGTGGTTCCACTGAAAGCGATAAAAATTTTTGGAGGGTGGGGCAAAACCGGCACCAAAAAAAAAAAAACGGCTAAATCGTATTTTCGCGATGAGGCGAGTAAAAAAAAAGCTGTATCTAACGTATCTCTGCTGAAAATGATAAAATACCGGGAAATGGGGGAAAACCGGCCACTAAACAAGGAAATTATACGAATATTACAAATTCAATGTAACAAAGAATAGAAAAATCAATTTAATGAAAGAAAAAATAGAAAAGTTTTAGAGACTAGATGTGTTTAACAAAAGAGCTATTACTATACCATTTGAAATGAACCAAAAAATATTAATCGAAAGAACAATTATTTATACAGTTTTCTAGAAATTAGAAGATTCGACGAAATTAGAGAGAGTGTCTGGCCGGTTTTTCTCCCATTTCCCGGTATTTTATCGTTTTCAGCAGAGATACGTTAAATACAGATTTTTCTTACTCGCCTCATCGTGAAAATACGATTTAGCCGCTTTTTTTTTTTGGTGCCGGTTTTGCCCCCACTGCCGGTCTTGCCCCACTCTCCCCTATGTGATTTTCAAAGCAAGGGCCACGCGATAACATTCTCAAAAAAATATGAGCATATTTCCTTGATCAATTCTCTGCAAAATCGTTAAGTCAATTCCATGGAGAAACGATGGAAACCATGTGAAAACGATTTATTTATAAGCGACGGCGTGCGCTGCCGCTGAAAGACCCGGCTCGGGTACGGTTTTTCGGTGGCAGTGCGCGCCGTCGCTTATAAATAAATCGTTTTCATATGGTTTCCATCGTTTCTCCATGAAATTGACTGAACGATTTTGTAGAGAATTGATCAAGGAATGCGCTCATATTTTTTTTAGAATGTTATCGCGTGGCCCTTGCTTTGAAAATCACGTTTGAATAATATATTTGTTTATAACAAATAGAATTGTTTGTTACCGCAGAATGAAATAAATATATAATAATAGTGTCATTCAACAGCTTTAAAATGGTTTTTGAATGAAGTCTCTAGGATGACTACAATCAAAGATATGACTGCTTGAAGGGGAGTATGTTTTCGATTTTTGGCTCTTTTTCCTGAATTTCACCCCCGTGTAACTTGGAAAATAGGGGCCAAAGAAAAAAAATAAATGAATGTTTGAGAATTTATTTGTTCTATAGATCCCGTAAAAAAAATTATAGCGAAATCGGTAACATCGAGGTCAATTTTTGATTTATTTTGTCCGGTCTGACGTGGAATGGCTCATATAGAAAAGAAGGCTGGTTCATTTCACACCCGTGTATTTTTGAGTAACCTGATTATTTTAAAATAGTGTAAGCACATCTTCATCCTGTCGACTTATAGTCAACCAAGATCACTTTCCCACATTAATTGCAGATACACACCAGGTATCAGAGGGCATAAGATTCGTTCTGGACTAGCGACTTGGAATTCGGCTAGGCGAATCTGCAGAGAGCAGGGAAGTTATTCGACAATAATCAATTCCGTCACTTAGGCCGAAGTCATTGGTCGGCTGTTAAAAGGAGCAGGAGTTCAACATAGTTGGGTCGGCGTTTATGATCTTTACCACGAGGATGAGTTTGTCACAATACACGGGGAACCATTGGTAGAAACAGAATATGATAAGTGGCAACCAGGAGAACCGAACAAGGCGAATAATAACGAACATTGTTTACTGGTCAATGATCAGCGCGAGTTACTCGACATCCCATGCGACCACCGTCACTCTGTTATTTGTGAGATACCTTAGGTTCAGCCTAGACCTAGACCTGCACCAGCTTCCGAATTTGTCGTTAATCCATTAATTGCTTGAGATCTAGGACTAATCATACTTCTAAGATTAAAATGAACCGTAAGTGATCTGAAAATGTGAGGCAAAATAAAAATGATCAGTCTTCACTCCGTCTCCTGAATTCCTGTCATTATATTACATATTTCTTTACGTTTTAGGTAATCACCTTCATCCCTTGTCATTCAGATATCACATGTTTATAAGTGTAGCACAGAAAAAATACATATTTAACTTGATCATTGGGCCCAATACGAAGGATATATTCGCATCCCCATTACACATTCGTCCATTCACGACTATTATCTATGATTTAGTATATTGAGTTCAGACATTCATGAAATATTCCTAATCGTTAAATATAAACATTGACCGTATTCACCGATACACGTCAGTATTTTCTTCATACAATCCAAAGTATTCTAGACTCTCTTATCAAGACCATAACATGGATTCCTCGGATCTGAAGCAATGACAACAGAAGATTCGAGGATTCCCAATAAGAGTAAAATTAAGAGAACTTGAAATTATCTGCTCAGGTAATGACTCTGATAAGATAATTATACACACCTGTATTGAATGTCCTGTTCTGTCGTGTCTGAAGAAAAGATATTCGAAGAAATACATCAAGAGCTTGGAGTGTATTTAGCATAACTGCTTGTGTCCTATCAAATCAGAGTACATATGTCCAAATTATGAAAAACCTAGTTTCGATATTTACAGCATAGTAGTATGGGACATGAAAAAGTATAGTAATTTAATTATGACCCGACTCTTTCATACACGATTCAACGTATTCTGAGTACTCTGATCTCAATAAGATAGGAGTTAGAGACTTAAAATGCTGTACTGTACGTGCGCCTGATGTGGTGAACTTTTTTGACAGTGCAAAATGCATCGAATCTCCCGGAATGAATGTGCAATTAATGTTTGAAAGTTCGTACCGTCAGTTTTGTTGGCCTCAGTTCCAACACACTGCAAGGTAAAAATACGTCTTCAGAATGATGTAATTATTGCAAAATATTGTTGCCAGTCTAACGAAAAATCTTATTGGTAAGTGAAAACTATATTGATGTTGAAATGAATGTTTGGAATCAGCAGCAATCAAGTATTGCAGTACCCCAAACAGAAAGAAAATATTCATGACCAAGCCGCGATTCTCGTTAAAATGAACGAGGATTTTTATCCGTGCGCTTCTCATGATTGGGTATTTCCTAGATTGTCTGACACTATTATTAAAATCGTAAGCCCGATGGGTTCTCACGTCTCATATGATTATCCTGAAATTACACCTTAAGACTTTCAGAAAATTGTACATGAGTTTTTGTGACACGATCTTTTTCCGGGAAAAAAAAAAACTGGTAACACACACACTTGAATGTTTATCTGAGAATTGTCGAAGGTGATTGATCAAATAAAACTTCATAATATTAGAAGTACCGAAAGTTTAATGTGAGGATTTTCGTAGTAGATTTCTAGAATGAAGGTTCACGAATTACAGGACGTTTTGACGGGTCAGAAATAAAATTGGAGCTATGCCAACGAAAAAACGTGATTTAAAAAAATAGTTACGCGGGTATACGTTCAAATACTTCGACTTCTAGCTTCATCATTTTTGATGGCACATCAATTTTGGAACCACACTTTCTTTTGTTTTTTTGTGAACCTATCTGGATCTGGAATCAAAATTTCAACTGTTCGATTCCTCCAAAAGTGATAATCGATAAAGTAAAAAAAATGTTAACCACCAAAAATAGAGTATCGCTACTTTGAGTGTGAATCATGGTGAAACGTTGAATGGCACACTTATATAACATTAATTACTTCAAAAGTCTTAATTAGAAGAAGATTTTACCAAATTTTCAAATCGATTCATAAGCCCCTCAAAAAGTTAGAGACGTAGAACGAAAAAAAGAATTCAGAGTATCGCTTGAAAATGTGCAATTTTTCAGCAATATTATATTTCTCAAAGTCTCCCAGAAATATGTGGATCACGTTTCAACCGTTAAGGTGCTTTCCTAGGCAATTCCACCAGTCCTGAAAACATCGTGAAAAAATGTGATATTAAACGGAATATCTCTGCCTGGGCACCGAAATCAATGAAACAAAATACGTCGCGCAATTCTATGTGCGACTCCGAACATGTACAGCCCAAAAAATGTTCGTTTTGCGCGAAAATAGAGAAGATATCCATGAAAAACGTTTCTAAAACCGTTTTTCATGGATATCTTCTCTATTTTCGCGCAAAACGAACATTTTTTGGGCTGTACATGTTCGGAGTCGCACATAGAATTGCGCGACGTATTTTGTTTCATTGATTTCGGTGCCCAGGCAGAGATATTCCGTTTAATATCACATTTTTTCACGATGTTTTCAGGACTGGTGGAATTGCCTAGGAAAGCACCTTAAATATCATTGAGTTGGCGAGTAATATGATTGAAATAAAGGCCCACATAAATACTTGATACCCGCTTTAAATTCTGTTTTCATAGGTAGACAACCGAGTATCAAGAAATTTAAAGGTTCCGTGGACTTCCCCATATACTATACGTTCGCGTGAAAATGGAATTCCTTGAATTGTAATAGATGTGTATATAACATATATATATATATATATATTCGAAACCTGTTTAAAAGTCTGTCGCGTTAATGGAAGATATTATTATTCCACCAAAAGAACAAGTTTATCTTCACAGCCGCAGTCCGTTACTGACTATCCGATACCTGTTATTCTTCACATTTGGCAGTGATCAGCATCCAGGATAGGACCACAGCCTTGCACGTTGCATAAGAATCGAAACGTTAATAATTTATCAGCTATGGCGCCTGTCGTTCCCATTCAATTAGTGTTCCTTTTATTAGCTGTGCTCCAAATACAAACTAGTGCAATTACACGCAGCGGTCTCCTTCTGCTTTACTGTCCAGGTGAGTGATCTCGCCCATAGTCTGTTAATTTTCATCAAGTGCATGGACGATTGAACAGGAATGGCATAGTACTTTGTGCAGCATTACATAAAAATATGGATTCATGTTGATAAGAACGGTGTCCATGATTGTCCATGTTTATGATTCGTTGTTTGTATGTATTGCCTTTTTTGGTTTCATAGACACCCTGCCTCCAAAATCAACAGCTACCTGTCTGGTACATGGCTCAACAACGACTCGACGGGCTGACTTCACGTAAGTCCAACACCTATGCCTCATTCTGTGAATAGTTGTTATAGCAATCGTATGAAATGAGTCGATTCGCCGATTCGTAGATGAGTTGACGTATGGGCAATGCTTCGTACCAAAGTATAATTCACATACGCTGATAGCTTTTCATTCTCAATGACGGACTCGATTGGTCTGCTCAATCGGTCTTACTAACTACCAATCTCTACGTTCCTGCGATTCAACTCTAGGAGTACACTCTCGGGTCTCACAGACCCGGCCAAAAGTGCAAGACTCGCATTTTTCCTTTTGCGCGAAACATTTCTATCCGCTCAAACAGCGTTTTCAGACAAACTATGAGTCAAATAAATATTTCGTCTTCACAAGTGCTTTTTTAACAGTCTGCTTTTTCATTGAAAAAAAAAAATCATTCAAATAGACGTAGTTTCGAGGAAACTACCCCACACGAAAGTTGGCCAGGTCTCACGGAGAAAGATAGAAATAAAGATTAATATGGCGTGTGTTATGGGGCTGTAGGGGGAAGTCCCATAAAACCGGACGGCACCTAAAATCGGACATTGCTAATATCAGCCAAACTAAAAACATTATTTATGATTCTCTTGCGTGGTTCGAACATGCATCCATGCAAGAGAATCATAAATAATGTTTTTAGTTTGGCTGATATTAGCAATGTCCGATTTTAGGTGCCGTCCGGTTTTATGGGACTTCCCCCTACATCAAAACGGGAGACTGATTTATTTTCTCGGCCAATGTTTTTGAGTAACACAATAATTCTATCAAAGTGTAAGCACACATCCGTCCTGTTTACTTACAGTCCAATCAGACTGCTGGTACTCATTATTTTCAGATACACACCAGGTATCGGAGGGCATAAAATTCATTCCCGACTTGCGACTTGGAACGCAGGTCGACGAATCTGCAAAGAGCAAGGAAGTCATCTGGCAATAATAAATTCCATCGCTGAGGCCACAGTCATTGGTCGGCTGCTGGAGAAATCAGCACCTGATCATGGTTGGGTCGGCGTCCATGATCTATACCAAGAGGATGAGTTTGTTACGATCCATGATGAATCATTGACAGATACAGGATATGACGTGTGGCGAATAGGAGAACCGAACAACCTAAATAACAATGAACATTGTGTAGTGGTCACTCGTGAGGGCAAGCTCGTCGACGTCCCTTGCACGCAGCATCGCTCTGTTATTTGTGAGATACCTTAAGTTTAGCCTAGACTTTCACCAGCTTCTGAACTTGTCGTGGATCCAGATATTCCTTGAGATATTGGACTAATCATACTTTTAAAGTGAAAACGAACCGTTGATAATTTATATAAGGAGAAATAAAAACGATCAGCCATTACTCTGTCCCCCGAATTACTGTCATTAGTATACCACATATTTCTTTGCATGATTTTGATTTTGTACTTGAGTACCTTGTAGAACAGCATTCCCGCACATACTACGAAATATAGGACAAGTATGTTTTTACCAATATTTATGAGTAATTTTTAAAAGTTTTCGATCATGTACTACGAACGTGATAATTATTGTAATTGTTACAGGAGAACTGATACAGTCGCTTACGCTTACTGCGTGGACACTTCACTCCCGATCCACACACATCACTAGGTGAAAGAACTGGGATGTATAATACGTTCTGCATCAGGATTGGGCGGTTATTCTTCCTCCAATTCTGACAATTTTCGGAGAAACGAATGACTTGTATTAATCGACATAATTTAGTATTCCAATTGATTTCTCGTCAATACATGTTTCACTTGATTATTGAGCTCAATACGGAGGATATTCTCGCATCGCCATTATACATTCGTCCAATCATCATTTTCAACTATAATTTAGTAATTTACTATATTATGTCAAGTAACAAGTTCAGATATTTATGAAACATTCGGTTGTATAGATTGGAATATAAAAATTCACCGTATTTTTCTCATACAATGTGAAGTATTCTAGGCTCTCGTATCAGGATGATGCTGGAACCAAAGGCCAGAGGCGATACTGGTGATTGATTGTCGCGAACTAATGATGCCTGGTAAAACAATAAAGCGAAAGAGCTAAATATAATTGAGGGAATGGGAGAAGTAACGGTATAACTCGAGGAACGAAGTTTTGAGATTAATAAAAAAAAAAAAAAAAAAAACGTAATGAAGTAAGATAAACTGAGAGTATCCTGATATAATTTAATTAAATTTAGTTTAAGTCTGCTGAAGCAATATCCGAAATCTGTTCGATACTTTCTGCGCTAATAGAAATACGTTTCCATACCCGAAATGTTAAGCATTTTGAGTGATCATCCGAATACGTCATTTCGATTGATGCTGCAGAAGCGTTGAAGAAGATTTTTCAGAAGGCCCCGTAATTTGAAATTCCAGAATCTTCTTGCGAACGTAAAATGTTCAGATAGCGTGATGACAATAGAAAAAATACAGAAAAAACATGACGTCGAAACAGTGTTTGTCGCGCTACTTCATATCACCTTACAAACCCATGAATATCTGGAAAAGTACTAGCAATTGTGATTAGAATATATGATTTTGACTATCATGTGTGGCACTTCGGACTCTCATATCGGCAACAGGTCAGGGTGTTAACGTGATCCTAGATATATTTGCTGACGGACCCTCGTTACTGGCAGTTACTCGCATATTTTACGAAGCAAAGATGTCGTCAGCTCTATCGTTGATCGTTTTTGGGCAAGTCTACTTCCTTGGCCCAGTATCCGACACTCCATCCATTACTCCAAATACAACCCTGACTCCGACCATCTATCAGAATCTAAGCCAGCCAGAGCCATTTCGTAGGGTTGGGCGCGACGACTACACGTAAGTCAAGTGTCTTTTTACTTTTTATGCGATATAGTTCGACGGTGTAGTATAAATTTACGTTCAAATCGAAGCTTTATTTCACAAACTATGCAAATCACAAGAATCTTAAATCATACCATAAATGGCAGAACATATACTGTTCTTTGGCTATTTCTAAAAGACCCGTACGTTTCGAACATACTCTGCAATCTTTGTCGTGAAGACCTGAGCAACAGAAGGCATTACCATGTATGATAAAGAGAGAGTTATCTTTTACACATATGCAGCCAGTATGTCGTGCCTACTTTTGGTGAGCATTGCAAGTGATGCAGCTTCACGCTGTAAATCCTAAATATTTAACAAAAGTCAGCGAACGTTTTCACTTCTCATTTCAATTCATGGAACTCAGTCTTAAATAATTTCCATAGGTACGTGTCAGGTCTCGGTGGCTACAAACTTCATACCAGAGCAACAGAATGGGATAAAGCACGATTGATCTGCCGAGAAGAAGGCGGTCATCTGGCCATCATCAACAGCGTCACTGAGTCAAACGTTATTTCAGAAGTCTTCCAGAAGGCTAAGCCGATAACTGGATCGATCTATACCAATGATGCCCTCATTGGTTTTCACGACCTCTACACCGAGGGCCACTACGTAACTATTCACGGCGACTCGTTGGAGAAGGCTGGATACGACGAGTGGTCCTCTGGACAACCGAATAACTTGAACGTCCAGAATTGTGGAGGTGTGACAAAAAACGGTCGACTCAACGACCTCTGGTGCAACAAACCACATGGCTTCATATGTGAAATCCCGGATAGTCAGGATAACGTTAATCCTGGTGCACTGAGCAGTACGGAAAATTAAAGGGGATCGGTGTAAGCGTATATCTTGATCAGATACACGAACTGATCAATATCAATTATTGCATTATGCTCAGTGCATAATATCTTTCTCTACAATATCAATGATTCCATTAATATGTGATAGAACATAAGGTATCAATATTATTATATATATTAATATATATATATTTTCATATAGATATAGTATATGTGACGTTAATAAAGTATCAAAATATATGTGCGAGACGCACGGTAATATAGAAAACAGTCGAAGTTATTACAGCATATTGAATCAGAAATTTTTTGTGGCAAAAATTCATAGATGTATTGGAAATCAAAGCTAAGTTTATGGAAATCTGCCTGGGGACTTACACCACTACAGTCTAAGATACTGTTGTAGTCCAAGCGAATGTTGACTCACACCATCAAAGACCCTCTGGCAACTTTGAATCAGACAGTTAACTAAATTCTGTAATTTTTTAATAGGACCTCAGTCAAATTTAATGACTATTATTTAAATCCAATGGCGATAAAAGTGCGGATCTAGACCCGAATCGACTACGTTGGAGTACAACCACGGTTTGAGTGGAATACAATTAAATAAGCACGAAATAAATGGGACGATCTTGTCCTGGGTCAGTCCTTGTAAGTTGCGTAATAATACAATCGGTAACGGAAGAGTGTACTCACTTTTGAATATCTACTGCAGCCACGCAAAGCTCGAAAATTGTCACCTTATATCATTCCATACGTATAATTGGTATCTCGATAAATATGGACAACGAATGAAATGTATCAGGAATACTTCAAACTGGAATAAAGTTTTCAAACTTTCACCTTGTGTTCTGACTTCCGACCGTAACTAGATTCCTCGAACCTGAAGTAATGGCTAGGTAGAAGATTCGAGGATTTCAAGTCAGAGTCAAATTACGATTACCTAAAAATATCTGCTCAGGTCAAGACCCGATGAGTTAATTACACACACACCTGCATGCAATGAATTTAAATTTTACGGATTCAACGGATCCCAGAATATTTACAAGGTCTGTGTCATAATAACTGATCTTAAATAACTGGTCACTCACTACTGTTACCTGTAGTACCAAGAATGCTTCGATTCTCAGGGCATGACTGTTTACATCTTTTAAAGTTTGTATATCAGTTATCTTGATCTCAGTTCCAACACACTGCAAGGAAAAAATTCGTAATTGGAATGAAATTGGAAATGCACAATTATGCACAAAAACTCGATTCAATTTCATCATTAATGATTAATTCAATCTTATAATAAACCTACCTGACACTTGCTAATAAGTAATATTCGGTTCAACCTGAATTGTGCTAGTTTTCGAGTGAATCTGAAACGTGCTATTCTTCATTCTCAATCTGAAACGTGTTCTTTTCCATCCGGAGTCTGAAACATGCTCTTTTTCACTCGGAATCTGAAACGTGCTCTTTTCCACCCGGAATTTGAAACGTGCTCTATTTCACCTGGAATCTGAAATGTGCTGTTATTCGTATCGGGCGTCGATGTATCCTTTGATGGTCTAAACCTGTTCAAAAATCTGTCGTGTTAAGATATAATTATTCTAGACGAAAAAACAAGTTTATCTCCATAGCTGCCGCTCCAGCCTGTCTATTTCGATACCGGGTACTCTTCACATTTGCCAGTGATCAGCGCCCAGAATAGCACCACAGCCTTGCACGTCGTAAGAACTGAAAAGATAATTCATCAATGATGTCGCGTGTCGTTACCATTCAATTGGTGTTCCTCTTATTGGCTGTGTTTGGAATGGAAACTAGTGCAGCTGCCGGAAGCGGTTTCATTCTGCTGTCCTGTCCAGGTGAGTAATTTCGCCTACAGTCTGTTAACTTTTATCAAGATTACGGGCAATTGAACAGAAATCGCACAGTAACTTTAAGCAGCAGGGGCAATAGAAACACTTGCGCTATTCATAGGGGAATGATAATGTAATTTTTCGGATTTCAGCGCATATACCTATACGTCTGAGTAAAAATATGAATCTATGTTAAGGGGACCAGTACAGCGACTTTTCGAGAAATTATCATAGTCCGAAATCAATTTATTTCATAACCAAAGTTCATTTCACATCAAAATATTTTTCTTTTTCAAAATCATTTGTCGTAAGGATTTCAGAGCACCGTTGGACCGATTCAGGTCATCTTGGATTCATTTTCTTCAGAAAACAAATCCTCATCATGTGAATGTAGGAATTTTGAGAATTCTTCGTTTTGGCCAAGTTATTTAAGAAATGAGTGATAATAATTTTTGCAAATTTGGTAAATGGATCATAACTTATGACATAATTTTTTATTTTTAAATTCCTACATTCACATGATGAGGATTTGTTTTCTGAAGAAAATGAATCCAAGATGACCTGAATCGGTCCAACGGTGCTCTGAAATCCTTACGACACATGATTTTGAAAAAGAAAAATATTTTGATGTGAAATGAACTTTGGTTATGAAATAAATTGATTTCGGACTATGATCATTTCTCGAAAAGTCGCTGTACTGGTCCCCTTAATAAGTTTGGTGTCCAAAATTGTCTATTTTTATGATTTGTTCTTTAAATGCATTACTTTTTTTTTGTGCCGTAGACACCCTGTCTCCAAAATCAACAGCCCCCTGTCTGGTACACGGCTCAACGACGACTCGACGGGATGACTTCACGTAAGTCAAACACCTACCTCATTGCTGTGATTAGTTGTTATGGTAATCGTATGAATTAATTCAATCCGTCGAACGCTGGATGACGCAACATATCGACTATGCTTCGTATACCAAAGTATAATTTGCATCACATGATAAGTTGTCAGTTTCAATGAATGATTTGATCGGTTTACTCGATCGGTCACACCAATCATTAATTTCTACGTTCCTCCGATGTGCACGCAATAACGCTTTCAGTCCGAAATTGCGTTGTGAATCGAAGGTTGGACTCGAGCTTACACATTGAATCATAGTGTGTCGATCGGAATTCGATCGCGATCACACTATTCGATGGTGCAAATCGATATGCTCAATCCTAAGTTCCAGGCTCAAGCAACGAATTGGCTGATCTCACGGGAGAAGGGTGGGCACCTTGCAATCAATAATTTTCGTGCTGAGTCAGATGCTATTGCTCGAATTTTCACTAATGCCAGGCCACATCTTTATTCTGACATTCTAGCAGACGCATGGATTGGCTTTTATGACAACTCCGGTAGAAAGGCTTGATACAAAACTTTCGACGGCGAATACTTGCAAAGTGACGGCTTCGATTTGTAGAAAGATGCGAAAAGAAATTAATATGGCGTGTGTTATAGGGCTGTACATCGAAACGGGAAACTGATTCATTTTCTGGGCCTATGTTCTTGAGTAACTTAATAATTCTATCATAGTGTCAGCACATCTCCGTACTGTATGCTTACAGTCTAATTTGACTGTCTACTTACTTCAATTGCAGGTACACACCAGGTATCGGAGGGCATTGGGTTCATTCTGGAATAGCGACTTGGAATGCAGGTAGGCGAATCTGCAAAGACCAAGGAAGTCATCTGACAATAATCAATTCCGTCGCTGAAGCCAAACTCATTGGTCGACTGCTGAAAGAATCAGCACCCAATGAGCATGCTTGGGTCGGCGTCCATGATCTCTACCAAGAGGATGAGTTTGTTACAATCCATGGTGAATCGTTGGCAGATACAGGATATGAAGTGTGGCGAACAGGAGAACCGAACAACCTGGATAATAATGAACATTGTGTAGTGGTCACTACTGAGGGAAAGTTCGTCGACGTCCCTTGCGCGGAGCGTCGCTCTGTTATTTGCGAGATACCTTAGGTTCAGCTAAGTAGTCATTCACTAGCTTCCGAATTTGTCGTGAATCCAGGTATTGATTGAGATATGAGACAAATACCTCAAAATGAAAATAAACCTATGATATTATAGAAATATAAGGCAAAATAAAAACGATCAGCCATCACTCTGTCTTCCGAATGACTGTCATTATACTACATATTTATTCGCCTGATTCTGATTCATTTCACCCCGTGAATAAGAAGATGTACTTAAGTACTCTGTAGAACAGCATTTCGGCACATAGGTACTCCGGGATAGGGCGGTATGTTTTTTACCCATATGAGCCATTCCACGTCAGACCGGACAAAATAAATCAAAAAATGACCTCGATGTTACCGATTTCGCTATCATTTTTTTTACGAGTTCTATGGAACAAATAAATTTATCAAACAATTTTTTATTTTTTTTTTTGGCCCCTATTTTTCAAGTTACACGGGGGTGAAATTCAGGAAAAAGAGCCAAAAATCTAAAACACACTCCTCTTCAAACGGTCATATATTTGATTGTATTCATCCTAGAGACTTCATCTAAGAACCATTTCAAAGCTATTGAATGACACTATTATAATATATTTATTTGATTTCGCGGTAACAAACAATTCTATTTGTTATAAACAAATATATTATTTAAACGTGATTTTCAACAAAAATACCAAGTGATAAAATTATCAAAAAAATATGAGCGTATTCCTTGATCAATTCTCTACGAAATCGTTAAGTCAATTTTATGGAGAACCGATGGAAACCATGTTAAAACGATTTATTTATAAGCGACGGCGCGCGCTGCCACCCAAAAACCCGGCTCAGGTACGTGTGGCTAGCATGAGAAAGCATCGGTGGGCATGTTCACGGTCATATCTTTGGTTGTTTTCATCCGAAAGACTTCTTCCTAGAACCATTTAAAAGCTATTGAATGCCACTATTTCTATATATTTATTTAATTCTACGGTAACAAACAATTCTATTTGTTATAAACAAATATATTATTCCAACGTGATTTTAAACAAAAATACCAAGCGATAAAATTATCAAAAAAATATGAGCGTATTCCTTGATCAATTCTCTACGAAATCGTTAAGTCAATTTTATGGAGAACCGATGGAAACCATGTTAAAACGATTTATTTATAAGCGACGGCGTGCGCTGCCGCTGCAAGACCCGGCTCGGGTACGGTTTTTCGGTGGCAGCGCGCACCGTCGCTTATAAATAAATCGTTTTAACATGGTTTCCATCGGTTCTCCATAAAATTGACTTAACGATTTCGTAGAGAATTGATCAAGGAATACGCTCATATTTTTTTGATAATTTTATCGCTTGGTATTTTTGTTGAAAATCACGTTTGAATAATATATTTGTTTATAACAAATAGAATTGTTTGTTACCGCGAAATCAAATAAATATATTATAATAGTGTCATTCAATAGCTTTGAAATGGTTCTTGGATGAAGTCTCTAGGATGAATACAATCAAAGGTACTCTGGGCAACCGAACAACTTCAACGTCCAGAATTGCGGAGGTGTGAAAAAGACGGTCGACTCAACGACATCTCCTGCAACAAACCACATGGCTTCATATGTGAAATCCCGGATGGTCAGGATAACGTTAATCCTGGTGCACCGGGCCGTACGGAGAATTAGAGGGGCTCGGTGTGAGCGTATAACTTGATCGTATACATGAACTATGTTTTAATTATTGTCGACGCTCAGTGCATAATATCTTTCTCTACAATATCAATGATTCCATAAATATGTAGTTACGAACAATGATACAACGAACTGTTCGTTGTCGTATATCGTTTTCTTAAATTCTAGATTACATATCAACAGTTGACTCCCGATTTTTAGCAGATGCTTTTTCGAATATATTCTGATCCCACAATTGCGCTTCGTTTAATGACACAAGATTTATCAAAGTTCGTCGGTCATCTAGTTTTGCCGATGATAAACCTGCTATGAAGTATAATGTTGTTATGATTCTTGGGTATGTAGCACTGTAGTAGTACGCAAGGCAAAGTCATATACACTATCGCACCTGTATGACGGCTGTGTCACGAGCAGGCTGTGAGTTTATTGTATATAGCGGCCTTTTTGTGTGCGTAATATTTTTATTAAGTAATTAATTAAATAATTAATTGATTACTTAACTTTTTATCTATCCCTGATGTTTCAAATTGAAATAATTTTTGATGAGAAAAAGTGTAAAAGATATGAAGTATAATGTCTGAAATTTCTTCGATAATCTCTGCGCTATCAAGAATACGTTTCCATACCCGAAATGTTTCGCATTTTGAGTGATCATCCGAAAACATAACTTCGATGCTTCCATCTACTGTATAACACAGAAGATCGTAGAATTGAGTAATTGAAAGTTCTTGATATAGGTTTAAGAATAAAAAATGAATACATTATCATTTTCAGTTTTTTTGCTTTTAATCAAAATATTCAATACCAAATTTTTATTTCCTAATGTACATATATTATCTAAAAAATAACAATAATATTGAAGCATGTAAAAATGACCACAAATCTAATAAATAAAAAAAATTAAATTCAAAAACCCACATCTGATCGCTACTGCTAGCTTCACCGTAATATAAAGCCGATATCGAAGCCTCATTTTATCTGGACATTTGAAAGAACGAACTCGAGTTATACCGTTCTTCCATAAAAGCTGTTTAGTTCAACCTTTCAATATGCAACCAATTTTTATCAAATAAATATATAATGCAGGTAAATCTTAAGTGACTGAACATTTTCATGCAATCTATTCGGCCCACCCCCTCAATTCTATCAGGAATACGTCAAGCGGGAATAAATCTTCAAATTTTCACCTTGTGCTCTGACCTCCGACTGTCACTTGTTTTCTCGGACCTGAAGCAATGGCAACAGAAGATTCGAGGATTCCCAATCGGAGTCAAATTACGATTACCTGAAACTATCTGCTCTGCAGGTAAAGACTCTGATGAGTTAATTAAACACACCTGTATACAATGGATGCAAATGTTCCGAATGCAAAAGATCTCGCATTACTTTCAAGATCCGTGTCATTGATCGATCAAAAAGTCACGACTTATTTGAGTTTTCATCGTGTCGATCAGCAAGTTGAAATTTCATCATAGCATGGCACAGGTCATTGCTGTCGCTCTCATTATTTACCAGTAAATTTCTCGTATCGTGTATTAACTTTGGAGTCAAGTGTTCGGGTATTCCCATACTTTCAAGAAAATAACACCGGGATTATCTCGAAAGCTATTTTAACTGCGATAACTTTTATACATCAGCTGCGGGTCAGGGTGTCAATTCTTGTCTTTCTTCATACAACCATTCATACATGGATGCTCGTACACAGTCGCGCGTAGATTCTGAACCAAAAATGTCGTCAGCACTACCATTGATCGTATTGGGACAAGTCTATCTACTGATCCCAGCGAACAACTCTTCAGTGATTACAGGAGAGAATTCAAACGCTCCTGCCCCGATCCCAAGTATCTTCCAGTTATCAGGGCCATTGCAGGCAGCAGCGAGACACAATGGTTACACGTAAGTGTTTTGTTCGTTCCTTTGAAATGTTATTCTTGCACAGTTGTATGTCTTTTCATCTATTTTCAAACTTCATCTGTACAAGTTCCCCCACGATCTGTATAGGTATATTGCTGGCATTGGTGCCTACAAGTTTCATACTCAAGCTGAGACTTGGAATACAGCTCGGCTAGTCTGTAGGGAGGAAGGTGGTCGCCTTGCCGTAATTAATTCACGTGCTGAATCGGATGCTATTGCTGAAATCTTCACCAATGCCGGGCCACATCTTGATTCTTATAGCCCTGAGCATGCCTGGCTTGGATTTCACGATGTCTTCGGTGGACAGGGTCGGTACGAAACACTCGACGGCGAATACTTGGAAGATGCAGGATTCAACGAGTGGAAGGATGGAAGAAGGAATTCATATGGCTCGTATTATGGAGCTGTATATAAAAACGGCAAACTGGATTATTTCGCAGGTCATCGTAAGCTTGCTTTCATCTGCGAGTTACCTCACATTCAAACATACATGGAGCAAAGTCATGACACCGTAATAACCGCGGCATGAGATTTTTTTCAAACCTTTTATGCGAAGGTCTACACAGTATAGGACAGTTAAAAAAAAAAAATTGCTTTTATCTAAAGGTCTAGAAAAAAAAAACGTATACTACAGTTGCATTTATGTAGAATATGGTTAATTTTACCGCACTTTATAGCAGAAAATGAAACTGTATTATTATTACAGTTATTTAAACAACAGAGATTTTTTGTCGCACATGTGTTAGTACCTACTCCGAAACAACATATTTGTCCTAAATTTAATTTCACTAAATGCGTCATATTTTTTATCTGTACGATTAGTGCAATAATTATCAAATTCTCGTTCTACGAACAGACGACTCCGATATTACTTGTCAAGCAATACGCAAAGGTCAAGAATTATCGTGTGCATGTAAACGTCTCAGTGTATATTGTAGTACTAAGATTATTGATGAATATGTATATTTAGTTTCAATAAATATATTTGTCCCTCACTCTGTGCACTTATTTATGACATTATGAATTTTCCCACGCAATCATTACCAGGATGTACCCTGGGTGTTTAATATCGTCTAAGATTTCATTCATGACAGATATATGTACTTCTTATTCTTATCAAAGTTCACTGAGCTGTCTAATGGTTTCGATCATGCATCATAGCAATCATTCTAATGGCACAAACATCTCGATGCAATTCACTATATGGATGAATGGATCTGAAATTGAAATGTCGGAGTTTGAATGACTCAAGTCGGTCTGATCTCTCTGTAAAAGTCCCGGCTGCGATTATCTCGTAACTCATTTGAACTGTGATAATACTGTCGCATCATCAACAACGGGTCAGAGTATCAAATCTTTCATATTTAGCTTGGAAAGTCGCTTATTTTAATCAGTTGCTTTTCTGACTTGTCGAACAACCATGTCGTCTGCACTAACGTATATTGTACTTGGGTACGCAATTGGCTCGCAACCGGTGCCCAACGCTTTACCGATTGCCCAAAGCCCGTTCCAGGCACAGGCAATACTTCAAAACTATACGTAAGTCTGAGGCATTAAAAACATGACGAAAGTCCACAGTTCTATTAGATTTATGGTCAGATTAAACTTATGTGTAAAAATAATTATAGATACACACCAGGTGTCGGAGCCCACAAGGTTCACTCTGGACTAGCGACTTGGAATACGGCTAGGAGAATTTGCGAAGAGCAAGGAAGTCATCTGGCGATAATAAACTCTGTCGCTGAGGCGGAGGCCATTGGTCAGCTGTTAATTAAATCAGGTTCAGCATACGGCTACGTTGGGGTTCATGATCTCTACAAGGAAGATGAGTTCGTGACAATCCACGGTGAATCATTGTCACAGACAGGATACGACGTATGGCGTAAAGGAGAACCGAATGACGCGGGTGGGATCGAAGATTGTGTATTGGTCAGTTCCGAAGGCAAGCTAGTCGATGTCAGTTGCGATGTACGTTATGACTTCATCTGTGAACTGCGCTACGTTCAGTCATACGTGCTACAAGTTCCGCAACAGCCAATATTGTCACCAACCTCTCAACTTGTCGTTAGTCCAGGTATTGCTTGAGATGCCAGAACTTGTTGTACTTTTCTTTAAAAAAGTAAATGAATCGTAAGCAATTTGGAAATAAATACGATCAGCCATTACTCTGCCTCATCGTTTTCAATCATACTATAAATTTCGACAAGTGTTACTGATTTATTTCGCCACTCATTAAAACAGACGTAAATACGTGAGTATTCAGGTGAGCAACGTTTGAACTAATTTTTTAATGTATTTGCCAATGTACGAATTAGATAATTACGTGATTGTTACATCCGTTCTCGAAAATGGCATCCAAAGGTATACATTTCTTAAAGCTTCTGCTCGAAGAGAAGATGTTTGAAAAAATATATCAAGAACGTAGTAAGTACAGTTTATTTAGCATAACAGCTGCGTTCGTCTTCTGTAATCGGTATTTGTGAAATTTATGGAAAAGTTGGTATTGAACTTGAATCTCGTTTACAGCACAGTTATACGAGATACGGGATATCGGAAATCTAATTGCGTTCTGACATTTCCTCATTCAATCTGACGCATTCTATAGGCACTCTTATCAAAACGAAGAGAGTAATGAACTCATTCTAATTAATGGATTTTTGATAAAAAAAAAAACACGTAGCAGCGTTTGCAGACTCGAAAAGTACATACGCGCACTTGCAGAGGTCAGAATTGAAAGATAACACGCTATCTCATCTCCGTACACATATTCGAAGAGCCATATTTATTAATTATTTTTGTCAGAAGCTCTTTTTAGCGGCGCAGAATAAATATGTATATGCGTGTGTTTGTTAGCGCTTGTAGCGGAGTAAAAGGGAGAGTATAGGAACGAGAGAATGGAGAAAATCAAAATTAGCAATTTCTGTTTTGGTCTAGAATAGTCAGAAATAAATAACGATTTGTCGATAAAATCCGAAAGAATATCAGTGACTCATTGAGTGTGACTCTATCGTTCGAATCCTATTAATTTATACTTAATTTATCGGATCAGTCGAACAAAATTTTAAGTCTTCTAACTGTAGCTCACCTCTGTATAGAGCGTGCAATCCCCAGAAAGACCGAAAAAAACGGAAGTGCATCATAATTATTTTTTCAAGTAAAAAATTCCTTCAGACTAAGGGGACTAAGAGGTCAATGACAATAACATGAAATTCAAGTAAAGATTCCTTCAGTCCTTCAGTGGTCTAATTGGACAAGGCGTCGCAGTACAAATGCGGAGGTCCCGGTTCAAACCCGGGCTGAAGGAATTTTTAGTTGAATAAATAATTATGATGCACTTCCGTTTTTTTCGGTCTTTCTGGAGATTGCACGCTCTATACAGAGGTGAGCTTCAGTTAGAAGACTTAAAATTTGGTTCGACTGGTCCGATAAATTCTGATATATAGTATGAACATCAGTGACTCTTAAAGTTTGAAAACAATGCTATCATAAAAAAATCGACCAAATCCGTGGTGATCGAGGTTCGCGGTTGCATTGAATCCGCCTCATAATATATAGTCGCGAATGAATGTGCAATATATCCTCGAATTACAATGTATGTATTCTTGAATCGTGGACACCAGTTCAGAGTTTGTCAGTGTTAGAAAGGATATTGCTGCTATATTTGGAAAAACAAGTTTATTTCAATAGCTCTTGCCTCAGCCTGGTCATTTCGATACCTGACATGTTCCATATTTCCCAGTGTTCCAAGTCCAGGACAACACCTCAGTCTTGCACGTCGGAAGAATAAAAAACTAATTATGGCGCCTGTTGTCGTTGTTATTCAATCAATCTTCCTCTTATTGACTGCAGTGTTTGGAATAGAAAAAAGTCCGTCTACACGAAGCGGTTTTATTTTGCTGTACTGTCCTGGTAAGTGCAGTTTTTTTCGTTCACGGTTTCTCAACTCTTATCAATATCTCGGGAAATTAAACATAAATCGCATACTACTTCAAGACGCGAAAGCAATACAGGCACGAGGAAGTGATAGTGTTATTTACCGAGTTTAAGCGTATACTTACGTCTATATAAAGATATAAATTTATGTTAAAAGATCCGGTGTTCATAATTGACCATGTTTAAAATTCGTTGCTTGAATACATTGCTTTTTTTGGTTCTGTAGAAACCCTGTCTTCAACATCAGTCGCCCCTTGTCTGGTGCGGGGTAAAACAACGATGGGACAAGATGACTACACGTAATAAGTCAAATAATTTTATCTCAGTCTAAGTACACCTCCACCCTTTTGATTTGTATTAAAATTAGACCACTTTCTCACATTAATTGCAGACATACACCTGGTATCGGATCACACAAGGTTCAATCTGGACTAGCGACTTGGAACACGGCTAGACGAATCTGCGAGGAGCAAGGAAGTCATCTGGTGATACTTAATTCTGTCGCTGAGGCGAAAGCCGTTGGTCAACTGCTGACTAAATCAGGTGGATTATACGCCTGGACCGGCGCCCATGATCTCTACCAGGAAGATGAGTTCGTCACAATCCATGGTCAACCATTGGCACTGACTGGATACGGCAAATGGGCAAAAGGGCAACCGGACAACGGAAATGGCAACGAACATTGTGTAATAGTCCATCCTGACGGAGAGATTTCCGACGTCCCTTGCGAACATCGTCACTCTATTATTTGTGAGATACCCTAAGTGCAGCCTGGACCTATACCAGCCTCCGAACTCATCGTGAATCCAAGTACTGCTTAAGATTTAGGACTAATGACTATCATTGCGTATCGCTATTCAATCTTTATTGATTATTAACTAACTTACTCGTCACAATAAGAGCTATCATAAGCATATATATCTATATGCATCAACTTTTCTACGACTGGGATCCTCCACGGTGGGTCAATCCCAGATCAGGTCAACGCGCACCGCGCTGTCTGGGCGATCGGCCTATATCTGGCAAGATAGGAGTATTTTTTGGAGCAACAACTGAATAGCCAATGGAGTCGTATGTGACTTCTAGCACGAGTTTTTCAACCCTTTTATGACCTGCGGAAATATGGCTGGTTCACAACCGTAAGTTGATTGCAAAATGTGGACATTTTATTACACAGGCAGCGAAAGCGAGGGGATGCAGAAAGGGCCACGTATTGTTTAAAGGAGATTGCAGGAGGTACTGGGTTCCCCTTTTGCCTCCTCTCTAGCTACCGATTTTTCGGGTTTTGAACTTTTTTCTACTGCCGACGTTGTAATTTCCCACCTTCTTCTGTGTACATTTCTTCGTCCAATTGACTCAACTGACATATTTATTATCCATTCCTAACAAGTAACCTTTCTCTACGATGAATCTAACAAACAACATGTAGTCTGAACCTAACTTCTTAATAGATAATTTTCAATGACAGCCTATTGATAATAAGCTCAACTTGTAAAATAAGAAAATGTAATATATCTGTATTGTAAATAAAAAAAAAAAAAAATTATTAAAAATTATTTTCACTCGGCTGAACAATAAATTTCTGAAATAAGTACCCTCACCTAACCAACTTGTGTATATAGTTTATAAATGAAAATGAACCATGAGCATTTTGGCAAGCTATTAGGGTCTAAAAAATAAAGTTTCTCTGACAGTAAAGATATTTGAGAATTCATACTTTGGATTTCTTGATCTCATGTCAGTTCCAATGCGCTCTGACATGTTAAAAATCTTCTATGATTACTTACGATATCGAAATGTCCTTGAATAGCAATGTATGTATTCTTGAATCGGCGAAACCTGTTTTAAAGTATGCCTGTTAAGTTATGGACGATATTATTGCTGGATTCGAAAGAACGAGTTTATTTCCATATGTTCTCCCTACCTCGGCTACTCGAATATCTAACGCTCTTCATATTCGTTAGTGATCCGCGTCCAGGACAACACCTCAGCCTTCAACGTCGCAAAAATTGAAAAGTCAATAATTAATAGATATAATGGTGCGTGTCCTCGTGATTCAAATGGTGTTCTTCTTATTGGCCGTGATGCAACAACGAATTGGTGCAGAGACAAATGGTGGTTTGCTTTTGTTCTACTGTAATGGTAAGTGTTCTTCATCTACGGTTTGTCAATTTCTATCAAGATTTAGGGCGATTGAACAAAAAACGCCCATAGTCCTTCAGGCAGCAGACGCAATATAGACGCGTGCGCGATCCATGAGGAAGTGATAGTGTTATTTATCGAGCTTGAGCGTATACCTACGTCTATAAAGACATTATCACATGTTGAGAAGACGGCTGTTCATAATTGACTATGTGTTGTGACGGGCACCGCCAACGGTGGGGGATTTGTTCCGGGCAGCTACGCGACTATACAAAGATCAGGCGCCTTCGGCTCGGATTATAAACTCAAATTCGTCGGAAAATACTTCATCGGCCTGGTGACATAATGTACTATTCTGTGCGGGCTACGAAAGCGAATGTGTAAAAACTACGTTTTTTTGCATACATTGAACGATAACTTCCCTTTTGAGTTTCATACAACAATGGTCTTTCGCTGATCTAACGGGAAATAGAACAAGCTTGAAAATGATTCGTATCCAAAGGCTGTCCGATTTTTTTTCACTTAGATGTAGTTCGTCAAACCCACGTGTCCCGATTTTACGGCCCGATAGTAGTTGATTATTCAAAGACGTTGTCCTTTTCGGTCTCATAGATACCCTGTTTCCGAAATCAACATACCCTTGTGTGAAACGGTGTCAAACACCGCCCCGATCATGCAAAACAAGCAGAAATAATAACAATGGGTCTTCTCAATGAAGCTTTCATTGAAGGGTTCTTCTGAAATCTGATCTTCTCATACTGAAATAGTCAGGCTGTTATGCTATAGGGCAAAACCGAGAAAAGGCTGAAAAAATATCTCATAATTCTACTCGTTGTTGTTGGGATACAGTGTTGCGAGTCACTAATTACATTTGTAATGGAATTACTCATTTAATTACCCATTACTTTGGTAATGTGTAATTAAACCGAGTTTAATTACCCATTACCAAAGTAATGGGTAATTAAATCGAGTTTAATTACACATTACAAAAGTAATGTGTAATTAACCCTCCGCCGGCAACCTATTTTTTTGACTACGCCGCCGGCAACCCATGACGATATCGTCATCGGCTATTTGCAACCCATTTAGGAGTGTCCGAAAATTTCCAAAAAATTCAGGGAATTAGTTTCAGGTCTCATCTCGATATTCCAGCGGTTCTCATTCTAAAATGTTCAAGCAATTAAGGAATAGAAATTTAGAAAAAACGCGAAATCTGTAGATTCAACCATTTCACCAAAAGTCAGTATGACGATATCGTCATAGGTTGCTGACGCAGGGTTAAATAAAGTTTAATTATACATTACCAAAGTAATGTGTAATTAAATAAAGTTTAATTACACATTACCAAAGTAATGTGTAATTAAATAAAAATTCAATTACACATTACGAAAGTAATGAGTAATTAAAAAAATTTAATTACAATTTTCACAACACTGTTGGGATATACGTTGTTAATCGTTACAAACTTATTGCGAAATTCTTGAAGCGTTTTCCCGGATCAACAACGTTATGTGGTGCTATGACTACGGTATATCTTATCTGGTTTCTGGCTCGAATGGTGACGTGTCATATGGTAATTATTTTGCTTGGAATTTCTAGATTCATATATATTTTCAATTGCAATAGCAGACAACATGACTGAGCGTTGAGTGAACTTAAAACCAAATTACCATGGAAAAACTCAGGAGAATCAAAATACTATATAACTTATGAAGGGCGACTACGTGTCACACACGGCTTGATGAGCGAAACATCGCAAAGTGCAAAAACACATTCGTTTAGATGACGTGATTACTGATAAGAAAAATAAGGAACTTACTTAGTACTTTAGCGATTCATCAATGTTAGCTGATCGTGAGAGTGGAGACAGGATTTTCTTAATTTGACGGGACTAGATAATCAACCAACAATTTACTTCACTAATAAACTTACTTCTGTAATTAATAATTTCACCGGGATCGAGTGAATTGATTTGATTGACGTGTTTTTTATTCAGAGGGCATTCAAATTATACATGACAACCAGATGAACTCTATCTCTAAGGACAAAAACTTGGCGTACACTCTTGGCATACAATTTTCTGCATTTTTCAATACAAATAATTATTCCATTTTTGTGACGTCACAGGCACGCTCTTCAGTCCTTGTGTATGACATAATATCCAAATGACAATTTCCGACATCCAACCGATATAGTTATTATTCTTATGTTTATGCGATGTTAAGCACGACATGTTTAAGAGCTGCGGTAACTCAAGATGTTGTCGATCTTAAATCACCTACAGCTCTCGCTCACAAACAAAATTGGCAGTATAGCTGACGCAACTAACATCCCTAAGCTTTCCATCTGGAAATATGGCTACACAATCTTCGCGGGGTCCGTCACCTCCATTGTTTGGTTCGTCTTCTCGCCATACGTTAAACCCTGTCGATATCAAGGCTCCGCCGTGGATAGTTACAAATTCACCTTCCTGGTACAAATCGTGGACACCGACGTGACTTGAAGGTGAATTTGATGAATTGAGGAGGCGAACGATTGCTTCTGCTTCAGAGATGGAGTTTATGATCACCAGATAACCACCATCGGTATTGCAGGTTCGTCGAGCCGTGTTCCAGTCAGCACGTTGAGTGATTATCTTGTGGACCCCGACACCTGTCGTGTGTCTGCAATAAAAATGATATTTTCATTACTTTCAATCGTTATAATTCGCAATGTGGCATACGACAGAAAAACCCCAAGATAAGGCATGTAGCCGACAGTTCACAGGAACATCGGACGTCACAAGTCCGTAGCATTTTTGATTCAGATGCACCAACTGCACGAACATGAGGATATTTTTATCGTATATTGTCAAATATTAAATATACCATGAAAAATAAGATCGAATGACAACAAATCGTTTTGCTCATAATTGTAACAAATATTTATAAAAGTATAAGGGTCACTTTTCTCACATGTAGTCCGGTCTGGCTGTAGTGTTTTGGCTTGGAGCTTGGGCTTGGAGAATTGCACCAAGCGAATATACTTGCGCAAGTATGATTAACGGCACCACGGACCACATTGATGTATCGTAAGATGAACGAGCAATCGAATACGGTGGGATTTTGTTTTGCAGGTTTATATAGCAGCGAATTGACATCCTGACCTGCAGTTGATACCATTATCATCGCTACTGCGTGCTAATAAAAAGATAATCGCGACGGCGCTCGTTCTTTCAACATATTGGCACAATTTGAACGTTCAAATAAAATTTTTGTCTCAAGGATCATGAATCCAATTATCATGGAAATTGATGACCGCAGGTGTTCAGTTAACACAATATAGGGTAAGGTTGCTATCGATGGACCCCCTAAGCAAAATTGGTCATAAAAAGTACATTTTCATGTCAAACATGAAAAATCAATGGTGGATCTTTTCATTGAAACCTTGCCTACAAAACGTTCACATGTAGAAAAATTTATCGTTAATTGTCGACTCAGCAAAACCGATTTTGTATTTTTTGCATTTAGTCCATCCATGGCAACCCCTCTCCATGAATGGACCACTCGGTTTCCTTCGTTGGACCACCTAAATAATGAACTTAAAACAGTTCAATGACTTGATATTATTGGTGTTAATAATGAATGGATGAACTATGGGTAGATCTTTATGTAAACAGCAGTCTTAAAAGTTATATCATACAAAATCGCATTTATATTAGTACGTTATTCAATCTTGGATATCAATTTGAAAGTATAAAATGAAATTCTTTGATTTTACACGTCTCTGCATAACAAAACAATATCTTATACCTAGATTCATTGAAAACTAGGTAAAAATCTTCCTATATATACCTATTCTTTTTTTTTCAATTATTATAGACTATCTGCCATTATAGATTACTGGTCCATTCATGGCACTGTGTCATGGTCCATCCATGGAAATTTGCAAAGCAACACATAACCTGATCTACTACCCCCCAGTTGGGACATATAAATAAATGTCTAGTATCGTTTCGAATCTTGAAACCTTCAGCTATCGAAGCATGCAAGGCGAAATTACCCCAATAAATGGATAAGGGTTCGAACGCATTTTCAAAATCATGAAAAATTAGATCAGAGAAGGCAAATTCTTATTTTACTAGATTTCAGCACGCCTATTGTAACCGAGTGACTCTTTTCACCATTTTTTCAACTCTTCCCAACTAGTACACTCAGTTTCAACTGAAAAGAGCTCTTCATACCAACGCGTTTTTGAAATATTCAACTGGTCCATCGGTTGCACCGGTCCATCGATAGCAACCTTACCCTACATAATAATATCACAAAAATCAAATGGTCGAGTATATTTATTCTAGCTCAACATACATTCAACATGAGCTTATATGGGTGTTGCTTATTTTTATTTGAGGGTTCAATCTTAAGCATCGCTCGAATCGACAAGATCGAGAACTCGCCTAAAATGTTGTGGAGATTTCTGTGGTTGTATCAGATATGGGTAGAGATGGCTGAGGTTGTATCAGATACGGATGATCTCGCGGAGGCAACTCGCAGATAAAGTGAGCTTCGTGTCCGCACCGACCGTCGTTCAGCGTACCATCGGTCGAAATTACTCCACAATGCTCTTTATTGTCCCAGTTATTCGGTTCTCCAGCATGCCACCCTTCATAACCTGCCTGGGCCAGGGATTCACCGTGGATAGTAACGTAGTCTCCTTCTTGGTAAAGATCGTGAAAACCGATGTGGCCCCATTGTGAATTTGACATCTTAAGAAGTCGAGATACGGCTCCCGCTTCAGCGGCAGAGTTTATGATTGCCAGATGACCACCTTCTTTTAAACAGGTCCGTCTAGCTGTGTTCCAATTTTGAAGTTCAGTGTGAACCTTGTGGAAACCGACACCTGGCGTATATCTGCAATGAACGCATAGGTCAGCGGATTTATTTTGCATGCATCGACTGCGCTGTATTTTCTTGTCATGTTTGAATATTAACGAATCAAAAATGGATAAAAATACAGTCACACTTATTTTGAGACTTCGGACTTTCGGGAAAGTTGTATTTCCGTGACGGTATAAAGACGAGCAATTATTCTATTATGAGAAAAGTGAGAGAAAGAGGGAAGGGGGGTTGGTTACATTTTAATACGTTAGAACGAACTTTTTTACATATTTGAGCTGAGTAATTTAATCTCTAAGCCACGCGTGTGTGTCTGACCCCGATGTGCGATTGTAAAAGCCCATTTTATTCACGTCAGTCGATAATTTGGATGTGATAGGATTCCGAAACTTTTTCTCCAAGGAGTACATCATATCTCGAAACGATTAATTTGACTATTGGTTTCGCTAAGATAAATTCAGCCCGAGTTATTGAACACTGAATAAATACGTGCGCGAATTTCAAGTTTCGGAGGTTTGGCCTCACGGATCTTTAGCTTTCGAAATTTTAAACCTCTGGTGATCTTGGTTTCGAAGTTTTTGGAATCGGCTATGTAGACTTTCGGGGAAATACCCCTTCTAAAAACTATGAGTCGGTAGTATTCAAATTCGAAATTTCTACCGTTCGGGAATTTTGAAATTCGGAACTTCAATCCGGCCCCTATAATAAGTTCTCTTATTCATTAGAAATCTTCTACATGATTCTAACGAGAAGGCATACAAATGAAATATTCACTTCGCTTACGTGTAGTTATAGCGTGTTGCCTGAAGCTGCAATGCCCCCTGAATGGTATTTTGCATCGAGCAAGGAGCACTTGGTGCAGTATTAGGCAGCGTGGATGGTGAGCCAATAATATTGGCGGTTCCAAATATCATATACATCAGTGCAGACGACATGGTTTTTCCGTAAGTACGATAACTAACTGTGTACAGTGCAGGCTGCATTGCCAATTTATATAGCTGATGTCCAGACCTTCGGGTCATGCAAATAAGTTATCGCACCGATAGAAATAATAATCGCTGCGTCTTTCTGAGAAATACTTACAACAACATTTGTGCAATCTGAAGCTTGTAATCATTACCACGTGCTTAATACTCTGACAAGCTAGGGTCATCTCGGAAACTTCGTCAGGTACTTTTGGTGAGTGAAGCGATATAACTGGTGAGGGGTGGTCCATATATTACTTAACGCTATTTTCGAAGATTCCTCCCCCCCCCCCCCCCCCCCCCCGCCCCCCCGCCAATTCGCGTCACGTAATATATGGACAACCCCTGATATGAATTAGAGAAAGATATGTATGATAGAAAAGCTCTTTTCGAATTTTGTCTCACGAAATTCACAATGAAATCGGGACATGATTACGGTATCTTCTCATTTTTTCTGAGCAGAAACAAGTTAAAAAATTTAGGAATCATTTACGACGATCGACTGCTTATGATGACACAATGATTTCTGGAGACTCGAAGCAGTTTGCAATATCAATGAAAGTTAATTAAGTTCGCAATTACCAGGCGCAAGCACAGTATCGCTTCTGACCTCTGATGCCTTTCAGATTATACGAGGGAAACATGAGAATATTTCATAAATATCTGAACTAAATATACTGCATTGTAGATAGTAGTAAATGGTCAAAATATCCTTCATATATTGGTCTCAATAATCGGGGATATATATTTATGAATGTTTGACTATGATCCTGATACACCACGTATCACACATCCTGGTTGTTCATATAGTGATACGTGTATCGAAAGCACACGAATTATAAATTGCAAGAGGAACGTTTGGCGCCATATGCTCACGTTTGAATAGCAATAGGTACTGTCGTCATATTCGCACCTAGCGTTGTTAGTTTATGATGTTTTTGTTGATCCCCACGTTGATGACATTCTTCGTATATTTAGTAGGATTGACTAAAATATTAATTCATCTTCTTCGATGTTGAAATTTTTGGGCGAGATTTGGAGCCAGAAATCCCTCATGACAATTGGATTCACTTCTAATGTTGAGACTTCAATTTCAAGTTATGACCAACTCAAAATGGATGGACGAAATGACGATATCGAGATAGGATGATTTTCGAATTTAAGTTCAAATACCATCCTACTGAAGCTTCAATTTGCAGTCTGTGCTCAAAGTAGCATATTTTTTTTATTGCAGCATTACGATACTTTTATCCCATAAAGACTCGATGGAGAAAGACCAAGAATAACCAGTGAGACAGATACGCGATGACAAGTAGTTGATCAGCGGTATTTACAAGTTGGGTAACCACATCGGTTCATATAAACAAGAATATAACCCGCTTATTCGTTCTTGAGATATCGTCAGATATCGTGGACGTGTAATGTCCTTGAAAAGCAATACATGTATTCTGGAATCACAGGAACCTGTTTGAAAGTCTACCTGTTTTTATAGAATATATCAGTGCTAGATTCGGAAGAACCAGTTTATTTCCATAGGTTCTTCCCCAAATCGGCTGCTTGAATATCTGCAACTCTTCATATCTGCCAGTGTCTCCAACACCTCAGTCTCGTACATCGCACAGGTCGAAAACGTGATTAATTGATCAAATATGGCACCTGCCATTGTGATTCAATTATTGTTCCTTTTATCGACAATGCTGCAACAAACTGTTGCTGGCTTGCAGAGTGGTTTGATTTTGGTGTCTTGTTCTGGTTAGTGTTCTTTATCCACAGTTTGTCAAATTTTATCAAGATCACGAGCAATTGAACAAAAATCGAATGAAGTGCTTCAGGCAACATACGAAATATGGACGCATGCGCTATCCATGAGAAAGTGATAGTGTGATTTATCGAATTTGATCGTAAACCTGCGTTTATGTATAGAGATATTATCCATGTTAAGAAGGCCGCTGTTTATAATTGACTATTTATATAATGTGTTGTTTGAATAAATTGCCTTTTTCGATCTTGCAGACCTCCTGTTTCCAAAACCAACGGATCACTGTGTGGAAAGGTGCAAAAAAACGCCTCGACGGAATGACTACATGTAAGTCAAATATTTACCTCATTCCTGTGAATATAGTTGTTACGATAATCGTATGCATGCGATTCGATTTGTCAATTGCTAGTCGACTCGGCATGTAGACAATGCCTTGTACCAAAGTGAATGGAATTTATTGGATATGAAGTTCAATTGATAAAAACATCAATTTGTCGACGTTTCGGCACTAGATGTGGGCCCTCCTCCGGACGAAGTTCATAACTGCGTAAAATATAGACTTTATCAACAAAATTACATGAGTTTTCTTAGTATGACAGCAGCCGTTCTAATGATATGGGGACCACCCCGCACAACGTTGCGTTAAAAATCATTTAACAACAAGGAAGTTTACAAACCTTAAGAACTAACATATTAACTTATCTGCGCTTATAAACCAAGAACAGGAACCGGCAGTCGTAGATTAAAGGTCAACGCGCACTATGCGGAAGCGAAGCGAAGCGAAACGAAGTTTCATTAACATGCTTTTCTTAGGTTTTTTATGAAAGTATGCACGCACAATCCTAAGAAAGCATGTTCATGAAAACTTCGTTTCGCTTCGCTTCGGCATAGTGCGCGTTGAACTTAAAACGGTCATTTCCACTCGTTTTTCCTCAACGCCGAATTCTCCATTTCATATGCTGAAGGTTTTGCCAGAAGGCAAAGGCATTAAGGCAACAAAGGCAAGGACGTAAGAAGACCGAGGTCTGGTGATCGATAGATCATCAACTAAGCAAGAACTATAGATAGAAACATGAACAGTCAAGAGACAGTGTCTAACACTTATAGCTGACATAAAATTGCCTGTAGGAATACATATGATCATCAAACGGTCGTCCCAGAAATTGAATTTATGGGTAAACAAATAAAAATGTCACTTCTATTGCAGATACACACCAGGTATCGGGGCCCACAAGTTTATAACTCAACGGACGGACTGGAACACGGCTCGACGGACCTGCGAACAGGACGGTGCTCATCTGGTGATCATCAACTCCGTCGCTGAAGCAGAACTCGTCGGTCGGCTGTTGAATGGAACAGAAATTCGATATTATTATAGTTGGGTTGGCGTCCATGATTTATACCACGAGGATGAGTTTGTTACAATCCATGGTGACCCATTGGTACATACAGGATATAATAAGTGGCAACCAGGGGAACCGAACAACGCGAATAATAACGAAAATTGTTTACTGATCACTGATCTGTGCGAGTTAGTCGACATCCCTTGTACTGATCGTCGCTCTTTTGTTTGTGAGATGCCTTAGGTGCAGCCTAGAACTGCACCAGCTTAGAAACTCGTGGTGAATTCAGGTATTGCCTTACAGATTGGACCAATCGTACTCTAAGAATGGAAATAAAATGTGGGCATTTTAGAAACATGAGGCTGAATAAACACGTTTAGCCACTACACTGTCTCTCGAATTTCTGTCATCATTGCATATTTTTCCGCTGAGTCTAATTTATTTCACCACTTATGAGCTAAGATGTACTTGAGTACTTTCTAGGGCAGCATTTTAGCACATACTACGAAATTTTCTTCAATCTTTGAAAAGAGAATTATTTGTATTCAAATGCTTCGAATAGCCGACTCATTGATATAATTGAATATTCGAGTATATCCATCGTCATTCAAGTATTTGGTGGATAAAGTTATTCGCATTCACCCATACTCATCAGTTTTTTCTTCATATAATCTAAAGTATTCCAGGCTGTCTCATCAACATAGTACCGGGATCAGAGGCCAGAGGCGATACTGTGCTGGCACACTTGATTGTTGCTAATTTTAAATGTCTTCGTTGAAATTGCAAAATGTTTAAAATCTCCGGAAACGACTGTGCAAATCTCTGAAAATTCGTACGTCAGTTCTCTCGTTCTTGATTTTACGACACTGCAACATTTATAGTTGAAACAGCAGGAATAAATGTATTTTTGTCAATTTACTTATTTGAATACTTCTTCGTACTCGCATAGTCTGCCCAAGCTATACTCATCCTCTACCAACTCACATATCTGATGGAAATCCCGTACTTTCATCGCAAGTTACGAACAACTCAATAGAAATAGACGAAATTCTGATGTCGAAATAGCATGGCTTGCAAATTCAGCTTCAGATATGGTGTTTATCTAATGAGATATCGAGTCGCAATCTGTGCTCAAATAAGTATATTTTCATATCCGATACGAGAATGGCCAGCGGGGCATTTACGCAATTAAAAATTATTGGTCAATGTTAGTTCCAAGTTGAAAGGATCCGTATCGATTTATGTAAGGGAAAATTTGACTCGATTATCTGTTCTCAAGATATCGTCGGACTAAAAACTGATAACACACAGACCTAGAACTCCATCTGAAAACGGTCGCAGGATTGGTGTTGCACTTCAGGACATGAAGATCTGGTGAAGACCCAACTTTCCATTTTCGGGATAACTATGGTAACTTCCTTTTTCTTTCCAAACGGAAAGGTATTAACAATAAGCACCAAGTAGAACCCTGGTTCATAGGTATGAATAATCAATAAGGCTCTGCAGGTCCTGCTGGACGAGGTATCACATACATTGCCAGTTGGAATGAAGATAGCGATGAGCTGATTCAAATCAGGTAATGGATTTTCAATCACGGAGAAAAAAGAACACGAACGAGCGTTTACAGACTGAGGAAGTGCTACATACTATATCGGCGCCCTTTCAAGTCAGATGTAAGAAACTGCGATTATTTCAGAACTCTCGAAAAGGACACGGTCTCTATTATCTTGTGTTAAGACTAATTACTTCAAATATCATATTAAGATTCATGTAAACTAGGTTTAAGGATTGTATAAAGTGGTGATGTGAATGCGCCTTGAAGAATACGACAAATTCATGCTATGAATAGTTAAACACTGAAAGTAAATCCGTCTGAATCATCCTCACTTTATACAATCTACATGTCAGACAGATAAAATAAGAAGTATTACTAAATTTAGCAGATAAAACAAACAAAAGGTATGTAAACCAAACAAATATGTAAGTGGGATTATATATACTCCCACGTGGAAACCACGCCATGCAACATGTGCAATAAACCTTATTCGTTCTTTTAAATGTTGCAGGCGCCTTTTGATATATATTCAAAGAAAATAATTACTCTCAATAAACCAGACAAATACATATCAAATTGTATTTCATTCAACCTTCGATACCCACTCACGCAAATACAGTAAACTCTCGTTATTTGCATTCTCGATAGTTGCGACTTTTTCCCCTAATCCCGTTTTCGCGCTCTCGAGCGTTGCTCCCACTCCTCCGCCGCTACCATCGATATCTAAAACAAAACGCGGAAGGGCCGCGCGTCTTTTGTATACACAAAATACACACGTTGTTCTCTCGCCACGAATATTTTTTTAATCGTGGTTTTGGTTACTGTAAGTGGATATCGTTATTAGAATTGCAATAAATGCACTAACAAGATGTCGTTATCTCACGAGAATGATAAAAATGTTTTTAACAAATCAGTGAAACGTAAAAGTTCACAATTAACGATCGATAAAAAACTGTGTTGTGTTCGTCGTCTTGAGAGTGGTGAAGACATAAATTCACTTGTGACTGCATTTAACGTTGATCGATCTACCATATGGAGGTGGAAACGACAAAAATCGGCTCTAGAAGATTTTCAAAAGATCCACAATCGTCCTCGTAAACGACTTCGAGGTCCTAGTAATGCAGTGTTGGATGAAGCCGTCTGGATTTGGTTTACCCATTCTCGTCTCCAAGGCGTGCCGATCACAGGGCCTTTTGTTGAAGAAAAAGCAAAACAACTCAATATAAAATTGCACGGGAGTGAAGAATTTGCGGCCAGTGAGGGTTGGTTGAGTAATTGGAAGGAAAGGCATGACATCAAGTCGTTTGCAATTGCAGGAGAAAAACTCTCAGCAGATGTTGAGGGAGGTCAAGATTTCAAAATGAAATTAGCAAGAATATTGGAAGAAGAAAATTATGGACCCAGCCAAATATTCAACGCCGACGAAACTGGTCTCAATTTTAAAATGTTGCCGGGTAAAACTCTTGCAGCACGAAAAAATCGAGGAGCAGCTGGTTTTAAAAAAAATAAAGAACGTTTGACAATAATGGCCTGTACGAATGCCGATGCTTCCCTCAAATTACCACTAGTTGTAATTGGTAAATCTCAAAATCCACGCGCACTCAAAAATATTTCTCGTGACTCCTTGCCTGTCATTTACATTCACCAAACAAGTGCTTGGATGAACTCCACAATTTTCGGGGATTGGTTTAAAAACAAGTTTGCTCCGCAGGTTAGAGCATTTTTATTGTCAAAAAATTTATTACCTAAAGCCATTCTCCTCGTTGATAATGCTGGATGCCACCCAAAAGATCTCATCGATGGACAAATCCGACTAGTATTTCTCCCACCTAATACTACCTCTATAATTCAGCCCTTGGATCAAGGCATTATCGAAAATTTGAAGAAACACTATCGATATCATTTCCTTTCTGCAATCATCAAAGCTCAGGACACATCAGGATCATTGATGGACCACATAAAAAAGATTACAATTAGAGAGGTAATTCAATGGGTAGCTCAAAGTTGGGACGAAGTCTCACAATCGACAATTATAAAATGCTGGAGGCCACTTATACCAGAAGAAATTTTCAAAGATCTTCAGAAGAATGAACCCCAACAAACTATACTTCTGCAGCAGTTCATTCATTCGTTCTTGTTGCTCCAAAATTCTGGAGACCTTACAGAGAATGATATCGAAGAATGGATCAATAACGCCGATAAAGAAGAGCCTCGAAACTTATCCGATCAAGAAATTGCAGATATGGTGACTCCCCCTATCATTGATGAAGAATCACGTGAGATTGAGAGACCCGACAGTGCTACTGATCTGAGTTATGAAGTAGAATTTAATGTGGGCGAGGCTGAGGGAGAGAAAACGGAACCTGAACCCGTTGCGAGCTCTTTGATATCTGCAGACTGTGCTGAAAACTCGATCGACTCCCTAATTGATTATTTTGAACATCACGGGACACTAACTCCTGAGGAGATGACGGTCTTATGTAATATTAGACACAAGGCTTCATGCCTAAAATTCACTCCTCCATTTTATTGAAAAATGAGAAATTGGTATTTATTACGCACGAAAAAATGTTTGAAAAATATTGAACTTATAATTAAGTGCCTTTTTATTGTTGAATTATTTAATTAATTTTAAATATTGTGTGTGATGTTGTGGACGTACTTCAAATTTTTCGGATAGTTAACGTAAAAAACTATAATAAAATTGATTTCATTTGAGGAATAAAAACAAAATACTCTTATTTCCCTGTCAATTTCCCGGAATTGAGGTCGAGCGGAGCGCAGGAGTGGGGGCCCGAGTTAGTTGCCACTTTCCACGAAATAGCTTCCCCTACAGCCCCCAACGTGTTGCAACTAACGAGAGTTTACTGTAACAACATCTTGTTATTGCTACTCTTCAGCGATAATTTTGATATCTACTTCGGGTCGAGATGTCAATTCACTGCTAAATGAATTTGCAAAACGAAATCTAAACGTATTCAGTTGCTTGTTCATCTTACGATACATCATGTGGTCCGCGGTGTCGTTAATCGTACTAGTCCAAGTATACTTTCTGGGCGCAATTCTCGAACCTGGGTCAGTCGGACACCATTCGCCTACCAGCCATCTATTGAAAAGATCGATTAATAGAGCCACAAGGCCTGACTATACGTAAGACAAGTGACGTTATTACTTTTATTTATAGTCACTACACGGAAAAAAATATAAAGCACTGGTTACTGTTCTGCACAGTAATCGGCGAAAAATACAACGTAAAATACTCTTAAACATGACTGATTCATATTCAAACAGGAGTGAATCATGTTTGAACACGTACTATTACTATTCAAATAGTAACCAGTTCTATGCTACACAGAATTCACTCCTGTTTTAATATGAATCAGTCACGCCTGTCGTCGATTACTATGCAGAACAGTAACCAGTGCTTTATATTTTTTTCCGTGTACAATGAGTAGAAAGATTTGTCATTGTTTGATTCTACGCTTTATAGTCTATTAGATAACATACGTCGAGAACACACTCACGTTATTGCAGTCGGTGAATCGAAGTCGAAAACGCTACCAATTTATTACGTCCGGTGTACCTGTGAACTGTTGGCTACATGCCTCATCTTGAGGTTTCCCTGTTGGTCCACAATGCAAATGAATGATCAAAAGAATAAAAATTTCACGTCTATTGCAGATACACGAGAGGGGTCGGCGCCCACAAATTTTTCGCTCGACAGACTCGGTGGAACGAGGCTCGACGAACCTGCGAACAGGATCATGCTCATCTGGTGATCATCAACTCCATCGCTGAAGCAGAGGTCGTTAGTCGACTGTTGAATTCATCAGGAATTCCATATTGGTATAGTTGGGTCGGCGTCCATGATCTCTACCACGAGGATGAGTTTGTTACAATCCACGATGAACCATTGGTCCATACAGGATATGATAAGTGGCAACCAGGGGAACCGAACAACTTGAATAATACCGAACATTGTGTACTGATCACTTATCTGTGCGAGTTAGTCGACATCCCTTGCGACCACCGTCGCTCTTTTGTTTGTGAGATACCTTAGGTCCAGCCTAGACCTGCACCAGCTTCCGAACTCGTAGTGAATTTAGGCAGTGCCTTAGAGACTTGACTAATCGTACTTTTAGAATAGAAATAAGCCGTGGGAATTCTGGAAACATGAGGCTAAATAAAAACGTCCAGCCATTACTCTGTCTCCCGAATTTCTGTCATCACTGCATATTTCTTCGGTTGATTCTGAATTATTTCACCACTTATGAGTGAAGATGTATTTATATTTTAGTACTTTTTAGGGCAGCATTTCAGCGCATACCATGAAATACGACTGGGATGTTCTTTACCCACGTTCAACACGAATTTTTGAACGGTGATAATATTTATAATTCATCATCATGAAGCTATCACTCGAACTGGTACTTATTTGAGGAGGGGCTCAATCAATCGAGTCGAGTCAGTTAATTTTAATTTCTTTGGCCTGACGTTTCGGCAGTGATGTGCTGCTCTCATCAGAGGCTATTTATTGAAAAAATTATGAAATTACAAAAAATTACAAAAAGGTCCATGGTTGACAACACATATTAGACTATGAATTAAATTAACAAGTCAAGAAACTAATTGCATGAAATATTAGAATTAGGTCAATAGTTTGACACGTATACAAACGTATACAAATAGTGTCAACATTAGACGAGCCCAAGACAAAACGTATATAAAGAGAGTCGTCACACCCCCCTCGCTTTATTAAACGTCTTCACCAGCACATGATGACACTTGGCTCATCGTGTATCGTGATAATGGTGGTCTTTGACACCATGTTTTTTCACTTATCACAAATTTTAATAAGGTAATTTAAGTTCCTTCTTATCATATTAAGAACTGATCTTGTGTTTACTTTGTACTCTAAATTGACTACCATTGTATTTGTTTTGAATGCATTTCATATTAACTTCTCTGACCATGTAATATTATCTGTTTGTATACGTGTCAAACTATTGACCTAATTTTAATATTTCATGCAATTAGTTTCTTGACTTGTTAATTTAATTCATAGTCTAATATGTGTTGTCAACCATGGACCTTTTTGTAATTTTTTGTAATTTTATAATTTTTTCAATAAATAGCCTCTGATGAGGGCAGCACATCACTGCCGAAACGTCAGGCCAAAGAAATTAAAATTAACTGACTCGACTCGATTGATTGAGCCCCTCCTCAAATAAATAATTATAATTATTACATGAAACACTGATACAGTCACGATGCGTGGGCCACTTCGCTTTCTTTAAGCTTGGGAAAGAGAATTAGGTACTTGTATTCGAATTCTGCGAATAGCCGACTCGGTGAAATAATTGAATATTCAAATACATCCATAGTCATTTAAATACATATTTGGTGGGTAAAATTATTCGTATTCACCTATATACTCATCAGTTTTTTCCTCATATAATCTAAAGTATTCGCGGCTGTCTGACCAAGATAGTGCCGGGATCAAAGGCCATAGGCGATACTGTGCTGGCACACTTGGTTGGTGCAAATTTTAAATGTCTTCGTTGAAATTGAAAAATGTTTCGAATCTCCGGAAATGATTGTGCAAATCTCTAAAAATTCGTACGTCAATTTTCTGGTTCTAGATTATACCACACTGCCAAATTGATAGTCGGAAACAGCGGGAATGAATATATTGGGATCCTTGGAATGGGCGTGGCTTTGAAATTTTAGCCTTCTTTGAGTAGTTCTATTTTCGTCACTAGTTGGCGTATCGAGGTTCTAAGCCTTCTCATTCGTTACTCTAGCCTTCTTTGAGAAGTTCTATTTTCTGCCACTAGTTGGCGTATCGAGGTTCTAAGGTTCCCAATTTTTGTCAATTGATTTGTTTGAATACTTCTTCATGTTCGCATGGTCTCGCCAAGTAATACTCATCATCTACTACCTATATACCATGATACCTATTTCTCGTAAGGACTCACCGGAGAATGACCAAGAATCGCCTGCGGTCGGACATTCACGCAATGAAAAATGATCGGCCAATGTTATATCCAAGTTGAAAGGAACCGTATCGATTTATGTACTAAGGGAAAATATAACTCGATTATCTGTTATCAAGATATCGTCAGACTAAATGATTGATAGCACAGACCTAGATCCAGTGTTGCGAGTCACTAATTACATTTGTAATGGAATTACTCATTTAATTACACATTACCAAAGTAATGTGTAATTAAACTCGATTTAATTAGACATTACTTTGGTAATGTGTAATTAAATAAAAATTCAATTACACATTACAAAAGTAATGAGTAATTAACAAAAATTTAATTACAATTTTCACAACACTGCCTAGATCTCGTCAGATAGAAGGAGGGGGGCTTCAATCCAAAATCTTACTGATGCTTTCTTCAGGGAAGGGGAGTATTGAAATTTCTTAAACTGTGCTTACGTAATTTATGAACACCCCCCTTATTCCAATTAATGGATTTTTAATCAGATAGAAAAAAAAAAAAAAACATGAACGAGCGCTTACAGACTGAGGGAGTGCTATACATGTCGGCGTGCTTTCAATTCAGATGTGAAAAACTGCGATTATTTCAGAACTCTCGGAAAAACCACGGTCTCGATTATCTTGTTATTGTTACTCTTCGGCGATAATTGTGATACTACTCCGGGTCAAGACGTCAATTCACTGGTGTACAAATGAGCAACACGAAATCTCACCGTATTCAGTTGCTTGTTCATCTTACGATACATCATGTGGTCCGCGGTGTCGGTAATTGTACTAGTTCAAGTGTACTTGATGGGCTCAGTTCTCGAAGCTGAGCTAGTTGGACACAATTCGCCTACCGGCTATCTATTAAAAAGATCGATTCATACAGCCACAAGGCCTGCGGGCTATACGTAAGACAAGTGACATCCCGGGAAAAAATGATCAGGCCTGATCAGACATGAACAGGCATGAGTCTTCAGACCTGATCAGACATGAAAAATGACCGGGACTGAACAGGCCTGATCAGGTCTGTTCATGTCTGATCAGGCCTGTTCAGTCCCGGTTCTTCATGCATGATCAGGTCTGTTCATGTCTGATCAGGCCTGTTTAGTCCCGGTCATTTTTCATGTCTGATCAGGTCTGAAGACTCATGCCTGTTCATGTCTGATCAGGCCTGATCATTTTTTCCCCGGGCGATTGAAAAAAAAACAGTTGATTGAATTAAAAAATTATATGAACTATCGTTTTTATATCTTTTATACGTCGCAGTGATTGGAAATTATGGTTATTTCTGATCATTAACTTTTTTTTGTGGATTAAAATTTTTTCACTGTTTACTACTGGGATTCGAACCCAGGTCCTTCTGCGTATCAGTCGAAGCTTATACCACTTCGCTACTTCACGTATTTGATAATTGAAACTTTTAGAATGTGCAGTATATATATGGTATTCGTCACGAAGTTTTTATCAATCCTTACGATGCCCTTTATTGATTATGATGATCTAACGATTCTAAGATTATTTTTGTATTTTAGGGAATGTGAGGCAAGATGACCGTTCCACTTTTTTCAGCAAAAAAAAAAAATTACTTATTTGAAGTATATCTATTGAAGTATAGATAATCCAAAATATCAGACATAAACAGACATGGTCATGCATGATCATGCCTGTTCATGCATGAACAGACAGGATCAGGTCTGGCATCAGACATAATCATACATGAACAGGCCTTGACGTATTTAGCAATTCAGGCATGATCATGCCTGTTCATGCATAAACAGACAGGATCAGGTCTGGCATCAGGCATGATCAGACATGAACAGACATGATCATGCATGAACAGGCCTTAACGTATTTAGCGATTCAGACATGATTATGCCTGTTCATGCATGAACAGACAGGTTCAGGTCTGGCATCAGGCATAATCAGACATGAACAGCCATGATCATGTCTAATTTCAGGCCTGATCATACATAAACAGGCCTGACCATGTCTAATTTCATGCCTGATCATACATGAACAGGCATGATCATGCCTGATCATTTTTTCCCGGGATTATTACTTTCATTTATAGTTACAATGAGTGTGAGGATCTTGCATTGCTCGATTCTACACTTTATGGTACAATAGATATAACATACGTCGAAAACACACTTAGATACGTTTCACGTCCAGTGTCCCTGTGAACTGTTGGCTACATGCCTCATCTTGGGGTTTTCCTGTTGGTTAACAATGCGAATAAATGATCAAGACAATCAAAATTTCACGTCTATTGCAGAAACACGCCAGGGGTCGGGTACCACAAATTCTTCGGTACATCGAAGGACTGGAACGCGGCTCGACAGGTCTGCGAACAGGATAATGCTCATCTGGTGATCGTCAACTCCATTGCTGAAGCAGAACTCGTTAGTCGGCTGTTGAATTCATCGGGATTTACATTTCGGTATAGTTGGGTTGGCGTCCATGATCTCTACTACGAGAATAAGTTTTTTACGATCCACGATGAACCTTTGGTATATACAGGATATACTAGGTGGCAACAAGGGGAACCGAACAACGTGAATAATAACGAACATTGTGTACTGATCACTGATCAGTGCGAGTTAAACGACGTCCCTTGCGACGAAAGTCACTATTTTGTTTGTGAGATGCCTTAGGTTCAGCCTGGACCTGCAATATCTTCCGAACTCGTAGTGTCTTCGGGCATCGCCTTAGATATTGGACTAATCGTACTTTTATCATTGAAATAAACTGTAGGCATTCTCGAAATATGAGGCTAAATAAAAACGTTCAGCAATTACTCTGTCTCCCGAATTTCTGTCATCACTGTATAGTTCTTCGCGTGATTCTAATTTATTTCAACACTTGAAGGCGAAAATGTACTTGGGTACTTTATACAGCAGCATTTCAGCGCATACTACGAAATAGGACTGGTATGTTCTATTTTCACGTTCAACACCAATTTTCGGAAGGATTCGATTATGTACAAATCTGCTAGTTATCATAATGGTTACACAAGACAGTGATACAGTCACGGTGCGAGGGATACACTGCTTCCTTCATTCGGAGAAAAAAGAATTATACTCGTATTCAAATGCTGCGAATCGCCCACTCATTTATACGATAAAATATTGAAATATACGTCCGTTGTCATTTAAATATCACATGTCATTGATGTAGCACAGAAATACATGATTCACTTGATTGTTGAGCCGGATACGGAGTAAACTTCCGCATCGCCATTAGACATCTGTCCATCCACCCATATTAGTATATATAATTTAGTAAATTTAATTCAGATATAGATATCAATGTTGGCAACGCATGAAAATACATAGACAGAGACAACGAGCTGAGAAGGTGTGGAGAGAAAGAAGCGTGCATGATAGAACTACAGTATGAATGATCGTTGCTTGAAACTATATGTAACAACAGAGAGGTACGGTAAGGAGGCAAAAGGATTAACGACTGCGATAGACCGTTTAAAGATTTGTACAGCGACACGACGTATTAGTAATACTACGATATTGGGGGTGTGTGTGTGTATGCATGAACCTAAGTAAGCTAATCCCACGCACACAACGAAAGGTCAGTTAGCAAGACAATACAGTTCAAAGTCCGCGAAACCTCCCACGCCGGCAAAGCGAGTCGAGAGTAAGGGACAAAATCCAAAACCAAAATCAGTATTAGTCAAGGCTCAGTAGAGACAGGACGTAAGTTTTCGAAAAAGTAGCTCGCTATGTACGCGAGAGTAAGACAGTGAACTGTGGGAACAAAGGGCTATCAACTCGATGATTTGAGTTTTAGTTTAAGAATTGATTTGATTATTTAATAACGTTAGAGTCACGTTTTAAATATTCGAGATCGCATAATCGGATGCAAAAGCAGAACTGGGTAGAACCGGGGGGGGAATTTTAATCGGGAGGATTCTCGGGCTGGCCTTCTCGGGGCCTCATGGTTGAGGTTTTGACCGAGGTGGTTGACACGCTGGGAAACCAGCGTGGTTTATTACAGCCCGTGAATCGATTATAACACCGAAAATTAACCGGTGCCGCGGACTGGCCTTCCCGGGGCCTCATAATTGAGGTTTTGACCGGGGGTGGTTGACACGTTGGGAAACCAACGAGGTTTGTTACAGTCCGCGGATCATGAATACATGAGAAGAAATATCAAATCATTAGAAAACCTAAATGGCCACGCGGGCTGACCATCCTGGAGTAGTTCGGCTACTCCAGGGTGGTTTACACGCCGGGAAACCGGCGTGGCTGGCAGCCCGCCTGGCAAAATATTAGTATGGGTACTGACCGATGACGTCGGGTAAGATGGTACCCATACACGCGTATACCCGGGACCTACGTCGGTTCTGCTCGCGATAAGACCCGTATTGAACGGATAATTATTATTATTAGAACGTATCTCGACTCTCGAGTTGATACAAGCGTAGAAAAGTTAACGATTAAATGAGTGTAAAGCCTGTCAAATAAAACCTGAAACAGCTTCAATTTCTGCTTGCCTTATTATTTGATCATTGGATCGACCTCAATCCCTATATTAATGACCTGAGTCTATCGGAAGGGTGACAGTTGAGACCTATAGCTAATATGAGTAAATTCAGACACTTGTAGTCCTAGAGCGCCAGGTCTGTCACTAACAATCAAATAGTTGTATTTGCTGGATAAATATTATTCCTATTCATACCTATACTCATCAGTTTGTTGCTCACATAATTTAAAGTTTCCCAGAGTGTTCTGTCAAGATAGCGCCAGGATCAGAGGCCAGCGGCGATAACTGTGCTGGCGCTTAGTTGTTGCAAATTTAAAATATTTTCGATGAAGTTGCGAAATGCTCTGAGTTTTTGGGAATGAATTAACAAATCTTTGAAAGTTTGTACGTCAGTTTCGTTGGTCTCAGTTTTGGGTAAAAATACTACATTGAGATACTGCGATCCCATTATTGCTGAATATTATTTTTAGTTTAACGAATCAAGTATCGCAGTAGCCATAACAACAAGTCAATATTCATCACATAACTGCGATTCTCGTTGGAGTAAGCAAAATTTTGTCCCGTGAGCTTTTCGAGAATAAGCATTTCCTGGTTCCCCCGACTCTAATAGGGAAATTGTCTGCCTGACGAACTCCAGGTTTTCTATAATACTCCTCCACGGAAATTGCGTCTCAAGACTGTAGAAAAATTACAGATAGGTTTGTGTCGAACATAGCGCGATCTTTTTCCTGACGAATGAAGTTGATGTTTCCACTAGTTGTTTGAATTCTTGATCCTATTCGCCTAGTCTGCGTAAGCCATGCTCATCCTCTATTAATTTCACATACAAACGTTTCTGATAGAAATCTCGTACTTTTATTTCAAGATATCACGGACTAGAATCAATAGACGAAATTGCGATATCGAGATAGCATGATGTCGAAGAACGGAGAATGACCAAAAATAGCCTGCGAAATATTGACGGGAATGAAAATAATTGGTCAGAGTTAGTTCGGAGTCAAAAAGAAGCGTGTCTACTTGTGTAAGACAAAAATCACTACTTTATATTTTGTTCTCGAGTATCGTCGAAAAAAGAACTGGAAAAACACATACCCGGATGTCCATCGGACTATATGGTTAAAGGTGATTGAACCTGGACTTCGGAAACATGAAGATCTCGTGAATACTTGACTTTCCATTTTCAAACCGGGTGCTTTAACTTTGGGGGATGATCGAAGGGTTCTGAGTGGTTACCTCGCCGATCGAAATAGTGATTTCTTTCGCGGCGTCTGTGGGATACAGGCCATTTGAAAGTTGCAGTAGTGCCTGCGTTGAGGCAGCTGCAGCCAATTATACAATCCGAGCCTCGCCCTATTCCGTTTTGGGTACACGTGATTATTGACCAAGTCATGACACTTTGTCACTTCAAGAATGACTGGACCAAAGACCGACGAAAACAGTATTACCGAATATTCAGTCAACGTAATCTATGAATGATTCTGGAGATTTTTGAATTGTAAAGGAGTACTGACTCCTTCAGTGGTCAATGGTCATGCACGCACAAATCCAACCTGTCCAAGTTCTTCGAATTTGGTTGCATGTAGTTGACTGCCTAAATGCAGGTGTTAGCGCGAGTTTAAAATTAGCTGTATCTCACAGATGAGCAAGATCACGTCAACCCTTGTGCTACGGCATTCAGAGAATCAATCGCTAGAGTGGCATGATATCGAATTTTTACGAGCTCCAGTTTCCTGATGATTCTTACTCCTGCAGCGCATAATTTTGTGTGAGTTTGAAAAATCGTCAAAGATCATTCACAGGATTTGAGCTTAGCTCCTTGAATTGACTAAGATTATATCCTATCGACATGCATGGCAACACCTAATTTTACGATGTATGTATTTTTCATCTTCTCAGATGGACCCACGGTGGGCACCAGTTTAATTGCTCTATTCAATAACTTAATTATACCTAGTCATGCATCGGTGGGATCAGTCTCTTGGCGGAGGCATCTTGAAACTATTCACATCCAATGGATCGATCCAGAATAGAAGTGGGAGAGTTCAGAAATGATAGATTCACACATCGGTTTTATTATGGTGGAAAAATACTTGCCTTGATTATCTCGAAACGCAAATGTGGTAGATAGAGATAATTGAGACAACAACTACCTACAGGTCCGGGTACTAAGAATTGTCTTATTTTCTGCAATTACTTTGAATATTTAGCGATAAATTTGTAGTCATTAGGGTCAGTATAATATCACGCAATAACAACGCTCAGAATGACAGGATATTCAATTTCTGTGTGTTTTTCAGGAAAAACACTGTTACAATTTTCCTGTTATTGTTACTTCTTGCCGAGAATTGTGATACCTACTCCGGGTCGAGATGTGGATTAGCTGGGAAAAACATTCTATCTGAAATTCTGGTTGAAGAACATGCTATCTCCTATGTTAAAGAATAAAGGTATAGGAGATAGAATGTTTTTCATTCAGAATTTGAGATAGCATGTTTTTCCACTGAGGCGTCGAGCTGCTATACATAAACCTGCGAGTCAGGATTCCATCACACTCAGTTGCTTGTGAATCTCACGACACATCATGTGGTCCACAGTTTCGTTGATCGTGCTAATTCAAGTACTATACTCGTCGGGCGCACGTCTCCAAATTGTGCAAGTGTCAAAGTCTGATTCAGGCTCTCAATATTCGTCTACAAATCATGTAACGGAGCCACAGATTCTTCAGGACCGGCGGCCTGACTATATGTAAGAAGAGTGACGATATTATTTTCATACGTATTTGATCCAATGAATATAAGGTTTCTTACCATTCGATCCTATTTTTCATGAGTTATTAAATAAAATACTATAGAAGTACACTCATGTCAGTGCAGTCAGTGCATCTGAAGGAAAAGCCTACCAGCTCGTTACGTCCGGTGTTCTTGTGCACTGTCGGCCACTTGCCTTATCTTTGAGTTATCCTGTTCAGCTATGCTGTGAATAGATGAATGAAAAAATGAACATTTTACTTTTATTACAGATACACGCCAGGTGTTGGGGCCCACAAGCTTATCACTCAAAAAACTGACTGGAACACGGCTCGACAGACCTGTGACCAGGATGCTGCTCATCTGGTGATCATCAACTCCGTCGCTGAAGCAGAAGCCGTCGTTCGGCTGCTGAACTCGACAAATTCAAAGTCAAGTCACGTTGGTGTCCACGATTTATACCAAGAAGGTCAATTCGTAACTATCCATGGCGAAGCCTTGATACGAACAGGTTTTACCGAGTGGCGCGACGGAGAACCGAACAATCGGAGCGGGAATGGATTGGTCGAAAATTGTGTAGAAATACGTTCCAATGCCAAGTTGAACGATATTCGTTGCACCAATTATCGTACCATTTTCGTTTGTGAGTCACCCTGAGTTGACCCGCAGGTGCTATCAGGTCCGCAGCATCCACCACACTCGACTGCCGTTCAGTTCTATTACTTAGTATATCAAATATCATATGTCACTATTTTGGAGTTGGATGGTGTTACCTGCAACGCGACTAAAAAATAAAAATGAAACATAAAACAACATTAATGTCAAATTCTCAAATTACTTTTTAAGAGAATAAATGACTGAATAACAGTCAAATCATCTTAGTCCAGTGATATTTTGTAGTTTATTCATAAAATAATAAAAATTCCCATGTAAACTTGCTAGTTCTTGTGCTTGTACCTAATTTGCATTTCAAATAGTTCGTAGATCCTATCTTACCACAATTGTTTGAATCATGCTAGCGAAGTGGCGATAGTTAACGTACCTATGTCACGTAATAACCGCATCCCAGATTATCGCTTCAATCGACACATGTAAATTTCTATCTTTATATTCCATAGTCAATGTATTCGAATATATCATTTTCGCGAAATAGGACGAAAATTTTTCCCTTGATCCCCTCAGCTGGAAAAATTCTCGAAGGAAAACAACTTACCGTCCAATTGTTACGGTATCATACTCGAGCAGAATGGTGGAATGGTATTCCAAAATCCAAATAAAACTCGGTAGTTGAACAGCATCCACATATTCAATGATTTGGAAATAAATACAGATAATTTCAAATGAATGCTACTGATTTTTTTTATGGTTTTTCGAAATTTCAAGCCAGTTGTAAAAGACTGCGATTAATTCAGAGGTCTCGAAGAGAACACGCGGTCTCGATTATCTTGTTATTGCTACTCTTCGGCGATAATTGTAATATCTATCACGGGTCGAGATGTCAATTCACTGCTGTATAAATGTGCAATACGAAATCTAACCGTATTCAGTTGCTTGGTCATCTTACGATACATCATGTGGTCCGCGGTGTCATTAATCGTACTAGTTCAAGTGTACTTGCTGGGCGCAGTTCTTGAAGCTGGGCCAGTCGGACACCATTCGCCTACCAGCCATCTATTGAAAAGATCGATTAATAGAGCCACAAGGCCTGACTATACGTCGTAAGACAAGTGGGGTTATTACTTTTATTCATAGTGACTACAATGAGTAGAAGAATTTTTAATTGACCGATTATACGTTTTATGGTATACAATTAGATAACATACGTCAAAACACACCGACGTTAGTGCAGTCGGTGAATCGAAATCGAAAACGCTACTAATTTGTTACGTCTAGTGTTCCTGTGAACTGTTGGCTACATGCCTTATCTTGTCGGGTTTCCCTGTTGGTCCACATTGCAAATGAATTATCAAAATAATCAAAATCTCGTCTTTTGCAGAAACACGACAGGTGTCGGCGCCCACAAATTATTCGCACAACTGGCTACTTGGAACACGGCTCGACGGACATGCGAACAGGATGGTGCTCATTTGGTGATCATCAACTCCGTCGCTGAAGCAGAAGCTGTCGGTCGGCTTGTCAATGCATCGAATACAGAGGAATGCCACATCGGCATGCACGATTTATATCAGGAAGATGAGTTCGTAACCATCCACGATGTACCCTTGGCACTTGTAGGGTATAGCGTGTGGAAGGCAGGGGAACCGAATGATCTCGGTGCAAATGAAGATTGTGTGACCATAACCCGCTATGCCCAATTGAACGATGTTTGGTGCTCGTATCGTCTATGTTTTGTTTGTGAGCTACGTGACGTTTAGCTATACGTGCCAGAAAATCTGCAGCTTTTAGAGTCCTCGACAGCACCCGAAATTGTGAATACGGTTAATCCACAATGGACAATTTTGTAAACACATACATATATATTATATATTATAAACATATTGTTAGGAATATATTAAGGTTTACGAAGAGGTCGTTCAAATATTATAGCACTACTTTGGAGTTGAATGGTCTTACCCCACAAGCAAATGGGAAAAACTGTAGAAAAACTTTTGTCGAATGTGCACATATCTTCTTGTTCTCCAGGATCATATGGGGATCATTCGATTGTGATTTAATACTTGTAATTACTTGTGAGACGATGTGATATTTCAATGGCTTCTCAATGGATATCACGTAAACCTCGGTGTCTTCGATTCCAATGAAATTGTTCATTATCAAAGTATAGATCTCCGCATATTCATGTTAAAATCTCAAATTATCTTCAATGAGACGAAATGACTGAATATCAACAAACCATTTATAAAGTCGCTGCGATCGTCTTCGATCAGTTGTATTATTTAGTATAATATCTGCAATATAATAAAATGTTGATGTTCATTATTTGATAATGAAATACATAATATGAATAATAAAAAGTTCATGTTTATTATTTGATTTTTATACCCACACCACCTGTTTTCAAATAGTTCTTCAATACTGCCTTGCCACATTTTATTCTTTTATGGTGGTGCTCTGCTATCATTTCATGGATGTGCCATAGGCAAAAAGTATGGGTATAGTAAAGTCGGGATAGATGCCCCAGTGGGAAACATGGCCGGTATCCGGTATTTAATGAAATAATAGTCAGATACAGCCACTGAATTTTTTCACTGTTCCTCGTATCTAAAATGATAGAAGGCACGCACGGACGCTCGAAAAAAACCGATTATTTTCACGAAAATTGTAGTTTACTGGTAAGTACTCGGAAAATTTTCTTTGCTGTAACTTTGTATATTATCTGTGTAGTAGGTCTGACTGTTTAACAATAACTAAAGGGTACTATGGCCTATGGGATGGGCATCGGTAAACTCAGATAGATACTTGAAGGTCATGCAGTGTCATCGTTCACTTCAGAACGCCTACTACCACGCAGGTGACTGCAAAAAGGGCATTTCGCCACATACGTAGGGCATCTCACCCATAGAGCATACCCTTCGGGTGAGATGGCCAAAACATTATATTCGTTTATTGCCATTCTCATTAGGATTGAGTTGAAAAAAAAATTTGTCTTCGTATCCAACTATTACCAAAGCTTTATAAAGTAACTTTGTACAATGAAAAGATTGTTCCATGGAACACGTAATTTTTTAAAATACATTTTCCATAGGTGAGGCATCTATCCCGACTTTACCTATGTTACAACTACAATTCAGATCATCGTTATATCTATTAGCTTATGTTAGTTTTCAAAAGTGAAAGTTCAACGTTCCGAGAGCCATAAATTTGCGTTTTATACCGCAATGCATCAATTCAACGGCGAATAGCCGACTCATTGATATAATTTATTATTCGAGTACATCCATCGTCATTAAAATATTTGGTGGATAAGGTTATTCGTATTCGATCATACTCATCAGTTTTTTCCTCATATAATCTAAGGTATTCCAGGCTGTCTCACCAAGATATTGCCGGGATCAGAGGCCAGAGGCGATACTGTGCTGGCCCGCTTGGTTGTTGCGAATTTGGAATGCTTTCGTTGCAATTGCAAAATGATTCGAATCTCCGAAATGATACGAAAATTCGTACGTCAATTTTCTCGTTCTTGATTTTACCACACTGCAGGTGAAAAATAATTCATCGAGATACTGCGAATCCATTATTGCAAAATATTGTTGCCAGTCTAACGAAAAATCTGTTTACCGACTCATTATCATATTGATGTTGCAATGAACGTTTCCAGTCGGTAGCAAGAGAGTATCGCAGTAACCGTAACAGTAAGTGAATGCATTCACGATATAACCGCGATTCTCATTAAAGTTTGCTAGATTTATTCCCGTGAGCTTCTGAAGAATAAGCATATTTCCTTGTTCACCTGAAACTAATGGGGAAATTGTGAGTCCGACTTGGCTTCACGTTTTGTATAGTTCTCCTCCATGGGAATTGCGTCTCAAGACTCTCAAAGAATCGCAGATGGGTTTGTGTCAAACGTAGCGCGATCTTTTGTCTGACGAATGAAGTTGACGTTTCAAACAGCGAAAATGATTGACCTTTTGGTGACTGAGTTATTTGAAATTTGGATCCTCATTTCTCATCATGCCAAACTGAACGATATTCCCTGCGGCCATTGGAGTAGTTTTGTTTGTGAGCTGCCTGATGTTTACCCACTATGAAATCAACAGTATATTTCGAATCCTCGCCAGCTTCTAAACATGGGGTATACCTAACATTGCATAAGCGTAAGCAATACCTACCCGGGAAAAAATGCCCAGATATGATCATATATGATCATGTATCAATACTCAGATCTGATCAGATCTGAAAAATGGTCCTGCATGATCATGCATGATCAGATATGGCCATGCATGATCGGACAGGACCATTTTTCGGATCTGATTATGCATAATCATGTATGATCATGTATGGCTATATCTGATCGTATATGATCATATATGATCATGCATGATCAGACAGGGCCTTTTTCGGATCTGATCAGATCTGACTATTCACACCATGATGCATTTAAGAACTTCAGCTTCATATCCCCGCACGGAAATATATATATGCGAAAAATATATGCGAACATAGATGTGACATATTTTTTTTTGCGCCTTTTTATAATTTTTATAAGTTTGACATAAATGTCGGATATTGGTCGGATATATGTCAACATAAATGTCGCGGCATGTATGTCGACATAGATGTCGACATAGATGTCAACACGATTTGATATAAATGTCGGATATATGTCAACATACATGCCGCAACCTTTATGTTGACATATATCCGACATTTATATCAAATCGTGTTGACATCTATGTCGACATCTATGTCGACATACATGCCGCGACATTTATGTTGACATATATCCGACCAATATCCGACATTTATGTCAAACTTATAAAAATTATAAAAAGGCGCAAAAAAAAAATATGTCACATCTATGTTCGCATATATTTTTCGCATATATATATTTCCGTGCGGGTCCATCATTAGCTGAATCCTTCACTACGGCTTCCGATCTGGTCATATATGACATCATGCATGATCATACACGGGGTCATATATGAGTTCATATATTATCATGTATGAATAGACATGATCGTATCTGAGCATTATTTCCGTATACAGCTGCAGATATGATCATGTATGAGCATGCATGGCCATATATGACATCATGGACGATCATACACGGGGTGATATCGACGGCTGAGCGGAATAACATCCTATCTCAAATTGTGTTTGGAAACTAGCCTACGTCAAATGACGATTGGAAACTAGCCAATCTCAAATTTTGACTGAAAACTATCCTATCTCAAAATGCGTTGGGAAACTAGCCTATTTCAAATTGTGTTTGGAAACTAGCCTATCTCCAGAAGACATTCGGTTTCTCCGAAATTAAGTTGGTACCACTGTGGCGGTCTCTCTACAGGGCGATTCAGGTTGGACGCACCATATCAGGTGAGTTCTCCCGAAAATCTGAGACTCAAGTTCCTTTACCAAACCTTCCAGGGTCTAATAATTTAGGAGCTGCAGAAGATCTTAGTCGACTAATCAGAGGGCTTATGAGTGACCAGGACAGGGCCGGTTCAAGAGTGTAAGTCGAGCAGTGCCCGCGTCGGATAGATTCTTATCGCCCGACGTTTCAGTCCGACTTCTGGATGAGTATGATGGCGTCGTCTCCTGGAGATATCTTCGTACGGCATACGCATCCGTTCTCGTAGTCCAGGTCCTCGGCTTCGTGGTTCTCGTAGTCCAGGTCCTTCGCTTCGTATTTCTCGTAGTCCAGGTCCTCCACTTCGTAGTTCTCGTAGTCCAGGTCCTTCGCTTCGTAGTTCTTGTAGTCCAGGTACTTCGCCTCGTATTTCTTGCAGTCTAGATCCATCGCTTCGTAGTTCTCGTAGTCCAGGTCCTTCGCTTCGTAGTTCTTGTAGTCCAGGTACTTCGCCAGTACCTGGTATTTCTCGTAGTCCAGGTATTTCTCGTAGTCTAGATCCATCGCTTCGTAGTTCGCGTAGTCCAGGTCCTTTGCTACGGAGCCCAGGACCTGGACTACTAGAACTACCACGGCGAGGACCTGGACTACGAGAAATACGAAGCGGAGGACCTAGACTACGAGAATTACGAAGCCGAGGACCTGGACTACGAGAAATACGAAGCAGAGGACCTGGACCACGAGAACTACGAAGCCAAGGACCTGGACTACGAAAAATATGAAGCAAAGAACCTGGAATACGAGAACTACGAAGCCGAGGACCTGGTTTACGAGAAATACAAAGCGGAGGATCTGGACCACGAGAACTACGAAGCTGAGGACCTGGACTACGAAAAATACGAAGCAAAGAACCTCGAATACGAGAACTACGAAGCCAAGGGCCTGGACTACGAGAACTACGAAGCCGAGGACCTGGACTACGAGAACGGATGCGTATGCCGTACGAAGATATCTCCAGGAGACGACGCCATCATACTCATCCAGAAGTCGGACTGAAACGTCGGGCGATAAGAATCTATCCGACGCGGGCACTGCTCGACTTACACTCTTGAACCGGCCCTGTCTCGTATTCGAGGTTCTTTGCTTCCTATTTTTCGTAGTCCAGGTCCTCAGCTTCGTAGTTCTCGTGGTCCAGATCCTCCGCTTTGTATTTCTCGTAAACCAGGTCCTCGGCTTCGTAGTTCTCGTATTCCAGGTTCTTTGCTTCGTATTTTTCGTAGTCCAGGTCCTTGGCTTCGTAGTTCTCGTGGTCCAGGTCCTCTGCTTCGTATTTCTCGTAGTCCAGGTCCTCGGCTTCGTAATTCTCGTAGTCTAGGTCCTCCGCTTCGTATTTCTCGTAGTCCAGGTCCTCGCCGTGGTAGTTCTAGTAGTCCAGGTCCTGGGCTCCGTAGCAAAGGACCTGGACTACGCGAACTACGAAGCGATGGATCTAGACTACGAGAAATACCTGGACTACGAGAAATACCAGGTACTGGCGAAGTACCTGGACTACAAGAACTACGAAGCGAAGGACCTGGACTACGAGAACTACGAAGCGATGGATCTAGACTGCGAGAAATACGAGGCGAAGTACCTGGACTACAAGAACTACGAAGCGAAGGACCTGGACTACGAGAACTACGAAGTGGAGGACCTGGACTATGAGAAATACGAAGCGAAGGACCTGGACTACGAGAACCACGAAGCCAAGGGCCTGGACTACGAGAACTACGAAGCCGAGGACCTGGACTACGAGAACGGATGCGTATGCCGTACGAAGATATCTCCAGGAGACGACGCCATCATACTCATCCAGAAGTCGGACTGAAACGTCGGGCGATAAGAATCTATCCGACGCGGGCACTGCTCGACTTACACTCTTGAACCGGCCCTATCCTGGTCACTCATAAGCCCTCTGATTAGTCGACTAAGATCTTCTGCAGCTCCTAAATTATTAGACCCTGGAAGGTTTGGTAAAGGAACTTGAGTCTCAGATTTTCGGAAGAACTCATCTGATATGGTGCGTCCAACCTGAATCGCCCTGTAGAGAGACCGCCACAGTGGTACCAACTTAATTTCGGAGAAACCGAATGTCTTCTGGAGATAGGCTAGTTTCCAAACACAATTTGAAATAGGCTAGTTTCCCAACGCATTTTGAGATAGGATAGTTTTCAGTCAAAATTTGAGATTGGCTAGTTTCCAATCGTCATTTGACGTAGGCTAGTTTCCAAACACAATTTGAGATAGGATGTTATTCCGCTCAGCCGTCGATATATGAGTTCATATATTATCATGCACGAATATACATTATCGTATCTGAGCATACATGGCCATATATGACATCATGCATGATCACACACGGGGTCATATATGAGTTCATATATTATCATACATGAATAGACATGATTATATCTGAGCATTATTTCCGTATACGGCTGCAGATATGATCATGCATGACATCATGTATGACCATATCTGAACTCAAATACGATCATATCTGTTCATGTGGGATCTTGTATGAGCTCATGTATGATCATATATGCTCGGATATGATCGGATATGATCATATCCGATCATATCCGAGCATTTTTTCCCGGGTACCGATATAGGTGTTGGAAATACATCGGGATTCATTATTAGGGGACATTCAGGAATTATGTCATACTCAAGGGCTGGCGAGCGTGCCCGTGACGTCACGAAAATAAAATCATTATTTCAAATGAGAAATGCAGATCTCACAGATCCCACAACGGAGACTACTATCACCAACGGCACAGTACCAAGCTAGACCCCTCTGATTATCCCCTAAAATTTCAGCACTTAATTCGTGGGCAGCCTGTAGGGGGAAGTCTCTCAGTACCGGACACTTAAGGTTATTCATTAATAAAACGACAAAATACATAGGATCTTCGATATTTTTCATGTTTATAGTAAACTTTGGAGTATTTGTGATAATGTAATAACATTTTTAATATTTATTTAACGTCAAACTGATGAGAAAATATCTTTATATTTAGTATTAAAAACGGTTGCGTCAGAAGAGTGGCACCTAGTACCGGACAATGATAGTATGAATGGAAAAAGTGATAAAAAGAAATTCAATTCAAGTCAATTCTTCCTAGTTCCGGTTTAAAATGATATTCACCTCCACTTTTCATCACTTTCACGCGATCAAACAAGGTACTCTTAGATATGTACCTCATATTTCACGGTAACCTCTCTACGAGTCATCTTCTCATAGAAAACTTTCTGGACCGCTCTTTTCATGTTTTCGTCTAACCATTTTTCTTTTACCCGTATTTTGGACTGGTCAGCCATAGTCAAAATACCACTATACAACGAATGAGAACAATTTTTGTACAAATAACCGAAATAAGTTAAAAAAGCTGTGTCCGGTATTAGGGGACAAGTCGAGTGTCCGATATTAGGGACCCGTAATACCAGACTGAATAATAAAATGTACGTTAGTCCGCAAAAATTTTTACTTTTATCGTACATTGTCTGAAAGAATACATACCAACAAACATTCCAATTGAAAAACAAAATGGTGGAACCACCAATTGTTCGGAATATGTCCACGAGAAAATTAGATGTGACGCAGATTTCTGCAGGTTCAAATTTCAAGTGCCTCTTGATCACGCATGCACGCAGACTGCCGCTAGTGACACACCCCCTCTACTACGCTCGCGATGCATGTTCGAACCACGAAAAAGAATTGTAAATAATGTTTCTAGTTTGGCTGATACTAGCAATGTCCGATACTAGGTGCCGTCCGGCGTTATGGGACTTCCCCCTACATTAAAGTTTTAATTTCAAATACCTATATTGATTGCATCTGTCATTTATGATTGCATATGAATATTAGCCAACAGTTCGTGGAATAGTTTTCATCGTGTTCTATTGTACGTTCATGAAATAATAAAAGATTGATATACATTGACAAATTCTTGTTTTCACACCTTTCATCAAATAGTCTTGGAACCTGGCTGGTCATAGTTCCTTATCATGCTGTTTGTATCATGGCATGTACAATTCACATCTGTATGCATTCCAACGAGATGCGAAAGGTGGATGTACTTGCAGCTTGGTGCTCCGAAAACCACCCATAAGTGAGTACTCGAAGTCGTAGGTTCGCGTGCTTGGGTTTTGATGGCATTTTGTCAAGCAATCTAGCGGTTGATGCACCCATTATATTTATTTTGTATGTGAAATATTCCCACAAGTTACTTCAGAATGACATGCTATCAAATTTATACAGCTTTCAGCTTGATAACTACTTCTGCAGTGCATGATTTTGTGTGAATTTGAAAAATCGTCTAAGATCATTCACATCAGGATTGAAGCTTAGCTCTTCGAATTGGCTGAGATTATATCCTATCGACATTAATCGCAACACGAATTTCTATTACTTCGTACCACCGACGATATGTATTTCACAGTTTCTCAAATGGACACGTGCACCAGTTAGTTGACTTATCCAACAGCTTGATTGGCCATGCTTCGGCGCGATCAGTTGGCGGAGGCATCCTGGAGCAATTTACATTTAATGATTCGATCCGGAAAAGAAGTGGGAGAGTTTAAAGATTTAGATTCACCCATCGGTTTCATCATACCGGACAAATACTGATTGCGATTCTCTTGTAACGCGAATGTGGTAAATAGGGATAATTGATACATGAACTGCAGGTCAGGGTATTGAACATTGTTGGTTTCCTCAATTATTTCGGATATTTCGCAATGAATTTGTAGTCGTCAGCATGATATTACCAACAACAACGCTTAGAATTACAGGATATTGAGGTTTAATTAGTATGATTTGCAGTATACGGGTTGGTTGACTAAGGAAAATTTGTACGTCGCAACTAAAGCAGCGTACTGCGATGCTGAACGGTTATGAACCTTGATCTGAAGATTTTCGGTCGAATTTGGAGCCAGCGATTCGTCATGATAATGGGATTTCTTAAAGAGGAAATGATTGTCCTCAGAAATGAGTATGCTGCACCTGAAAATTGCACATTTCTAGAAGCTCTAAAGTTGAATTTGGAGGTGTAAGCTTCCCTATAAGAACCTTTGATAAATAGAGACAATATAATAATCCTGAAGTGAGAAAGAGTGTCGACTTGTTTAGCAGCCTCAAGTGAAACAACTTTTTTGCTCTCAAACAATGAAAATCCAGATTGAAAGTTCATTTCTTCAGTCTCGACAGCGATACTAGTCGTTTATTATCAGACGGACAAAGAGAAGCATTAAGACCTCGAAAAGCAGTCGTATTAGCCAACCTCAATGCTTCGGCGAAAGAAACTTTAGATATGGCCGAAATGGATGACTGGCTATTTGAGACACATTTCGACTGAAAAATTAAAACTGCACAACTACCAGATAAGTCTGGTGAGAAACTTAAACTTTCAGCGAAACAACTTTGGACCAAATGCTAAAGAATTCGAGAGGCCGGCCTCGCAAATCATTCGATCAGCCTCCATAGGCGATGAGAGGGCAATGCGGGCAACCAAAATGAAACCATTACCAACGCCCTAACTACCTGAGACCACAACTTTCGAATTTCAACAACGAGGAACAGAGCAATTGATTCCTGTAGGTATAAATCTGCGGGTGTACTAAAAATTTCAAATGAAAAATGAAATAAGGTCACTTCAGGCCCTATTATTCTTCGGTGGATCGGAGGGTATAAAATACCTTTCAAGACACAGGTCTCTCAAAATAAGCCATATTCAGAACCTGTGTGGTCCGAGAATAAGATTAATCTTATATCAATCTAACATTTCAGAATATTGACGAAGAGCGCTGTTCAAAAGTGTGTTCCCATTAGTGCTCGTATGTGGATCCGAACTATTCGGGTATCCGGATACTCGAATCACCCGAATCTGTCAGATCCGAAACTTCAAATTCGGATAATTCGGGTAGTGTGATAGTTTGAGTATTCGAGTGATTCGGGTATCCGATCAACCAGATTTTAGCGTTAAACTCGGGTTAAATTTGAGCTCGACCAATCAGAACTATCTTTTAGAAGACTTGACCCGAGTTTAACGCTAAACTCTGGTTAAAATCGTATTGTAAAATTGGCCCTTATGATGACACAATTATTTCTGGAGACTCGAAGCATTTTGCAATATCAATGAAAGTTACTTAAGTCCGAAATTACCAGGCGCAAGAACAGTATCGCTTCTGGCCTCTGATCCCTTTCAGATTGTACGAGGAAAATATCAGAATATTTCACAAATATCCGAACTAAATATAGGTACTAAATCGTATAAATAATAGTGGTAAATGGTCAAAATATTCTCCATATATTGGGTTTGGGTGCTGGTCAAAATTTGGAATGACGGAAATAAAGAAGGGCTGAATTATTGAATGCAAAAATTGATGAAAGTTCAAAATAAAGAAAGACCAATATTACGAAACCCTTTAAAGTAGTCACAAAACAATTCGGAAAACTTCAACTTTCGCTGAGACAGTTATTCGACCTTTCGATCTGTCAATCAATTTTTTTTCCAATGATTCCTCTTTCGATATTTTATCATTCGCAATTCTGAAATTCCAAGTATGAGCCCTTCTTTATTTTCGTCGTTCAAAATTTTGACCAGCACCCGCATTCGCCAACTTGCCCCATGGTTGGGGCAAGTTGACGAATCTGCAACATTTTGGAAAAATCGAGATCACACAGTTTGTAAATAACCGAATTCAATGTCCATTTTTTTTCCAACAGCTAACATCTCATAGTTTGCGAAAATACCGAAAGATTTAAAATTTCACTCACGATTGATTGAAAAACGCTTCCGAAGCTTAAGGTCTCCAACTTGCCCCGGTTTCCCCTATACAGGGTGTCCCATTTGAAATTTCGCATTAAAATATCTCTGAACCTAGAGCTGCTGTTGAAAAATTTTGGAATAAAAACTGTTTGGTTCGAAGGGGGACACAAACTGGTAATATCAGATCAGTTGTAACTATCACTGCTCCGGAGATACGAACACAAAAATGATTTTTTTAAATGGCAAGTACTTTTTTTTTGGGATAAAAAACGTACCTTACGTTACGACGAATTCAACCATATGTGGAAAAAGTGTATTCCGTTTACGCTCCGTGACTTACGGCTACGCGAAATCCTCAAATCTTCAAATACTTGCAATCATAGGGACAGGTATTATGAGTTTATTGGATAGCATTCAGTAGTTTATTAAATGTTCAAATACATTGCCTCCTATCCGATTACCAACAACACGGGAAAACATGAAACGAAGGATAAGAACTGCTTGTCGTAATATCCAGCGTAGTACCTTGCTCGCCACACTCCAGCAATTCCATCGTCGTCTGCAACTTTGCGTTCAGACAGGAGGCAATGTGTTTGAACATTCAATAAACTCCTAAATACTGTCCAATAAACTCCTAATACCTGTCCCGATAATCGCAGGCATTGGAGGATTTGAGAACTTCACGTAGCCGTAAGTCACGGAGCGTGAACGACATGAACTTTTCCCACATATGGTTGAATTCGTCTCAACGTGAAGTACGTTTTCTACCCTGAAAAAAAAGTACTTGCCATTTAAAAAAATCAACTTTGTGTTCGTATCTCCGGAGCAGTGATAGTTACAACTGATCTGATATTACCAGCTTGTGTCCCCCTTCGAACCAAACAATTTTTATCCCAAACATTTTTCAACAGCAGCTCTAGGTTCAGAGATATTCTAATGCGAAATTTCAAATGGGACACCCTGTAGATAAAATGCTACTGTTTTTTTTTTATTATTATGTCACTTTCGGTCACTCTCGTCAAGTTTCCATGAGTGTTGATAATCCGCTAGCAAGTTGAGTCCCGTGTATAGAACGCTCCTCCTTCGATATTCACACTGCCAAAGGTAAATCGGAAGCGAAATAATCAGAAGGTATGGGTGAAGTAAAAAATTGCATCTCGAAATTAGGTTCGAAAAGTGATTGACATTTTCAAATTAATCGACAACGGCTCAGAAGACATAATTGAGCCAGCATCTTCAAACTCGTTCGGGGTCAATGTTTTAGCTTCCAATTCTCACGAGTTTTTTTTTAATTTTTTATGCAGGGGTGTCTTTAATTCTATCGCAACGGTTCTTCTTTTGTTCTGTCACCCCCCAAGGGGAGAAATTTGAAAGTCTGGTTTCAAATTCGTAGTCAGTGACTCAAAAAACTCCAGTATAGATTTTTCTGAAATTCAAAAATATCTGAACATTTAGCAGTCATTTTGGGTCGGTCATTTTGAGTCCGCTATATTGAACTTCACAATTCCAATGTCAGATTCAGATTCAGCGACCCTAATGGTAGGTACATTACAATACGAGTTTGGTAAAACTTTTTCTGACGAGTGTGAGGTTGCAGCATAAGCCGAAGACGAGTGTTGCAATCACACGAGATCAGAAGAAGTTTTTCCGTCGAGTATAGTCCAAAATTTAATTCATCAGGTCTGAAAATGGGGATTTTACCCACGCTTCACATGGGTAATTAAATAGTACAATTATGTCACTAGGCCGATGAAGTATTTTCCGACGAATTTGAGTTTATAATCCAAACCGAAGGCGAGGATTATAATGAAATTCGTCAGAAAATACTTTATGGGCCGTATGGCATATACAATTTTATGTGTTCGGGCCTAGACACATAAAATGTCCATTATCATACTGAGTGAAGTAATAGTACATTACGATACGAGTGCGGTAAAACTTTTTTCACCACACCTGCACGGAAAGTACGACTTTCGCTCCCTTGCGTGAGCGGGAAGTCGTTCTTTCCGATGCAGGGGGTGGTGAAAAATAGTATACCTCACACGGGAGTGAAAAAGGCCATCCAAAACTGCGTTTTTGTCACCCTCGCCTTCGGCTCGGGTGTCAATCTCACACGCAGTTTGGGTTGGCCTACTTTCCCTCCCTAGGTGAGTAATATACTATTCTGACGAGTATGAGGTTGCAGCACGAGCTGAAGGTGATTGTTGCAATCACACGAGATCAGAAAAAGTTTCTCAGTCGAATATAGTACAAAATTTTACTTCATAAGGTCTGAAAATGGGTAAAACGTCCATTATCACACTGCGTGTAGTAAAAACTATTATATACCAAGTTTCATTCAAATCTCCTGAAAATCAAGAAAGTTATTCCATTTGATCATATAATATGATACCTACATGAGCAGAATTGGCACAATTTTTTTTTTTTTTGATCACATATGATACATTGTCAATCAACCGGTTAAATATTTTCGCGTTGTTCTTGCGTAATATCGTTCTGACGACTACAAATTAATGGCAAGATATCCGTGATACTTGAGGAAAACAACAAAATTCTTAATACCCTGACCCACAGTTCATGTCTTAATTATCTCTATTTACCACATTTGCGTTTCAAGATAATCGCAGTTAATATTTTTCCGGCATGATGAAACCGATGAGTGAATCTAATCTCCAAACTCTCCCACTTCTCTTTTGGGTCGAATCATCAAATGTGAACTGCTTCAATATGCCTTTACCAAGAGACTGATCGCGCTGATGCATAACTAATCAAGCTATATCGAATAGGTCAATTAACCGGTGCCCGCGTCCACACTGAGAGAAATAATTTGGTTGGGGGTAGTATATTATTTTAGTTCACGTGTTTCAGTCAAGACAACCCAATTTTATAGTGCGGCTTACTGAAAAATAGTTCGCTGAAGCTATTTCATGATGCATATGAGAAAATGAGAAATATGTACATATCGTCGTTTCTACGAACTAATAAGAAGTCATACGTATTGCGATGAATGTCGATGGGATACAATCTAATTAGTCAATTTAAAGAACTACACCCAGAAAATTTTTTATTTCAGTCAAAGAAATCCTATTTGACGCAAAGAAAAAAGCTATTCGTATATGAACCTAGTAGACATTTATTTGTCCCTACACATTTTGTTTATTTGATCTTTTTAATTCAACACAAATAAGGATTTATTCACCGCAAATAATATTTCATGTACTGATCCCAATAAGTTTTCAAATAAAATTATCTGAATTTATTTGAAACAAATAAGGATTTATTCCCTGAAAATAAAATAAAATTCTCAATTTCTTTGAAATGATAAAGGATTTATTCACCGAAAATACAATGAAATTCCAAATTTATTTGAAACCAATAAGGAGTTATTCACCGAAAATATAATCAAATAATTTATTTATTTGAAACCAATGAGGATTCATTCACCAATAATAAATTATTGTTGCTCATATTGCACAACGGGATCTGACTATTACTATACAGGTAGAGAGGCCGGAAAAACTCTCACGTCCCAAACACATGAACATAGAGATCATAAATCATACATGAACCCGAGATTTTGAGGAAATGAAGTCTGCTTAGGCAAGCCGCTAACCGGGGTACTCAATACGAATTGGAGTTACTTTACTTGCGAGAAAGGTTTTCTAGCCACATTGCCAAGAGACGGCGGTCGCGAGAATTAATAATTAATAATTCAATGAATATATTTATTAAATTTAAGTGGCACCTTATTTAATTAATAATTTAATAAATATTTATTAAATTTAAGTGGCGCCTCATTTAATTAATAATCTCTCTATGCAACATTTATTTGGAATCAAGAAAAATTTATTCAATCAAATACAGTCCTGATCAATTTATTCCACTTTAATAAATCAATTTTGAATAGCCTTTTTCATTCGAGACAAATAGATACCTCTATTCCCGAGAAATAAAAATTCAGTAATCTGGACAAAATTTTGTTTGAATCAAATGAATAGATCTCAAATAGAGGAGATTATTTGAAAATAACAAACTATTTTTCTGGGTGATAAACTTCAATCCTGTGAATGTTCTTTGACGATTTTTCAAAATCGCACACAAAATCATGCGCTGCGGAAGTACGCTTACATCAGAGTGATTTGTGTGGCGGATCGTCAAAGCACATTGTTGTAAAATATCTACAGGTGTATATTCAGCCCGTGGCTACTTCACTGTAACTCAACCCGGTGAGGTAGTACAGGTCACTGAAGTCAAAATTTGACGGATAATTTCTTGTTTTTTTGTTGTTATTTTATTTTTTTTATTTTTTATATAATGTGCACTTTTGTAGAGCGCTTAATCCTGAGTAATTTCCGAGTTTGGGCGATATGATAACACAAAATGCCGCTGAGTTATAGGAATTTGAAAAAAAAAAAAAATCTAAATCTACATGTTATTCAAATGGGAAATCTTCTCACATTCTGGGCGAGTACTTAACATTAATATTAAGGGCTTGTATTTGGAGGGAATTTCTTTGTTGGAATTTCCAACAAAATTTCAGGCCAGGAGCAAAGAAAAAAAAATAGTCACCAAAAAAAAAAAACCACCCTAAATTATACAGTCTCTATTTTTACCATTTAAAAAACGACGTAAACATGTATCCACGCAGACGTCGAGCCGCTGGATGAAATTAGTATATTGAAGAAGACTGGAATTGACACGAACATTTTCTCAGCGTACAGTGTACGACATGCTTCAACTTCTGTAGCAAAACAGAATGGTGTTGGCATTTATAATATCCGCCTGATTCGTGCCCTTTTCTATAATTTGGTAATAGAGTTGACTATTCCAAGTTTATCGCCGGAACCCTATCTGGTGTGATATTCTTCAAGAATCTACATCGTGATCTCGAGGAAGAGGCACTAGATACAGTTCCGATGAAACTTCACTTACAGATAAGTTAGTTTGACCGTTGAATTATGAGTGACATTCCAGATTCGTAAAATTAAAATATACATTGACTCACATATCTGGCGTTTGATTTCATCACGTACGCATGCAAAAATGTTATCTGTACCCCACCTACGCAGCAAGTTCGAACGTTTTTTCCTGTTTTGCGGCATTTCTGCCCGGTGATAAGATAGCGTAAGCTACATATGCTTCAATCTTTCCTCCTACTGTACGCTTTAGTGACCGGTTGGGCGAAAAAACAATTATATGTCTTCATGGTTCTTAGGGTAGATCTATAAACAGCGTATGCTTTTATGGCATTAGAGACGCGATATGTACGTCTCATTTTTTCAGATGGACGCGGGCACCAGGTAATTAGAGCTTAATTAGTTATGCATCAGCGCGATCAGTCTCTTGGTGGAGGCATCACGAAGCAATTCACATTTAATGATTCGACCCAGAAGAGAAGTGCGGGAGAGTTTGGAGATTAGATCCACCTATCGGTTTGCCCATGCCGAACGAATACTGATTGCGATTATCTTGAAACGCAAATGCGCGCAAATGTGCTGGATAGCGATATAATTAAGACATGAACGCAGCTCAGGGTATTAAGAAATTCGTTACCTTTCTCAATTGTTCCGTATATCTTGCGATGAATTTGCAGTCGTACAAAATCTGTTTGTACAAAATGCTCACAATCATGGAACATTCAATTTCAGTACGAGTCGCAGAATATGGGTCAGTTGATTGAGGGAAATTTTTAGGTTGCGACTGAAGAACCAGCCCGCGATGCGAAACGGTTATGAATCTTTATCTGAAGATGTTTCGCAAGATTTGGAGCCAGCGACCTCTCATGACAATGGGATCTTCCACAGAGAAAATAATCAGCCTCGGAAGTAAGTATGCTGTACCTGAAAATTACACATTCCTAGAAGCTCCGGAATTGAATTTGGAGGTGTTATAGCTTCCCCATAAGAACGTTCAATAAATAGAAACAATAGATTAATCCTGGAGCGAGAAAAATTCATTTATTGTTCGATTAATCATATTGTCACATTTGGTAAAATCACCCTTATATAATTAATTCTATATGATCTACATCTGGTAGCCTATATGATAAAAGACATTTTCTAAAATATAAGAACTTCGGTTGCTGCGTCAACAAACATCATTGTAAAACAAATCAGTCTAGCTCTAGCTTACTACTAGTGCAGACCTGTATTTCAAAATACACAACCCTTTCGCCCAATTCATATAATTTCACTTTGATTAACTTTATTTTCCTCGGGAACCCACTATTAATAACTTATTTCTCATTGCAAAACACATTTTGCAATAATATAATCAATCAATCTTCCGATTATTAATCGATTAATCGATTTCGATCGATTTAATTCAGTGATCGATACTCGATTACAAAATTCAATATTCGAACAGCACTAAGTTTGAGAAGCAACGACTCCAAAGACTTTCGTTCAACAGTTTTCATTACTGTTGGAAACATCTTTAAGGTTCAGACGAAATAATCTTGACTCTGTTTCACTCCGTGACGCACGTAAGGAAGGTTCATAGTTGTGAAGCTTCACTCACTTGCTAGAATAGCATGAGTAAGTCACACCTCCTGGAAGAAATACCTAGACGAAATTCATATCGAGCAGTCCTAGCTCTTACATTTTTCCTTATTTGATTACTTCGAAGATTACGACCATTGAGATTGTTGCACAATTTCGAAAGAAAACGCTAGCGATTAGTCAGTTACCAATATTCGACGGCGCTAACTGTGTTATCATCCGCGGGTCGGGGTGTCAATTTGCTGCACTATAAAGTCGTCAGACAATCAGCTTACGCCGTATTCAGCTGCTTCTTCACCTCATTGTACAACAGTCAACGATGTCGTCCGCATTAACGGTGATCGTACTTGGGCATGCTTTCTTCGGCGACTTATCGGTTCCCAATACTTTCCCAGTTCAACCTGATTTCGCCGCGGCACCCAGTACAACCAAAATCCTAGACATCATCCCGTCGCTGACCGAGCCAACAACATACACACTGGAACCTGAAGCCAGACGGCCTGACTATACGTAAGACAAACCATTTTTCTTAATTTGCATGCCTACTTGTCTCATGTCAGTCCATATAGTCCAGAGTCCATGTCATCTGATCTATTCCGTCAATCGCGCATCAACAGTCGCCGAATACCTACAGCTAACTGCAGATGCGGTAGCTGTAAGTGTCTCATCCTTCATTCCGTGTACATTTAGCCATGTTATATACAGGATGATATTTCAAGGATATCGCAGTAATGCAAGTCTCGGATCATCAGGCGACTGACAAACATGTACACGAAATTATCAGGTTTGCCGCTCGACTATTAGGTAGGTATAGGTAGTATAGTCGAAATTCGATCCATGCGATCGTAGTCACACATCGTAGTCGTGGATTTTTCTTTTCTTTAATTTCTCATTCTACGATCTGCAGTCTGTGGCTACGATTGCGTTAATCGAATTTCGACTATACTATACCTACCTATAATAGTCGAGCGGCGAACCTGATAATTTCGCGTACATGTTTATCAGCCGCCTGACGGTCCGAGACTTGCCTGACTGCGATGTCCCTGGAATATCACCTTGTATACACCACGAACGATCAAGTGCTTCGGAAAATAGTGAATCATGTGCCACATCTAAAATGTGATATCTGAACATGCCAGATAATGATGCTGCCATGAGGTCAGATTGGTGCTTGGATTGCTTCAGGGCTTCGAGTTTACAAAGCTATCTTCCTCATTCAAGAATGTTCAAATATTTCATTTGTTCACCTAGCCTTTAACCACGAACAATTAATCTCTTTGGAATCGAAATGATAAGAAAAATGGAAGCGATATGTCGAAATGTCAGACAAAAATAGATGTTCGCGTCAAACTGCTCCTAATGAATTGGACCATAACTCAAACTGCTCCTAATGAATTGGACCATAACTCAAACTGCTCCTAATGAATTGAACCATAACTAACCTCGTCATATTGGGCCATTAAAATTGTTGTCCAACATTATTTTCCGATTTTTGTAAACTGTTTTTACGCATCAAGGTTCGTCTCACAATTATTCCTAGTTCTCTCAGTTCTCGTGATTTTAGATCTCGCGAGGTTGCGGGCTGATGACATTGCGTTTCATTCAGCGCTTGGCTCTTGTGAAGTTCAATGATCGTAGCTTCTTGAGCACCTCGAAGAAGGTGATCAAGATTCAGCCGTCGGGCTGTTATTTTACATTCATTCTTCAACTCGACTACATTTCAATCTATACGTACTCAAGTTACTTATGATCTGCTGCATGGTTGCCCTAATCATTGCATTTCTGCCGTGTAACTTACTTACATTCTATGCAAATATATATTCGCGGGTACGAGGTACACAGGCTCGCCAGGTCGTGGGATGATGCTAGGCAGATCTGCATAAGGCTAGGCTAATCTCCCGTACTTTATTTTGGGTCTTCTCTGTTCGACCACATTCTAAATAAACAATTAAAAAAGAAGTCAAAATTTCACTGCTATTGCAGATACACGCCAGGTGTCGGGGCCCACAAGCTCATCGCTCAACCGGCTGAATGGAACATGGCTCGACGGACATGCGAAAAGGATGGTGCTCACCTGGTGATCATCAACTCCGTCGCTGAAGCGGAAGCAGTCGTTCGGCTTCTCAACTCGGCAAATTTATCGTCAAGTCACGTTGGTGTCCACGATCTATACCAGGAAGGTGAATTCGTAACTATTCACGGTGAAGCCTTGGCACGGATAGGATTTAACGACTGGGTGTTAGGACAACCAAACAATCGTGACCGCTATGGACATATGGAGAATTGTGTACAAATACTTTCCAATGCCAAGTTGAACGATATTCCTTGCACCCATTATCGTACCAATTTTGTTTGTGAGTTACCCTGAGTTGAGCCGCAACCGCCATCAGATGCGCAGCATCTACGACCCTCTATTGCCGTTCAGTCCTACTACTTAGTTTATGTACCATGTACTGCTGCTTACTGCTGTTTGTTCGCTAGCTAACGTGCTACTATGGTGCGTGGTGGTTTATCAGCTAAGCTGCTATTTTGTAGTCTAAAATGTCATATGGTTACCAATTTTTACTTGTTACCAGTTATGCTTCTATTTTCTGAATTTTTTATGATTGTATGCTCTATTTATGTATCTTTTGCCCATTAACCCTATCAGGGTCACGGCATAATAAAACTCTTTCTACTCTACTCTTCTTAGTTTATCTCCGTAATAATGAAATGTTCGTGTATACTGATTAATCGTTTTCTCTATTTTTTTCCGAACTATTTGTGAATCCCATCCTGCTTATACGTTTGTTTCTATTATGCCCGTTATGTGGAATTATTCCATGTATGTAGGATGGAATAGTAGGAAACCTATAGTATAGGTATAGGTACGCACGTCTAATCTTTTACCTTATCGGGTTCACATCAGTTATACCATGTAGAGAGGCCGTTCAAATATTATGTCACTAAATTTTTAAAAAATAAAAATGAAACCGCAATCAAGAATGCAGCGATTTTTTTCCAATGTGCACAAATCTTACAATTACTCATGAGACAATAAAATATTTGAATGGCTTCCAAATGGATAAGCTGTTGCGATCTTCTTCGGTCTGTCATATGTTCTTTTATTTATATTCATTAAAATTTCTATGAAAACTATTCAGTTCTTTTCCCTATACCTGTTCTTTTCTTCAAATAGTTTGTAGATCCTATCTTGTCATATTTGTTCAAATCATGTTAGTCAAGTGGCAGTATAGTTAACGTTATATATACGTTATAACAGCATCTCAGATTATCTCTTCGATCGACACACGTAACTTTTCACCTTCATAATATTCCATATTCAATTTGATCGAATTAGTATAGTCAATAGGTAATATCACTTTGCACTAAATTACAGGACTAATTTTTTCTTCAATCAGGTTCAGTATCACGTACTGAATATAAATTAACAAAATCCTTACAAATTTCGACCCCGGAAGTGTCCGTGCAAAAATTTTTGCCCTGAAACAGGCTTGCCAAACGCTTGCAGAACCATTGCTTCAAACGCTTGCAGAACTATTGCTTGAACGCTTGCAAATTGAAACAAAACTATCAAGGGTTTTTCCAAGGGTTTTGAAAGGGTTTTTTCAAGGGTTTTGAAAGGGTTCTTTCAAGGGTTTTGAATAGGTTGCCAATGGTTTTGAACGGATTCTTTCAAGGGTTTTGAATAGGTTGCCAATGGTTTTGAATAGGTTGCCAATGGTTAAGAAAGGATTCTCCCAAGGGTTTTGAATAGGTTGCCAATGGTTTAGAAAGGATTCTCCCAAGGGTTTTGAATAGGTTGCCAATGGTTTTGTATTTTTATGAAATTAAAAAGTAATAATAGTAGCAGAAAAAATCAGTACGAAATGTGACATATTTTATCGTCAGTCGACCCAGCCTACGCATCCTATCGATGAAATTGCATTATACACCTACTGAAAAAACCGCCGCATTTTTCATCCCCGCCGGGACTTGAACCCACGTCCGCTCGGTTACCAGTCACACGCCCTAACCACTACGCTAAACTACCTTATGACATACGATCCAACACTCACCTACTTGTTTAGGGCCTATCAAAGTGTCAAGTTATTACTAGCGTGCCTTTCCAAATATACGTTGCAATATACTTTGACTGTCTTGTTCATTAGTCTATATAATGCCATAAGTACTATTATGATACAGGCCACAAGTATACAATGCCAACCTTTCCCTAAGGCTTGGTGAACTCTTGGTCCAAAAGCCAAACGATGGCAAGCCCATCGCAAGGCTTCCGCAAGGGTCTTTCGAATCAAGGTGTTGCCAGGTGTTGAGATCAAGTGTTCGCCAAGGCCAATGCCAACCCTTCCTCAAGGCTTGGTGAACTCTTGGTTTAGAAGCCAACTAATCGCAAGGCTTCCATAAGGGTCTTTCGAACGAAGGTTTTGCCAAGTGTTGAAATCAAGTGTTCGCCAAGGCTAATGCCAACCCTTCCCCAAGGCTTGGTGAACTCTTGGTTTAAAAGCCAACTAATCGCAAGGCTTCCGCAAGGGTCTTTCGAACCAAGGTATTGCCAAGCGTTGAAATCAAGTGTTCGCCAAGACCAATGCCAAGCCTTCCCCAAGGCTTGGTGAACTCTTGGTTTAAAAGCCAAGCGTTGGCAAGCTAATCGCAAAGCTTTTTCAATGGTTTTTGGGTCGCTTCAAGGGTTTTTCAAGCGATACACAAGACTTAGGCAAGCTTTTCTATTTTGCACGGGTGCCGCCATTTTGAGAAAAACTGTTTCTGCCTATATCTCCGTCATCGTGCACTTTAAGTCAAAAATTTTAATGACCTTTTTTGTAGGTAATTAAATTTTCTATCTTTTTTTGTGAAATAATTTTTTTTTCAATAATTTTTCATCTTATCTGTTTTATTGTACACAAGATTCAAATTTCTCCATCTGGAAAAATACTCAGTTCTGTGGAAAAAATTCCGTGGAATCCGAAAAAAGTAGTTTCAAGTTTCTAACAAATGTCATAATTGCCGAAAAATCGATGCGTTTGCACCCTGAAATAGAGGAAATCCAATGATAACAATTTTTTTTTTTTTTTTTTCGTGAAGCTCGTGAAATGTACTATGAAAAAAGTGGAATTCAATTTTGATGTTGGATTAGTCGTTTTCGAGATAATATGACTTGGAAAAAAAGTGTCGAAGAATCTCTTTAGTCTGTAAGTCCAAAACACTTCGTCCGATAAATATTAGGGTATGCTTCAAAAAAATTCTTTAATTTTTTTTTTTTTCAACTCTTACCCTCCCAAATGCTTGAGGTGAATAATTTTATGCTCGGGTCATCTTGACCCGTGGTGACCACGAAGGGTTAAACTATATTCAGAAACATTTTATTATTTCATGGATATACAAAGTAATAGGACCAACCGGCAGTCGAGGATCGTGGATGCTGCGGACCTGATAGCACCTGCAGCTCAATTCAAGGTTGTAATAATTTTTTATAATTCCTCTAATGGTTTTAATATTTGATCAATATGATAAAATATATTCTTATTCTATATGATGGGTGAAAATCAATGAATATTCCCAAAATATATATGTTATAAAAATCTCGATTGAATATTTATTTTATCTTAAATTTCTTCGTTTCTTATTTAATCTGGCCAAATCATATTCTTACCTCTTTCATTCATTCATCCATTATTATTCATTCATTCAAATGAAATGATTTGTTCTGTATCGGTGAATAATTTTGTAAAACACAATTGTATATTTTTATTGTCTTTTCTATTTCAGTTTAATGTCTCTGACTTCCTCTCACATATAATTTTCAATTTTCACAGTTTTACTTTTATTTAATAATGTCTTTCTTTAAATTGTAATTTCAAGTTGAAATGTTCCGTAAAACCTTCGTCATGATTGTATTATAAACAATAAACAATAAAATGAGAAATAGGTAAAAGTGATCACGTTATTTTTATATTTATCATTTAGTTTGATGAAAATTATATTGATGAAATTTTGGCACGTCTGGCTCCGAAGACAGTTGAAAACGAAGATAGAGTGAGTCTCTGTAACGAGTGGCCCACCTCTATTGCGACACTAGTCAAATTGTGTTGTCGATTTTTACTTATTTCACGAGGCGCGCAATTCAACTCGTTACAAACGTAACTCACAAACAAAATTGCTACGATAATTGGTGCAAGGAATATCGTTCAACTTGACATTGAAACGTATTTCTACACAATTTTCGGGTGTATTTTCGAAATCGCCCCAATTATTGTTTGGTTCACCAGCATTCCACTTGGCGAATCCTGTCCGTATTACGGCTTCGCCGTGAATAGTTGTGAATTGACCTTCATGATTTAGATCGTGGACACCAACGTGACTTGCCCGTGTATACGTCGACTCGACAAGCCCAGCGACAGCTACTGCTTCAGCGACGGAGTTGATGACCACCAGGTGTGCACCATCCCTTTCGCACTTCTGTCGAGCCGTGTTCCAGTCAACCTGTTCAGTGATGAGCTTGTGCGCCCCGACACCTGGCGTATATCTGCAATAGAAGTAAAATTTTCATTTTTTCAATTATTTATTCAGAATGTACTCGAACAGAGAAGCCACAATATAAAGTAAGGTATGGGAGATTAGCCTAGCATTATGCAGATCTGCCTAGCATCATCCCACGACCCGGCGAGCCTGTGTACCTTGTGGGACCCGATACCGGGTATGTATCTGCATAGAATGTTAGTGCGTCACACGACAGGAATACAACGATTAGAGTAACCATGCAGCAGATCATGAGTAACTTGAGTACGCGTAGACTGAAGTGTAGTCGAGTTGAAGAATGAATGTGAAATAACAGCCCGGAGGCTAAATCTTTATCACTGTCTTCAAGGTGCCCGAGAAGCTACGATCGTTAAGCTTTGCGAGTCACAAGCGCCTTATGAAACACAATATCATGAGCTCGCAACTCCGCGAGATCCAGAATCGCGGGGACTGAGAAAGCTAAGGAATAATTGGGAGACGAGCCTTGATGCGTGATAACAGTTTATAAAAATGGGAAAATAATATGGGACACCAATTTTAATGGCCCAATGTGACGAGCTTAGGTATGGCCCAGTTCATTAGGAATAGTTTGATGCGAACATCTAGTTTTGTATGACATTTCGACGTATTACGTTTTTATTGTTCTCAGTATTCCGATTCGACCGTGATTTCTTGTTGGTGATTCAAGGCTGGGTGAACGAATGAAATATTCGAACTTTCGTGAATAAGTCAGATATTTTTGTACATATGGTCACAGTCACGTATTCGAGGCAGTTAATCTCTCGAGGCTCTGAAGCAATCCAAGCAGGAATCTGACGTCATGGCAGCCTCATCATCTGGCATGTTCAGATAATATCATATTTTGGATGTGACATATGATTAACTATTTCCCGAAGCACTCGATCGTTTGCGGTGTATGGATAACACGGTTGTATGTACACCAAATCAAGAATGTGTCACTGACAGCTACCGCGTCTGTAAGCTGTAGGTATTCGACGACAGTTGATACGATTGACGGAATGGATCAGATGACATTTACGGGACTCAGATAAATACGCATGCAAATTAAGAAGGATGGTTTGTCTTACGTATAGTCAGGCCGTCTGGCTTCACGTTTCGCCGTAGGTATTGTTGGCTCGGTCAGCAACTGGATGATGTTTGGGATTCCGGTTGTACTGTGTGCCTGGGTTGAACTGGGTGCCTCGGCGCAATTGTGTTGAATTGGGGAAGTGTTGGGCACCGATAAGTCACCGAAAAAAGCATGCCCAAGTACGATCACCGTTAATGCGGACGACATCGTTGACTGTTGTGTACGGTACGATGAACGAACAAGCAGCTGAATACGGCAGGAGCTGATTCTGCGACGAATTTATAAAGCAGCAAATTGACACGCTGACCCACGGACGATATCACGGTTATCGCAGTTGAATACTGGTAACTGGCTGGAAAAACATGTTCTTTCGAAAATTGTGCAATAATCTCAAAGGTCGTAAGCTGCAAAGTGTTGGATAAGAAAAAATGTAAGAGCTAAGACTACTCGATTTGAATTTCACCGATGTGATTTTGCCAGGATGTGTGACCTGCTTATACTCAAACAAGCTTTTCTAGTAACTGAGTAAAGCTTTACAATATTACGGACCCATCCTTATGCACGTCACAGAGTGGAACAGAGGCAAAATTTTTTCGTCTAATTCTCAAAGATAAATCCAACTGTAATGAAAATCGGTAAACGTAGGTCCTAGGAGTCGTTGGTTTTGCAACTGGTTAGAAAATTTATGAAGTTGGGAAATTGAGAAGTTGGTACTTTGTTTTCGGCGTAGACACTTATATACACGTAGTTTTTCCAAAACATGTTGTTTACGATTACAAATGGTTTCTTGGTAATTTTACTTGTCGCTGATCTGTCTTGAACTTTCTGTGGTCATACCTCGATTTGGTTATCATTTAGCAATAGCTCAGAATTTAGCAGCTACCACTTAACATATTACTGGGAAAGTATATATGGCGTATAAAGCGTTTTGCTATTACAAAATTCCGAGGGGGTAACTACTCGTGAAATAGTTGGGACAATGAGCTATGAAATGGTTTGAAATGGTATAAATGGCCTGTGAAATGGTATGCTTGCATGTGAAATGGTATGAAATGGTATGAAGTGCTTGTGAAATGATATGGAATGCTTGTGAAATGGTATAAAATACTTGTGAAATGGTAAGAAATGCTTGTGAAATAATCGCGAAATGATAAGAAATAGTTGTGAAACCATATGAAATGATTTTGAAATATGAAATAGTTGGGACACATAACTTTGAAGTGGTTACCCCCTCGGAACTTTGTAATAGCAAAACGCTTTATACGCCATATATACTTTCCCAGTAATATGTTTAGTGGTAGTTGCTAAATTCTGAGCTATTGCTGAATGATAACCAAATCGAGGTATGACCACAGAAAGTTCAAGGGAGATCAGCGACAAGCAAAATTACCAAGAAACAATTTGTAATCGTAAACAACATGTTTTGCAAAAACTACGTATATACAAGTGTATACGCCGAAAACAAAATACCAACTTCTTCATTTCCCAACTTTATAAATTACACCGGCACACAAAAAAAAAAAGTGGTTTGTACATTTGACACCACCTACCTACCGACATGTATTTCGACCCGCTGAATCCGAATCTGGAGTCAGTTTTAACCGTACACCCTCAAAATCTCGAGTAAATTGCAAAAAACCGTAAAAAATAGCGAAAATTGGGTGTTTTGGTTGTGAAAAAAATTTTGTTGAACTAGACCAAGCATGATTTTCATGTATTTTGATCCGCTGAATTCGAATCTGAAGTTTATTTGGACCATAAGCCGTTTTAAATATAAGTCAATTGCAAAAAATCCTTGAAAATTGCCACAAATTGCAAAAAATTGCGATTATGTTGAAATAGTATATTGTGCATCTAGGGAGGAAAGTAGGTTTTTGCTCACGAGCGCGGAGCTTGCTGCCCGAGCCGACTTGTGCTCCCGAGGTCTGTCAAATTGCTGCCCTCGTGGAAGGGGGAAGAGACGAGGCGGCCTTCGGCTCGCCTCGTCTCTCTCCCCTTCCACGAGGGCAGCAAGACACACCGAGTTCAACAAGTTTTTTTCATAACCAAAACACCCAATTTTCGCTATTTTTTACGGTTTTTTGCAATTTACTCGAGATTTTGAGGGTGTACGGTTGAAACTGACTCCAGATTCGGATTCAGCGAGTCGAAATACATGTCGGTAGGTAGGTGGCGTCAAATGTACAAACCACTTTTTTTTTTTTGTGCCGGTTAATGTTATCCAGCCAGTTTCAAAACCAACGACTCTTAGGACCTACGTTTACCGATTTTCATTACAGTTGGATTCATCTTTGAGAATTAGACGCAAAAATCTTGACTTTGTTTCACTCTGTGACGTACACCGAGAAAACAGTTTATTCACAATTAATAAATGTATTTAGTTGGCCATTTTCTTAAAACGTATATTTACTGTTCCTATATTTTGTTATAGTTAATAAACATTCTGTTCACTGGAATAACAAAAAAAATTATCAATCTTTCATTCAGATATCTCATTTGTTTGAGGGGATTTCTTCCCGACAATTTGTAGATACGCTCGAAGCAAATAAGAATTCAATTAAGAAATTCAAATTCTACATTTTTTTCATCTCAATGAAGCTATATTTTATACTATAATGTGATCATTTTCATCCAAATTCATAACCACTGCCGTTAAATACATCAGGTATTGTTCCAACACAAGATTTGTTAACTGTTAATAAATGTTTCTTTGAATGAAGTGCGATCAAGTTTGCCTCTAATTCTTCTATGATTCTATTGAACAAAGCTGAGTTAAATAGTCAGTTAGTTAATGGAGTTGGTATAATATGAATACAATAAAACAATCGCAAAGCAGGGATAGTTCTCTCGCGATAAAAGTAACATTCTAAACCCTTGACTAGGCGTAGATTTGGGATGTAAAATCAGCGAAAAGGACCATTACACTGAGGCCAGTCCTCCAAGGCGAAACCTGTATCTACTCGCAACCATTCGCACAAAAAAACCTATTATAGTTAATCTTACATAGAAAATGATGATATAAGATTTAACCACTCAAATTTAGTTTTACAAATGAAAAATTGTTTCTTATCCTACATGCGCCAAAATAACCCCATATCGAGCGTGTCTTACGGGACAGAAGACGCGCATATCTCCCTCGGCCGTCATATGTTGTCGAGGCATGCGCAGTCACGCGATTTGGTTACTTATCAACCCTAGGGAGCATAAGTGCGCGTCATAGGCATGATATGAACGCATTACATGAAGCTGTCAGGGAGACAGGCGCGATTTTGATTCGGGTGTAGCTGCCCTCACTTCGCTCGGGCAGCAAACTTCACCCGAATCAAAATCGCGTATGTCACCCTAACAGCATCATGTACTAACGCGTTCATATTATCATGCCTACGCGCACTTTTGCTTCTTAGGCTTCATACCTAACCAAATCGCGTGAAAGCGCATGCGACGACCACATATTACGGCCGAATGAGATATGTGAGTCTTCTCTCTCGTAAGACATGCTTGAAATGGGGTTAGTTTGATGCATGTATGAGAAAAAGTATCGTAAGTCGTTCGGGAGAGAGGCGCGATTTTGATTCGGGTGAAGCTGCCCTCGCTTCGCTCGTGCAGCAAACTTCACCCTCATCAAAATCGCTCACCTCTCTCCCTAACAGCTTAATGTACTATATTCGATAAATTTCAAAATTGGTTCATTAACTATTAACAAATATCAAATTGTTGCTAGTAAATATATGTTAGTTGCTTGGGATTTTTTCAAATATACGGTTTGTTAACTACAAAGAAATATTTATTTCGCCAAATACAACTATGCCATTTGTTAACATTAAACGAATTTTATTAACTATAAATAAACTGTTTTCTCGGTGTACGTAATGATGGGTTCGTAATATTGTAATGCTTTATCGTTACTAGAAGAGCTTGTTTGAGTATTAGCGGGTCACACATCATGGCAAAATCACATCGGTGAAATTCACATCGAGCACTCCTAGCTCTTACATTTTTCCCTACACGCAGAGAAAGGATTTCTTGAACCAATCCAATATATTTTGTTAGAATAATTAGTTGGGTCAAGTATTTCTGATTTGGTTAGAATAAATCTCGTTCAATTCGATACTATCGCTTGCTTCCCCTAACACTACTTGTTTGAATCAAATTCTATTTTGTTGATTCAAAAAAACATTCACTTCCCCATATTTGATCGCCGCATTTTGCTCAGTCAAATGCATATCATTTGCTCCAACAAATCCTTTCTCTCGGTGTATCCAACACGTTGAAGATTACGACCTTTGAGATTATTGCACAATTTTCTAAAGAACACTGTTTTTCTAGCGAATTAGCCAGTTATCAGTATTCAACTGCGATAACCGTGATATCGTCCGAGGGTCAGGGTGTCAATTTGCTGCTTTATAAATTCGTCGGACAATTAGCTTCCGCCGTATTCAGCTGCTTGTTCATCGTACCGTACAACAGTCAACCATGTCGTCCGCATTAACGGTGATTGTACTTGGGCACGCTTTCTTCGGCGACTTATCGCTTCCCAACACTTCCCCAGTTCAAAACAATTGCACGAAGGTACTCGGTTCAACCCAGGCACCCAACACCACCGAAATACCAAACACCACCCAGTTTACGGAGGAGTCAACAACATTCATACCGGATAGCGAAGTCAGACGGCCTGACTATACGTAAGATAAACAATTTTTTCAATTCGCATGCCAACTTATCTCAGTGCAGTTAATATCATCTGATCCATTCCGTCAGTCGTATCAATCTATCGTCGAATACCTACAGCTTACAGATGCTGCAGCTGTCAATGTCTCATTCTTGATTTGTACATACAACCGTGTTATCTATACACCGCAAACGATCGAGCTCTTAGGGAAATAGTGAATCATGTATCACATCTAAAATATGATATCTGAATATTCCATTTCTTCACCAAGCCTTGAATCACCAACAATCAATTTTCATACCATATGTGAATTTATCGGACCAGTCGAACCAAATTTTTAAGTCTTCTAACTGAAGCTCACCTCTATATAGAGCGTGCAATCTTCAGATAGCACTATATAGAGGTGAGCTTCAGTTAGAAGACTTAAAAATTTGGTTCGACTGGTCCGATAAATTCACATATGGTATGAATCAATAGGTTTCGAACGATAGAGTCACTACACAACAATCAATTTTGGTCGGATTGGAATAATGAGAGGAATGAAAGTAATACCTCGAAACGTCAGACAAAAAGAGATGTTCGTATCAAACTGTTTTTAATGAACTAGACCATCGCTAAGCTTGTCATATTGGACTATTGAAATTGCTGTATAATATATTATGTTCCGATGTTGATGAACTGTTCTCATGCATCAACCCAGGTAACAATTTCGGAAGTTATGTAACGAGGATGTAACGGCCATATAGAAACCCGCACGGAAATATATATATGCGACAAATATATGCAACATATATGTCGCACTTATAACATATATGTGCGCAAAATCCAAAGATGTTCGCATATATTATAACATATATGTACGCATTTACATATATGTATCCTATATGTTAGATGAATTTTACATAGTGTTGACATCTATGTCGACATCTATATCAAACTTATAAAAAATAAATGTTACTTATATTTTAGCGCAAAAAACAAATATGTCGCATATATTTTTCGCATATATATATTTCCGTGCGGGAATGTCCGCCACATTCAGGGATCAGCTACATATCTGGTACTTTGACGTCTCAGTGACGTCCCTGCGATGTCAAAGTACCAGATATGTATCTGATCTATGAATGTGGCGGACATTTCTATATGGCCGTTACATCCTCGTTACATAACTTCCGAAATTGTTACCTGGGAAGGTTTGTCTCACGAATATTCCTAGTTCTCTCAGTCCTCGTGATTCTGGATCTCGCGGAGTTGCAGGCTGATGATATTGGGTTTCATTAGGCACTTGGGTGTCGCGAAGCTTAACGATCGTAGCTTCCCTTATGGAAAAAAAACCCCTCAAAATATCACCCTCAACTGAGCCCTCAACTTTCAGGGTGATTTCGTACCCCCAACTTGGGGGTTAACCCTCAATTGAGGGGAACCTTCAACTTGAGGAACAACCGTCAAATAGGGGTCCCTTCAACTTCCGGGTTTTTGAGGTGACTTTTTAAAGTGACTTTTGAAGTGACCCACCACTCATCAGGGTTGACCCCTAACTATTCAGGGTCATCCCTCAATTTTCAGAGCTGTCCCAGAAAGTTTCAGGGTTATCCCTCAATCGTTGGAGGTTGTCGCTCAATGTTTGAGGGATATTCCTCAATTCTTGGGGGTTGTCCCTCAACTTTCAATATTGACCCCTAACTATTCAGGTTTATCCTTCAATTGTTGGAGGTTGTCCTTCAATGTTTGAGGGATATTCCACAATTTTCGGGGGTTTTCCCTCAATTTTCAGGGTTGATCCACCAACTTTTCACGGTTGACCCTTCAATTGATGGTTCATCCATAGGAATTGAAGGTATTACCCTGAATATTGGAGGTTGAACCCTGAAACTTCCGGGATTCACCCCCAGAATTGAGGTTGAAACCTTGAAAATTGAAGATTCACCCTCAAACTTGAAGGGTTTTTTCCGTAAGGGTTCTTATAGGCACCTGGAAGACGATGATAATGATTTAGCCTCCAGGCTATAATTTGACGTTTATTTTTCAACTCGAATTCTTTCCAGTTCAGATCTTATGTCCTCCGCTGAACAGGCATTTAGTCCACCGAAGAAAAAGTAGTTGTCGTAGGGTACAGGTTGCTGCGTTGCATGAAACTTCTTCAAATTTGGAGGAAATATTCTGTGTGAATGTAATTCAAGGGCGAACCAATAATATTTCATGAATACAAGTTTTAAACATATAGACATTTTTGATTGTAAGACTTTTTTTTCCATCATTTTGCAAAAAATATTTTAGAATAAAAAATGTCTATGTCTGAAACTTGAATTCATGAAATATTATTGGTTTTCCCCCAAATTACATTCACGCAGAATATTTCCTAACATTCTATGCAGATATACATACCCGGTATCGGGTCCCGCAAAGTGCATAGGCTTGCTAGGTCGTGGAATGATGCTAGGCAGATCTGTATAATGCTGGGCTGATCTTCCATGCCTTATTGTCTTGGGGCTTCTCTCTTCGACTACATTCTGAATAAATAATTTAAAAAATGAAAATCTCACTTCTATTGCAGATACACGCCAGGTGTCGGGGCCCACAAGCTCATCACTGAACAGGTTTACTGGAACACAGCACGACAGAAATGCGAAGAGGATGGTGCTCACCTGGTGATCGTCAACTCCGTCGCTGAAGCAGAACTCGTTGGTCAGCTTGTCGAGTCGACATATACACTATCAAGTCACGTTGGTGTTCACGATTTATACCAGGAAGGTGAATTCGTAACTATCCACGGTGAACCCTTGATACAGACAGGATTTGCCAAGTGGGGTGCTGGAGAACCAAACAATGATTTCGCTCAAACAGCCGAAAATTGTGTAGCAATACGTTCTGATGCCAAGTTGAACGATATTCCTTGCACTTCTCTTTATCGTACCAATTATGTTTGTGAATTACCTTTGACTGCCTTCTAGTCCTACTGCTATAGTACATCCATGAAATAATAAAATGTTTGTGTATAATGTGTATAGTTTAATTGTCTTCCCTAGATCTTTTTTCCGAACAGCTTGTAGATCCCATCCTACCAGGTTTGTTTTTATTATGCTGCTCATGCGAAATTATTCCATGGATGTAGGATGGAATAGTACCTTTAATAGGTAAAGGTACGTTGAAACCACATCTAAGACCGCCACTTCAATCGGCACGTCTAACCCTTTAGCTTCGGATTCACATTGGATATACTTTATTGTGAGAATACATTGAGGTTCACGAAGAGGCTGTTGAAATATTATTTCACTACTTGGAAGTTGGATGGTGTTACCTGTAACGCCACTAAAAAATGAAAATAAAACATCAAACAACATTTATTTTAAATTCTCAAATTATTTACAAGAGAATGAATGACAGAAACAGTTCGTAACGCCGTTGCAATCATCTTAGTCCAGTCATATTTTGTAGTTTATTCGGAAATAATAATACTATAAATTAATAATAATATAAAAATTTCTATTTAAACTGTTTAGTTCTTGTGCTTGTACCTGTTTTTTTATTAATCAGTTCGTAGATCCTATCTTACCACAATTGTTTATATCATGCTAGCAAAGTGGCAATAGTTAACGTACGTCACGTAATAACCGCATCTCAGACTATCGCTTTAATCGATACATGTAATTTTCATCTTTTCATTCTATATGTAATGTATACTCGAATATCAATTGATCATTTTCGCGAATTAGGACGAACATTTTTTCCTTCGAAATTCCCAGCTAGAAAAAACCTCGAAGGAAACAACTCACCTTTCAATTGTTACGGTATTATATACTCGAACATAATAGTCGAATGGTATTCCAAATAAAACTCAAATAAATACAGAAAAGTACGTAAAGTAACATCACCATCCTCATTGACGTAGTTACGCTCTTGCTGTCTATATTTCTCTGCCCCTGAAATAAAATGCATGAAGAAACCAGCCGGTCACTCCGAGGTTGTCTGAAGGGGCTCATATGGCTACTTGGAATCTGAACGAATTTTTTATCGAGTCACCCACAAATCGGTTTTAAATGAATAGAAAGTTGGGCGGGTGCTTACGCTTAGGCAACCGATTACACCCGCACGGAAATATATATATGCGAAAAATATATGCGAACATAGATGTGACATATTTTTTTTTTGCGCCTTTTTATAATTTTTATAAGTTTGACATAAATGTCGGATATTGGTCGGATATATGTCAACATAAATGTCGCGGCATGTATGTCGACATAGACGTCGACATAGATGTCAACACGATTTGATATAAATGTCGGATATATGTCAACATACATGCCGCAACATTTATGTTGACATATATCCGACATTTATATCAAATCGTGTTGACATCTATGTCGACATCTATGTCGACATACATGCCGCGACATTTATGTTGACATATATCCGACCAATATCCGACATTTATGTCAAACTTATAAAAATTCTAAAAAGGCGCAAAAAAAAAATATGTCACATCTATGTTCGCATATATTTTTCGCATATATATATTTCCGTGCGGGCAGTAGACTCTCAAAAGTTGCACACCCAAGGGGCTGTAGGGGTACCCAATTCCTGGAAATGTGCAACTTTCTGAGGCCCCCACTCCTCCATTCTCTTTGCTACCCGGCCACTATGTTTACGTTTTGCCCAGAACAGAAGACGACCAGGCGGCCGGGAGTGGGGGAAGCGCTCGAGCGCGTGAGGAGAAGGCTTTGCAACTTTCGAGCGTGCAACTTTTGAGAGTCAACTGTATACCTACACATCCGAGCTCTGCGCTATAGTACAGTTACCATTCTATCATCATGTCGAGATCGTGTTGCATATTCAATGATGCTATTTTCGTATGAAACGTATTATTCGTTTCTATATATCAGGTGCAGATTATTGTCGACATCCTGATGATCTAATAAAAATTAAATTCAATAGAATCAGAACAAGTTTTATTTTACCTTCGCAAACGTAGATCATTGAAGTAAACTAATATACATAGATCACGTCATTTATCACGAATTGTTTTATAAATGTACGCATTCAGTCTGAGATTGATAATTTCGCGTTGTAAAATCGAAGATGTGCTATTTTCCTATAAGGAAATCGATTCCGGAACTTAAAGTCACAAATTTTGATATAGTGATGAAATTTCCGACTTAAAATATCTGAATTTCAATATAGTAATTACTTTTCATAGAAGTGAATTTATCCTATTTCAAGTAATTCCTTACCTCGATCTCGATAATAAATACTAGATAGCGATTTTTCACGAATGGGTGCATAGTACGAGAAGAAGGGCTTGATTTTCTGATTATTTCTGAACCTAATCAGTATTCACCAAGATATAAATAGCGAAAACGTTATTGGAGCAGAGCAACGCTTGAAGCGAAATTCCTTTCATCCTATTTCATCTGGCAAGTACGGGAACGTATCTGAACGTTTCGGAAATGTATACGATGATGACTTTTTTCATAGATCAGCACCTACGTTTTTTCTAAGGTGGGATCCCCCTGAATCGAGTAAGATCTCAAATACCGTCTTATAATAGGAAATAGGCGAAAAGGTTTAAAAAAAAAACCATCTTATAATTTGAAGTAATAATTCTAGCCTACAGCTACTGCTGCTATAAGTTGGAGTCATTTTAGGTCAGAGATAAAATTTTTATCATAAAAATAACATCAATCGACGCGTATGCTTACGTGCGTATAAGTTGCAGAGAGTATCGCACTAATAATTATAAATTACCTATGAATTCATAAGTATTGTTCAATTAGGTGTATAGATACGAATTTATTTGATTATGAGTCTGAATTAATTCAACGATTCAAACGGTTCTTCTTACACCGGTGATGACGCAGAACTCGCTAGCTGATTTGGGTGACTGTAGGTTATTCCCGGCAACATCTGGTGAGTATCTCCTCTCGATAATACATTAGCATTAGCTCGCATTCATGCAGGTAATAAGTGTGAAAGAAATTATTGTAGTATGCGTTCGTTCACAATAGGCTATAACGCGCAATCCGTGGCTTATCTCTTTAAGTACCAGCGCCAGTGAACGTCTATAAGACATCTAACTTGCTCGGAAGAAAGACGCACATCTACGATCGACAGTCTGCTGAACAATATCAACGAAACAACGATGTCGTGGTTATTTATATTTGGAATATATTGCTTCTTTGGTGCAGTTTTCACCATGGCTCCACCACCGTCACCTACCTGTGTGCTATGGATTCAACCAACCAGAAGGGATGATTACACGTAAGAAAAATTAAACATTTTCATTTGTTCGCATGCAATAGAATAGATAAATTGATGTTCAAGATTGCATAGGGTTGTCTAGGATTTCCAAATTGTCTTATTACTATCTAAAGACTTGTTGTAACATTTCGTTCAGATACACGCCGGGTATTGGTGGCCACAAACTGCACACGCGAGCAGTTCCATGGAATGAAGCTCGAATAACTTGCGAAGAGGAAGGTGGTCATCTGGCAATCATAAGCTCCCTTGCCGAGGCAAATGCGATCACTGCGCTTTTCCAAAATTCAGAGCCAATCACTGGCTCACCGCATCCGGATTTCGCCAGCATTGGTTTCCATGACCTTTATAAAGAGGGAGACTTCATAACCATTCACGGTCAGACATTGGCGAAGGCCGGATTCACCCAGTTCGCAGATGGTCAACCCGACAATTCTGGAGGTGTCGAAAATTGCGGATCTTTCCACAAAAGTGGCCGACTTAACGACATTGGCTGCGAAACTCCCTTCGGTTTCATATGCGAAGCACCAATATTCTGATTTTCGATACAAGCTTAATGTAATGTATATAGTAATGTATAATTAGTAGATTTGTATATGTGTAGACAAACTTCATGATCGTGAGAAGTGGAATATCGTAGTCCGACGTGAATTCCGAATGGAATTCTACCATTCCCTTGAATTATATTCACTCACTTGACACATTCAATAGTACGTCCTTATATTGAAATGAACATCAATCAAATGGCTATAGAATAATGTCAGTGAATACTTTGCGCCTCCAGATCTTTGAAGGCGACGTTTTAGAACTATATTCTTTGACAACTTGTGTTTTAAATAAACAAAAGCACAAAGAAGTCCTTACCATTCCGTATTCACATTTTCCATTTTACTATCCACCAGAACAATAAGTAGGTACGCGCAAGATAATAGGAAATAATAATCTATCGAAGTCGTTGAACGGTTAGTTGTTATATCACAGCTTTCAGATCCATTTGATTAGAACATTCATCAAGCATCTTTAGTATGCTTTGAACTAATAAGACCTTATGTTAATACTGTGAGTCTATAAACTGACGTCAGTTGAGCAATTGAAAAAAAGTCAGATTAAAGGGTGTGCAATTCGTCCAGATTGACCCGTATGATAATGTGAATTTTTTTTCAAATAGTAGCACCAATGAAGACTAAAGTCCCGTAGTTACAAATTTTTTCAAGAATTATTACTCTCAGAATAAAATATATCCTGAGAATATGGCGGGGTCAGATAACAATTATTATTATTATTATTATTATTATTATTATTATTATTATTATTAATATGGCCGAAGCACGTGTATTTCAAATGGGGATCCACCCTCATTTAGGGAGGGGTTAGAGATTAGATAAAAATCTGAAAAAATTAGGGTATTGTTTTCGAATTATTTGGAGTCGATTTGGGGGCGTCTGATTAAAAATTCGTCCGAGCCCCAAATAAGGACCAGCCTAGTGTATACAGCCTGATTCCCAAGTCGCGGAAAAGATTTCACATGCAGATTCCTCGTCGAAATCTAAGAATAAAGTTCCTTATCCAAAACTTCAAGGGAGCGGTCGTTCCTGCGTTATGGAAGATTTAGTCCACCCGAAATAAGACGGTCGTAACGTCGAGACGTGCTCAGTCTCGTAGCAATTCTGTAAAAGTGATAGAGCCCGCGTCGTATGAACTTTGCCTGAAATTTCGGTTTCTTATTCCGTAATTTTTAGTATTTACGTCGTCCGGTCGGTCATTCTCGTGCCCTACGTCGTTCGCCCCGTAGTTGACGTTGTCCAGGTGGTCAAACTGGTGACTTACATTCCCCAGGTCTTTTGCTTCGTAGTTTTTAGTCAAGTTGTCGTCAGGCAGGTGATTTCCGACCCCCCCGGATTATCACTACGTTTTTGACGTTGTCCAGGTGTTCAAACTGGTGACTTCGGATCCCCAGGTCGTTCGCTTCGTAGTTTTCACTCTTGTTGTCTTCGAGTTGTTGATTTCCGTGCTCCAGGACTTTCGCCACGTAGTTTACGTTTTACAGGTGACGTTGTAATGGTAAATAACGCCATACTCATGGGACTCGTTGCGATAATGTATCGGAATATCTCGGATACTGTTTCAGTATCTGCCTCAATACCATACCAGTATTGTGGTAAACGCCATACATTTCTTACCGTGTACCAGACGGCCTGACTATAAGTAAGACAAATCATTCTGTTTAATTTGCATGCCTACTTATCTCAGTCCAGTAAATGTAATTTGATCCATTTCGTCAATCGCATCGACTGTCGTCGAATACCTACAGCTCACAGATGCGGTAGCTGTAGGTGTCTCATTCTTGATTCCATGTACACTAAACGTGTTTGATGTTGACCAGTTCAAGGCCACGCATATTTTCGACAAATGCGGATCTGGCTGAGAACCCCTTAATTCGTCAGCAGTGCCCCTATCGGCCTCGGGGGAAGCTTACCTTTACAAAGATATCGGCTCACTGTTTTATCGACATTGACTTTAAAGGGGTGGGAATTTATTAATTGAATCAATTAATATTAATATTGATTAAAATTATTGATAATACGGCAATATCACGGTAAGCTCGTTATATAATTTATAAATCCACGTCAATAAGTGCATTGGTTAGGGAAAAATATTCGCTGTGGATTTTTTGAAAGTTCCAGGTCAGCCATGCAGAGTGGAGAATACCCAGGATAGTATGACTTTTATACGGAGAGGCTGCCGATGCCTATTGTAGAATGATAGACTTCCTTGATACTCTTTAATTATTATATTATTATTATTATTAATTTTAATATTATTAGCGGTCTAGTTTATTTTTTCATAATAAAATTACTTTATTAAAGTTGCCGTATCTTCGTTAAAGTTGTCAATTACTGCAACAGTTAGTCGTACTTATCATTAATATTGATACAACATTAACAAGTAATATAACCTTTCTTTTTTTGATTCAAATTAAATTTGAAATTTTGCTGACCATAAATATAATTCCTATAGTGACTCTGAAAATTGTAAATTGAAGACTGTTAATATCTCAAGATGCCGAAAATAGAAGTTACCACTTCTGTGCTTAACATGGCAGTATAAGTCGACGCCCCAGCTGAAACAAATATACGAAAAAAAAAACAAAATATTATTTGAATGAATATGAACAGAACAATTTATGAAAAGCATTTAATTGGAAAGAGAAACGGCGTTGATTTTGAAAACAAAGATATTAATTAAAAACGAATCAATTTATTTTCTCATCCAAGCGATGCTGTCTTCGGCTAGCAGTTTTAGAGATGCACAGCGTGACCAGAGTTCAATACTCGGTCGTGCCACCCTGTGCATCTAATACTGCTTGCAGTCTGCGAGGCATCGATGTTGCTAAGCCTTCGGTATAATCCGGACTTGCTCGGAGCTCTTCCCATTTCGCAGCGACCCTGCGCCAGAGTGCATCCACCGTCTCCCTGGGCACTGGCCGCATCTGAAAGACCATTTTCGCCCAAAAATGTTCTATAACATTCAGGTCTGGGGATACGGGTGGCCAGTCAAATCGCTGGACCTCAGGATGGCGGGCGTACCATTGCCGAACGATTCTTGCCCGGTGCACCGCACTGTTGTCCTCCACAATTCTTATTATCGGCATTACTTCTTCGGGATAACGTGCCCTCACTGACGGTAGCATCACGTCCTCGAGAATACGAATGTATTGCACCGCGTTCAATCAACGTTCTATTTTGTGAATCTGCCCTGGACCAGCTGCGCTGATCCAGCCCCAGGCTGCCGTAGTAACGCGACCACTGCGACGATTTGGAATGATATTGCGGGGGTTGTAACGCTGCCCTGCTCTCCTCCATTCGCTACAAAAAAGGTCCTCACAATTTTTAACGTAAAACTCACCGTTTCCGAGATATTTGCAAAAAGGCGTTTTTCAAGATAGCGGCTAACGCTCGCGGTTTCGGACGACACAAACTTGGTTTTACACTTAGGGGACACCCTCTGACATAATCCAATCGAAAAATCAATTATCAGGATTTTTTGCGGAGCGAACCCATTTTCGGTGCTAAAATTCCTGGACTATTAATAGAATCCAATAAATTGTCTCTCACTCAATGTCTTAATAAAATTGAAGTCTGAATGCTAATAATCGAAGTTGTTCAATTCAATTACAATATTTTCGAACCTTTTCTTGTCATTTGAGAAGAAATATGTGAATAGTTCTCAAGCGACTCGTAATTACTTTTGAATATCAGTTGTTTTTTTCAAATTGCATTCATCAAGCGAAACCGATTCTGTTCACGAAAATGTCGACGTCTCCGAGTCTTCAAGTCTTCAAGTCTTCAAGTCTTCAGTTACAATTTCTACAATTCCTCAAAGATTGTTGAAAAACATTTTGGACACTAGTATTTTTTAACATTAAGTTAACGTTTGTTAAGATATTTATAAGAATAATCTTCTCAACAATATTCGAAATAGTATTCCAATGATATTCTGTAAATATTACAGAGATTTACGTTTCCCTCAATAATTTACAAAAATATTTTCCATCATTCGATATTGCGTGCATAAGAAAATTAACGAAATATTTAACAAAAATAATCATTGATCTAATAAATATTTTCTACATAATATTATGAGAATATAATCTGCTAAATGTGTAATACTGGAAGATTGCAGACCGTTTCGGTTACCGAATTCGTTATCGGAGACTTTTAATCTTACTTAGTGATAAGATTGCAATTATCGTGAACTCGGTATAGTCAAGATTTTTATTTATGTTATAATAGCAAGATAGTGATTTTTTTTTCTCCTAATTTATGTAACGTGAAGCAACATCAAAATCTTTATTCATCGCATCAACAATTAATATTTAAGAGGAATATTTGAAATATATATATATATACTTTGAAGTTAACAGACCATGTCACCAGAATTAACTACCCAGGCAGCAAACTTAGCATATTTACGTTACCGTGATATCACACTGTAAAATTGCTGGTACATACCAAAGTTTATGTAAGTTTTATGTAACATTCATGTATCAGTAATCTTTTGATATAACAGAGATGCGCTTGACATATAACACTGCAATATGGCAAAGACAGTACATTGTTATGTAGCGTTGACATCACCCAGTCCTCTCTTTGAGCAGTGCCCAAGTTTGATGTAGCTGTAGTATACCAATGATGTTGCAGTGTTATATCACTCAAAAAGCACAACCAATATGTAACGTTGATATTTTGATATTACCAAGTACTATATCTTTGAACATTGCTCAAGTGTGATGTAGCTGTAATATAATTAGGATGTTGCAGTGTTATATCACCCAGAAAGCACAACTGATATGTGACGTTGATATCGCAAACTTCTATCTCTGTGCTTTCCATGAGTTTGCAACTAATTTGAAGGTTATATGTATACTGGATGTCTGGAAATCTGTGGCAAGTCATTTATGCTCGTGATCAATGAATATATTATATACTTCTACTCATAATTATATGCATGCATGTGAAAGTGAAACTTGATGAGTAATTTGGAAAATTGATCAGGTCTATAATAATGTGAATTGCACAACCCGATACCAGCGAGAAAAACTCTGTATCTGTTCTAACCCAACTTAACCTAACAAATGTAATCTTCACCATCCACGTGAGTTTCGACGTTGCCGTATTTGTCACCCTAAGTAGTTCTGATACTTCGACCATAATATTTGAAACTTAGTTACTGTAATAAAATACTAATAACCAACGATCATCGCCTGAATTATCGTTAATTATTTGAGCTTCAAACTAAAAACTCAACTGTGTTATTCGTATAACGAGAAAAGATATTAAGATAAAAGATAAAGATAAAAGATTATTTTCACGTGAAATTGTGAATAAATAAAAATAAATAAATAAATAAATGATAATAAATAAAAATAAAAATAAAAAAAAAATAAAAAAAAAAAACAAAGTAAAAAAAATAAATAAATAAATAAATAAAAAATAATAATAATAAATAAATAATAATAATAATAATAAATAACCAATATTCTGATGAATTTCTGTTGAACATGATAGAGTTCTGAATACTTATTTGGAAATGTATCGTGGTGTCGAGGCAGCGTGCCTGACTACGAATAGGTAGGTCGTGTGTTCAAAACTCGGGGGTGCGCGCGTGCGACTTTTCGCGAATTATAATATGTCCATAAATTTAACTAGCGTGAAAATTTTCAGCAGAACGCGTTCATATAGTATTCAGCACCACATTCTTACAATAAAAAAAGGATAATTGCTCATAATAAGCAATAATAAAATCTTATTTTATTTTTTATTGACTCGTAAATTCGTACCACTGGGATGTTGCCGTTACGTCACTGCTGCATGTACCAGGTACGTAACTATGTGATGTATCTGTCGTGATTCTGACCCATAGCTGATACGTAACTATTATGTAACTTTGATCTGTAACTGTGACATATTAGCCATGGCGGCCTGTGGCGGACATTTTGATATCCTCGGAATATCTCATTTACAGTCCCGGTGATGTAGTAGTGATAACGGAAGGAACGAAGTGACGTATCTGTGATATCAGAGTGACATGATTTTGCTGCCTGGGTATCTATAGTAGATAAATATGTCGTAGTGTTAACGATCGATCGTTTAAATGCAAAGATGTTTGATTCGACGACTGAGATACTGTAATTATCTTGCATTAGAATGACTTTCAATTTCAATTTGTTTGAATCCCGAACTATTGATAAGACTAGGCATTCGTATCCAATACACGGACTAACATGGATCGTTGGGAAGGAAAGGTCGCCGTCGTGACCGGAGCTAGTGCTGGAATTGGTGTTGCGATTGCCGAGGAACTCGTCAAGGCAGGTATTTTGGTCGTTGGATTGGCCAGGCGTGTGGAAAGGCTGGAAAAATTATCAGCAAGCTTGAAAGAAGCCAAGGGGAAGTTTTATGCAAGGCAATGTGACGTCACGAAGGAAGAAGACCTTCTCAATGCCTTCAAATGGGTAACGACCGAACTGGGTGGCGTCGACATCCTTGTTAATAATGCTGGTGTCATTGGAAACAAGAAGATCATAGGTAAGCAGCCCGGCGAACAAGGGTCGATTTTTCTTCCCGAAGATATTCCTACTCTCTTTGTTCTCCAATCGAATATTTTCAGACGACGATATCGACTCCTTCCGCAATATCCTTGACGTCAACGTCTTGGCAATGGCCATATCTATTCGACAGGCTGTTGCCTCGATGAAGAGCCGTGACGTTGCTGGTTACATAATCAACATAAACAGGTAGTTTTTTTTTTTATGACAGAAACACCATATTCTATATCAAAATGTACTGATCATGGCTTTTCTCGTAACATATAGCGATGCTGGACATTACCATCCCTCTGCATTCGTGCATAGCAGCTTGTATACAGCTAGTAAATTCGCTGTTACGGCGCTGACGGAAACAGTGCGAAAAGAACTTGCCTCTGAAGCTAACAACAAGATTAAAATAACGGTAGTAGAGTCTTCTTATCTAAACATGTTTCACAAATTTTATCCGCACCGAATGACGAAGGACATAACTATGTGTCTGATTATGAAAATGTGATTTATTTACAGAGTATCAGTCCAGGATTTGTCAAAACAGAAATTCTTCACGCGTCGAATATTCCTGATGCCGACAACATCTTTGAAGCATACCCACACTTGGACCCCAAGGATATTGCGGACTCTGTTCTCTTCGTTTTGGGAACTCAACATAACGTCCAGGTCCGTGAATAATATTAAACTTATTTCCATCTACAGATAAATTCGTTCGATTTATAATTGGCTAATAAAAAATCACTGAACTTAGAACAATTTTCATAATCTCGAATTGAAATCCAATACTAGTGAGTCTCGATGGCTCAAATTTTTGTTAACAGGGAGCATTTTCTTTCAACATGTTACAGGTGACCGAGTTGACTATTCGCCCTCTCAACGAAGCCTTTTAATCGGCAGAAACAAGTTCGTTCCATCAGCCCAATTGAAACTACTATTTTTGGAGTTTTACTACAAATATTGTGAATATTGTTGCAAGTAAAGAACATTTTCTAAAGTTATTCAAAGTGTTTTCATTGTTTCCCCAATCACACCTCACAACAGTTGTGACATGAGAGCTTATACCTACAACTTGACTAATTATCTTTTTCAAATTCAACAATGGGATTTCTATTTCAATATCGTATACCAATAATATATTTGTTGTAAGGCTGTAAAAAATTATATAATTATATTGTTACCCGATGTACACTGCGCGGAGGCTGCTCGGTCGTTACAGAATAAGAGCTGCGTGTCATAATGTTCCTCGAGATGTACTATTGACCACTCTTCAACATTTTGAGAATCGTCTTCACGAATGTGAAACATTCAACGGTCAACCTTCCAAACACATCAATTAAGAAATGGACTTGACTGACGAATTCGACCAGTGAGCGCACTCATAAAAAGAAGCATGTGAACAATAAAATTCGGTGCGGATCGCTTAATCGGTGCCGATCGGTTCGGTTCGGTTCGGTGCGGTGTAGTGGGCGTCGGCCTTTTAAAGGTCAACGCGCACTATGCCGAAGTTTCATCAACATGCTTTTTTTATGTTTCTTATGGAAGTATGCACGCACACTCATAAGAAAGCAGGTTAGTGAAAACTTCGGTTCGCTTCGCTTCGGCATATAGTGCACTTGACCTTTAAAGCGGACGGCGGCGAACCACCAAAAACAGTGGTTCACATCCGATACATCGACCAAATCTGGCGTTAAAGTTAGATTTCGTCGGTGTTTTGGATGTGAATCACTGTTTTCGGCCGATCGCTGCCGTTCGCTGCCGGCTGGTGGGCCTCGGCCTTATGCCGGCGACACAGACTTTTCGTGTCCCGTGTTCGCCTCATCTACAGGCGCCACGATCGCTCACACATAGCTGTGATTGGTCCGCGCTGCGTGTGAGTGACTGTACACTGGTCACGATCCCCGTAGGTGAGCCGACACGAAAAGTCTGTGTCGCCGGCATTAAGCCTGGAGCACAGACTTTTCGTGTTCCGTGTTCGCCTCACCTACAGGCGCCACGATCGTTCACACATAGCTGTGATTGGTCGGCGCTGCGTGTGAGTGACTGAACACTGGTCACGATCTCTGTAGGTGAGCCGAAACGAAAAGTCTGTGCTCCAGGCTTTAATGCCGGCGACACAGACTTTTCGTGTCCCGTGTTCGCCTCACCTACAGGCGCCACGATCGCTCACACATAGCTGTGATTGGTCGGCGCTGCGTGTGAGTGACTGTATACTGGTCACGATCCCCATAGGTGATCCGACACGAAAAGTCTGTGTCGCCGGCATAACTCTCAATGCCAATATTTTTAACATACGGAATATTGATGAGACTCGGCATTCGTATTTAATACACGGACTAACATGGATTGTTGGGAAGGAAAGGTCGCCGTCGTAACCGGAGCTAGTGCTGGAATCGGTACTGCAATTGCCGAGGAACTCGTCAAGGCGGGTATTTTGGTCGTTGAATTGACCAGGCGTGTGGAAAGGCTGGAAAAATTATCAGCAAGCTTGAAAGAAGCCAAGGGGAAGCTTCATGCCAGGCAATGTGACGTCACGAAGGAAGAAGACCTTCTCAATGCCTTCAAATGATAATGAAGGCATTAAGGCCTTGTGCTGCTCGGTCCTCACCGTCTTCTTCGCAGCCCGTCGGGAGCGAACACCAGCACGCCTGCACCGGCGCCTGACGATCCAGGGCGAGGCTGCTGGTATGCCCACTGCAGGCCCCACCGATGTCGCGGGATCGAAGTTGGAGCGCAATGCCTCGGCGACGATCAGCTCATCCTCCGCAGGGGTGGTCTTCGGGCGCGCTCCATTCGTACGCCGTCCGTCTACCAGATCCTCCCTCCCTCCGTCGACGAATTTGCGGATACACCGCTGGACCGACGATAGGCTGCAACCCGTTTGATCTAAAGACACGACAAAATTATTAGTTGCTCCGAAACTGAGACCGTGAAGTAATCTTACTAACGCAGTTACAAAGATGTATTATTCGATTATTCGGGTGCCCCTTATTCTCATTATGTCTAGCAATCTCAGAGCACGCCCCCTGGATCAATTCTTCATCTGAAAAAATGAATTTTCTCGCACAAAAAAATATAAAATCGGTCTAGGCGACGTGCTTTGCAATTGCTGAAAATTATAAAATAAGGGACACCCTGAATTGTATTATATATACCTCGTATTTCTGCAAGAGAAAGAGTTCCGGTATCCCACAAGCCAATGATTTGACCTTGCATCTGCGGCGTGACTGGAGGCATGGCCAAAACTATGCGTACAGGACATTATGATTAATTAAACTGCCTTTCTTTTTATCGAGATACCAAATATTCGATATCGCGAGAATATACAATTGAATTATAACTTTAAATTGTTCATTTAATTTCCCTCTTCTGGGGGATGATTCCTTGTAGGTAATAGGACCACCGGAAAATTGAACTACCGTTCTTCAGAAATATCCTATAGAGTCACCAGCCCGCTCTCAACGTGCAATATTTCGAAGAACATATTGGGATGAAAATTACGAAATATTTATAAAAAAAAATTCACCAACCTGCTTGCCTATTATTTTTCTTTACTTTTTCTCCTTATCCGCTTTCTTTTCTGTCACCTTCGGAATTCGAAAACTCAGGAAATATAACCAATAATTATTCGTCGTTTCCAAAAAGACGCTTGTGTTGTTGATCGAGTCGGCTTGCCAACACGGTGGCCGTGTATAGTCATAAACAAATGACCGAGGGTCTTGGAAATGGAAATTAAAAAAGATAAACAGGGTGTCTTTCAATTAGTCATATAAACCTACATAGGGCGATTTTTAATATAATAATAAATTATAAATATTATTACTATTAATAAAATGTAATAATATATATATATAATTTATTATTTAAATATTTTCATTATTATATTATTATTTTTTTTTTGTGTTATTATTTTTTTATTTAATTCGAATTGTTATATCAAAGAAAAAAAAAAATAATAATAATCATAATAATAATAATAAAAATATTCAAATGATAAATTATATATATATTATTATATTTTAGTTTCATAGTAATAATATTTATAATTTATTATTATATTAAAAATCGCCCTATGTAGGTTTATATGACTAATTGAAAGACACCCTGTTTATCTTTTTTAATTTCCATTTCCAAGACCCTCGGTCATTTGTTTATGACTATACACGGCCACCGTGTTGGCAAGCCGACTCGATCAACAACACAAGCGTCTTTTTGGAAACGACGAATAATTATTGGTTATATTTCCTGAGTTTTCGAATTCCGAAGGTGACAGAAAAGAAAGCGGATAAGGAGAAAAAGTAAAGAAAAATAATAGGCAAGCAGGTTGGTGAATTTTTTTTATAAATATTTCGTAATTTTCATCCCAATATGTTCTTCGAAATATTGCACGTTGAGAGCGGGCTGGTGACTCTATAGGATATTTCTGAAGAACGGTAGTTCAATTTTCCGGTGGTCCTATTACCTACAAGGAATCATCCCCCAGAAGAGGGAAATTAAATGAACAATTTAAAGTTATAATTCAATTGTATATTCTCGCGATATCGAATATTTGGTATCTCGATAAAAAGAAAGGCAGTTTAATTAATCATAATGTCCTGTACGCATAGTTTTGGCCATGCCTCCAGTCACGCCGCAGATGCAAGGTCAAATCATTGGCTTGTGGGATACCGGAACTCTTTCTCTTGCAGAAATACGAGGTATATATAATACAATTCAGGGTGTCCCTTATTTTATAATTTTCAGCAATTGCAAAGCACGTCGCCTAGACCGATTTTATATTTTTTTGTGCGAGAAAATTCATTTTTTCAGATGAAGAATTGATCCAGGGGGCGTGCTCTGAGATTGCTAGACATAATGAGAATAAGGGGCACCCGAATAATCGAATAATACATCCTTGTAACTGCGTTAGTAAGATTACTTCACGGTCTCAGTTTCGGAGCAACTAATAATTTTGTCGTGTCTTTAGATCAAACGGGTTGCAGCCTATCGTCGGTCCAGCGGTGTATCCGCAAATTCGTCGACGGAGGGAGGGAGGATCTGGTAGACGGACGGCGTACGAATGGAGCGCGCCCGAAGACCACCCCTGCGGAGGATGAGCTGATCGTCGCCGAGGCATTGCGCTCCAACTTCGATCCCGCGACATCGGTGGGGCCTGCAGTGGGCATACCAGCAGCCTCGCCCTGGATCGTCAGGCGCCGGTGCAGGCGTGCTGGTGTTCGCTCCCGACGGGCTGCGAAGAAGACGGTGAGGACCGAGCAGCACAAGGCCTTAATGCCTTCATTATCATTTGAAGGCATTGAGAAGGTCTTCTTCCTTCGTGACGTCACATTGCCTGGCATGAAGCTTCCCCTTGGCTTCTTTCAAGCTTGCTGATAATTTTTCCAGCCTTTCCACACGCCTGGTCAATTCAACGACCAAAATACCCGCCTTGACGAGTTCCTCGGCAATTGCAGTACCGATTCCAGCACTAGCTCCGGTTACGACGGCGACCTTTCCTTCCCAACAATCCATGTTAGTCCGTGTATTAAATACGAATGCCGAGTCTCATCAATATTCCGTATGTTAAAAATATTGGCATTGAGAGTTATGCCGGCGACACAGACTTTTCGTGTCGGATCACCTATGGGGATCGTGACCAGTATACAGTCACTCACACGCAGCGCCGACCAATCACAGCTTGTGTGAGCGATCGTGGCGCCTGTAGGTGAGGCGAACACGGGACACGAAAAGTCTGTGTCGCCGGCATTAAGGTCGAGGCCCACCAGCCGGCAGCGAACGGCAGCGATCGGCCGAAAACAGTGATTCACATCCAAAACACCGACGAAATCTAACTTTAACGCCAGATTTGGTCGATGTATCGGATGTGAACCACTGTTTTTGGTGGTTCGCCGCCGTCCGCTTTAAAGGTCAAGTGCACTATATGCCGAAGCGAAGCGAACCGAAGTTTTCACTAACCTGCTTTCTTATGAGTGTGCGTGCATACTTCCATAAGAAACATAAAAAAAGCATGTTGATGAAACTTCGGCATAGTGCGCGTTGACCTTTAAAAGGCCGACGCCCACTACACCGCACCGAACCGAACCGAACCGATCGGCACCGATTAAGCGATCCGCACCGAATTTTATTGTTCACATGCTTCTTTTTATGAGTGCGCTCACTGGTCGAATTCGTCAGTCAAGTCCATTTCTTAATTGATGTGTTTGGAAGGTTGACCGTTGAATGTTTCACATACGTGAAGACGATTCTCAAAATGTTGAAGAGTGGTCAATAGTACATCTCGAGGAACATTATGACACGCAGCTCTTATTCTGTAACGACCGAGCAGCCTCCGCGCAGTGTACATCGGGTAACAATATAATTATATAATTTTTTACAGCCTTACAACAAATATATCATTGGTATACGATATTGAAATAGAAATCCCATTGTTGAATTTGAAAAAGATAATTAGTCAAGTTGTAGGTATAAGCTCTCATGTCACAACTGTTGTGAGGTGTGATTGGGGAAACAATGAAAACACTTTGAATAACTTCAGAAAAAGTTCTTTACTTGCAACAATATTCACAATATTTGTAGTAAAACTCCAAAAATAGTAGTTTCAATTGGGCTGATGGAACGAACTTGTTTCTGCCGATTAAAAGGCTTCGTTGAGAGGGCGAATAGTCAACTCGGTCACCTGTAACATGTTGAAAGAAAATGCTCCCTGTCAACAAAAATTTGAGCCATCGAGACTCACTAGTATTGGATTTCAATTCGAGATTATGAAAATTGTTCTAAGTTCAGTGATTTTTTATTAGCCAATTATAAATCGAACGAATTTATCTGTAGATGGAAATAAGTTTAATATTATTCACGGACCTGGACGTTATGTTGAGTTCCCAAAACGAAGAGAACAGAGTCCGCAATATCCTTGGGGTCCAAGTATGGGTATGCTTCAAAGATGTTGTCGGCATCAGGAATATTCGACGCGTGAAGAATTTCTGTTTTGACAAATCCTGGACTGATACTCTGTAAATAAATCACATTTTCATAATCAGACACATAGTTATGTGCTTTGTCATTCGGTGCGGATAAAATTTGTGAAACATGTTTAGATAAGAAGACTCTACTACCGTTATTTTAATCTTGTTGTTAGCTTCAGAGGCAAGTTCTTTTCGCACTGTTTCCGTCAGCGCCGTAACAGCAAATTTACTAGCTGTATACAAGCTGATATGCACGAATGCAGGGGGATGGTAATGTCCAGCATCGCTATATGTTACGAGAAAAGCCATGATCAGTACATTTTGATATAGAATATGGTGTTTCTGTCATAAAAAAAAACTACCTATTTATGTTGATTATGTAACCAGCAACGTCACGGCTCTTCATCGAGGCAACAGCCTGTCGAATAGATATGGCCATTGCCAAGACGTTGACGTCAAGGATATTGCGGAAGGAGTCGATATCGTCGTCTGAAAATATTCGATTGGAGAACAAAGAGAGTAGGAATATCTTCGGGAAGAAAAATCGACCCTTGTTCGCCGGGCTGCTTACCTATGATCTTCTTGTTTCCAATGACACCAGCATTATTAACAAGGATGTCGACGCCACCCAGTTCGGTCGTTACCCATTTGAAGGCATTGAGAAGGTCTTCTTCCTTCGTGACGTCACATTGCCTTGCATAAAACTTCCCCTTGGCTTCTTTCAAGCTTGCTGATAATTTTTCCAGCCTTTCCACACGCCTGGCCAATCCAACGACCAAAATACCTGCCTTGACGAGTTCCTCGGCAATTGCAACACCAATTCCAGCACTAGCTCCGGTCACGACGGCGACCTTTCCTTCCCAACGATCCATGTTAGTCCGTGTATTAGATACGAATGCCTAGTCTTATCAATAGTTCGGGATTCAAACAAATTGAAATTGAAAGTCATTCTAATGCAAGATAATTACAGTATCTCAGTCGTCGAATCAAACATCTTTGCATTTAAACGACCGATCGTTAATACTACGACATATTTATCTACTATAGATAGTTAATTCTGGTGACATGGTCTGTTAACTTCAAAGTATATATATGGGGAGTTCCACGCCATCCGGGACAGCCTCTGACCCCGACCCCTCTCGATTTTGTTCATATTTTTTTCTGATATTCGGTAGAATGAAAGAAGTGCTCGTGATTTTTTTCAAATTTTTATCTCAATCGGTTTTCGATTTACATATTTTTGAAAATGTTCAATTCCTGACATCTTAAAATGTTTGAACGCCTATATTTCTGGATCTATCAGTCGGATTACAAAATATGACTATATGAAATTGATCAGAAAGAAGTGTAGTTTTTAAAAAAAGTATGTTGGGATAATTGTGTCTTGTCCTTCGTAGTGAATTCTCCGTTTAAACATGTAAAATCAATTTTTCTCAAAGTATGACATGATTCATAATTTTCAAAAAATTCTCAAAAATACTTCGAGGAAAAACAAACATTTTGAGCTATGGCCAATCGTGGCTTTCTCTCTCATCCAATGCTTTTTTTCGGATTCAAAAAATGTTTTACCCTAAAACCGCTCGTACAAGAACCGCTTGAACTTGACTTCGTGTTTCATTGATTGTTTTTGATAGAACTTATTTCTTAAATCACACTTCTTTATAATTTTATTCATATTATACCACAAATCTCGCTGCAGTGACACGTTCAAGGAATAAGTTTTATGAAAAACGATGAATGAAACATAATGCCAAGTTCGAGCGGTTCTTGTGCGAGCGGTTTTAGCGTTCAAAAGTTTTTAAATCCGAGAAAAAGTATGGAATGAAAGAGAAAGCCACGATTGGCCATAGCTCAAAATGTTTGTTTTTCCTCGAAGTATTTTTGAGAATTTTTTGAAAATTATGAATCGTGTCATACTTTGAGAAAAATCGATTTTACATGTTTAAACGGAGAATTCACTACGAAGGACAAGACACAATTATCCCAACATACTTTTTTTAAAAACTACACTTCTTTCTGATCAATTTCATATAGTCATATTTTGTAATCCGACTGATAGATCCAGAAATATAGGCGTTCAAACATTTTAAGATGTCAGGAATTGAACATTTTCAAAAATACGTAAATCGAAAACCGATTGAGATAAAAATTTGAAAAAAATCACGAGCACTTCTTTCAGTCTACCGAATATCAGAAAAAAATATGAACAAAATCGAGAGGGGTCGGGGTCAGAGGCTGTCCCGGATGGCGTGGAACTCCCCGTATATATATTTAAAATATTCCTCTTAAATATTAATTGTTGATGCGTTGAATAAAGATTTTGATGTTGCTTCACGTTACATAAATTAGGAGAAAAAAAAATCACTATCTTGCTATTATAACATAAATAAAAATCTTGACTATACCGAGTTTACGATAATTGCAATCTTATCACTAAGTAAGATTAAAAGTCTCCGATAACGAATTCGGTAACCGAAACGGTCTGCAATCTTCCAGTATTACACATTTAGCAGATTATATTCTCATAATATTATGTAGAAAATATTTATTAGATCAATGATTATTTGTGTTAAATATTTCGTTAATTTTCTTATGCACGCAATATCGAATGATGGAAAATATTTTTGTAAATTATTGAGGGAAACGTAAATCTCTGTAATATTTACAGAATATCATTGGAATACTATTTCGAATATTGTTGAGAAGATTATTCTTATAAATATCTTAACAAACGTTAACTTAATGTTAAAAAATACTAGTGTCCAAAATGTTTTTCAACAATCTTTGAGGAATTGTAGAAATTGTAACTGAAGACTTGAAGACTTGAAGACTTGAAGACTTGAAGACTTGAAGACTTGGAGACGTCGACATTTTCGTGAACAGAATCGGTTTCGCTTGATGAATGCAATTTGAAAAAAACAACTGATATTCAAAAGTAATTACGAGTCGCTTGAGAACTATTCACATATTTCTTCTCAAATGACAAGAAAAGGTTCGAAAATATTGTAATTGAATTGAACAACTCCGATTATTAGCATTCAGACTTCAATTTTATTAAGACATTGAGTGAGAGACAATTTATTGGATTCTATTAATAGTCCAGGAATTTTAGCACCGAAAATGGGTTCGCTCCGCAAAAAATCCTGATAATTGATTTTTCGATTGGATTATGTCAGAGGGTGTCCCCTAAGTGTAAAACCAAGTTTGTGTCGTCCGAAACCGCGAGCGTTAGCCGCTATCTTGAAAAACGCCTTTTTGCAAATATCTCGGAAACGGTGAGTTTTACGTTAAAAATTGTGAGGACCTTTTTTGTAGCGAATGGAGGAGAGCAGGGCAGCGTTACAACCCCCGCAATATCATTCCAAATCGTCGCAGTGGTCGCGTTACTACGGCAGCCTGGGGCTGGATCAGCGCAGCTGGTCCAGGGCGGATTCACAAAATAGAACGTCGATTGAACGCGGTGCAATACATTCGTATTCTCGAGGACGTGATGCTACCGTCAGTGAGGGCACGTTATCCCGAAGAAGTAATGCCGATAATAAGAATTGTGGAGGACAACAGTGCGGTGCACCGGGCAAGAATCGTTCGGCAATGGTACGCCCGCCATCCTGAGGTCCAGCGATTTGACTGGCCACCCGTATCCCCAGACCTGAATGTTATAGAACATTTTTGGGCGAAAATGGTCTTTCAGATGCGGCCAGTGCCCAGGGAGACCGTGGATGGACTCTGGCGCAGGGTCGCTGCAAAATGGGAAGAGCTCCGAGCAAGTCCGGATTATACCGAAGGCTTAGCAACATCGATGCCTCGCAGACTGCAAGCAGTATTAGATTCACAGGGTGGCACGACCGAGTATTGAACTCTGGTCACGCTGTGCATCTCTAAAACTGCTAGCCGAAGACAGCATCGCTTGGATGAGAAAATAAATTGATTCGTTTTTAATTAATATCTTTGTTTTCAAAATCAACGCCGTTTCTCTTTCCAATTAAATGCTTTTCATAAATTGTTCTGTTCATATTCATTCAAATAATATTTTTTTTTTTTTTTTTGTATATTTGTTTCAGCTGGGGCGTCGACTTATACTGCCATGTTAAGGTAGTTGTTTCGAGATAGTCACGGCCAAAAGTATAGCTCGTCGAATTAAAAGTATAATATAGCTCAAGCGTTACTCGAAAACCGCCCATTATGAAACTTTTGTAAAAGTACACTTTTACTGCTCTCACACACACTTAAATAGTATCTATACGTGTATTTTTTCATGAAAATTTTCAGATTTTCACAAGTTAGATTTCAGTAACGGCGTGGTCGAATTTTTTTATTTTTTTTTCTGTGATTTATACCTTTGGTTGTTATAACATATCAAATTTTCATCAAATTCCTTTGTTGCGTTTGGATTTTATGCTAAAATTACAAAATTTTGATATCGTTTATCTCAAAATTGGGGTGGTCGATATTAATCGGTCAAAAATTTTATTTTTTTTCTTTGTAATTTGTAACTTCGGTTTTTATAACATATCAAATTTTTATCAAATTCCATTGTTGCGTTTTGATTTTATGCTAAAATTACATAACTTTGATATCGTTTATCTCAAAATTGGGGTGGTCAATTTCAATCGGAATAGGCTCATATTATTTGTATTCAATTAAATAACAATCAAGGAAAGTTTCGTTGAAATCCTTTGAAAAATCGTTCCACGCAACAACTACCTTAAGCACAGAAGTGGTAACTTCTATTTTCGGCATCTTGAGATATTAACAGTCTTCAATTTACAATTTTCAGAGTCACTATAGGAATTATATTTATGGTCAGCAAAATTTCAAATTTAATTTGAATCAAAAAAAGAAAGGTTATATTACTTGTTAATGTTGTATCAATATTAATGATAAGTACGACTAACTGTTGCAGTAATTGACAACTTTAACGAAGATACGGCAACTTTAATAAAGTAATTTTATTATGAAAAAATAAACTAGACCGTTAATAATATTAAAATTAATAATAATAATAATATAATAATTAAAGAGTATTTAAGAGTATTTTGTTTCTGAGTTACCTCGAGTTGGGTCGCAGGTGCTATCAGGTCCGCAGCATCGACAATCCTTAACTGCCGTTTAGTCCTATTGCTTAGTACATCCATGAAATAATGAAATGTTTGTATATACAGGGTGATCCCCGGGATACGGTACTTTCCGCATACCAGTGGATTCCTCGTGAAAATCTCAGACGAAAATTATCGATGCTAAAATGTCAAATGGGAAGCCGTTTTCAGGTAGGAGTCGTTTAAAGTAGCTCATCAGCTCCATAAAATTTAAAGATTTTTAAATACTACAAAGAATCGCCGGATAATATTATTAGTTTGTTAAACTTCATTTTTTTCTCGATTTAATGACCGTTTTAGTTTTTCAAAAAATCAATTTTGAAAAATCAGGATTTATATGTGAAAATCCATAACTTTGTAGTAACTTTGTTGTGAATAAAGATTAAAATCTGAATTTTTGACTCAAAATATGAAAAAAATAATAAAAAATATCGATACTTATTTCATGACGAATCACCGTACAGTTTTGTTCATATTGACAATAATCAGTAAAAATTGACGAGAAACAGGAACCGAAATCGAAATGGCAACGTCTGCTCGATCAGCTGTTACTGAAAAATCTTATAATTCTTATATTGATGACCTCTATAATTCATATTAATAATTTAGAAATAAAAACAATAATTTTTAGGAATTGTGTGATTTGTATACACTCAACGACTTCAGTGGTAGCTGATGAGCTACCTCAAAGTTAGCTAATACGAGACCAAGTACGAGACTGTCTCAGGGCCGCACTGTCATTTTGTCAGTTGGCGAGATAGCGGTGGCTGATGACGCGTCGCGAAAACCGCTAGGCCGGCGGTGGCAGCCTTGAGACAGTCTCGTATCTGCTCTTGTATTGGCTTACTTCAAACGGCCATTATTTGAAAACGGCTTCCCATTTTAAATTTTAGCATTGACAATTTTCGTGTTAGATTTTTACGAAGAATCAACTGGTGCAAGAAAAGTAGGGCATCCTTGATCATCCTGTATAGTTTAATTGTCTTCCCTAGATCTTTTTTTTTTTTTTTTTACAACCTGTAGAGACCACATGTCCTTTAGGTCAATTTGCTCAGCTTGACTATTGCCCCTATCATTTATTGCACTTAGTTCTAGGACACCGTGTATATTCCATATTTAATGTACTCGAATACATAAATCGATCATTTTCGCTAAATACGACGAAAATTTGTCCCCTCGAGCTTCGCAGCTTAGAAGAACCTCGGAGCAAACAACTTACCTTCCCATTGTTACGATATTATATTCAAGCATAATTGTCGAATGGTGTTCCAAATAAAACTCGGTAGTTAAATAGCATCGATTTATTCAATGATTTGAAAATAAATACAGAAGAGTACAAATAAATGCTACTGGTTTTTTTTTATTTTTATTTTCATTTCACTTTCGGTCACTCTCGTCAAGTTTCCATGAGCGTTGATAATAATCCGCTAGTAAGTTGAGTCCCGTATATAGAACGCTCCGCCTTCGATATTCACATTGGCGAAGGCAAATCGGAAGCGAAACAATCAGGAGGTATGGTTAAAGTAAAAAATTGCATCTCGAAATTAGGTTCGAGAAGTTGATGAAATTTTGAAATCAATTGAGAACGGCTCGGAAGACATAATTGAGCCACTATCCTCAAACTCGTCGCGGTCTGCACTGGGTAATTGAATAATATTGACGAAAAGATGATCCAGCACCACCGCGAGGACACGGCGCGCCATCACTTCTTCTTGGCGTCCTTAAGCCCTGCACCAGCGTTAAACTTGAAGAAAATAATGTCGCCATCCTCTACGACGTAGTTACGCCCTTGCTGTCTGTATTTCCCTGCCCCCTGAAATAAAATGCATCAAGAAACTAGCTCGTAACTTCAAGGGTGTCCAAGAGGTTCATATGGTTACCCACTCGGAATCCGAACGAATTTTCATCGGGTTACCCCCCCCCCCCCCCCCCCCCCCCCAAATCGATTTAAAATAAATAAAAAGAAACCCTGTAATCAATTCACATTTTTTTACTTTAATTTTCGATCCATGAACACAGGGGATGAACTTTTCCATTCAAAATACGTACGTTTTTCAAATATTTACTGAGAGTAGTTCGTTCATATTTGCAATAACGACCATTCTAATGTATGTATGTATGTACATTGTACAATGCACATGCACTGCACCTACGAGTAAGTTTTGCACTCTTGATTCTTGAAATGGTTCCGTGGATAGAAATACAATTTGGAAAATGAACACATAGGGGCACTAGTTTGCCTCTTTAAACACCCTTAAATGTCTTTATTCGTTGTTAAGGTTCGCGAGTATAAAATCCGCAAGGTTTAGAAATCGAGAAAGAAGATCGCCGTAGAACGTACCTTGACCGCAGCTTCAGATCCCTCGCTTTTAAAATCGTCGAATTTCATCACCTCGGCCATGATAAAACCTTTTTCAAAATCTGTATGAATTCTGCCAGCAGCTTGTGGCGCTTTAGCTCCTTTCTAAAATAAAAATTCAAACATACTTAGCTACACATCGCGTCTTCAACGCCAAAAAAGCATAGTCCAAACACCTTAAAAGTCAAAAAGGCATCAAATCTTTTTTCTAAGGCCCATCGCATTAGAATAACTTGAAATAGTTTTTGGAGAAATTAATTTAATTTCTTTTTTTAATCTCTATGCTATTCTCATATTTTCAAAATGATAGGCAAACTTTGAAAAAACTATATGCCTTCTTCGCGACATCATAAAAGGTAAATCATATGAAAAAATCCATCGTATCAACAGATCGTACATAAGACGGTTTCACCATCTAATATCAACTATCGGTTTCCAAGGTTTCCAACAGTAGATATCATCGATCGTCCAAAGTTTCACTATATTCAAGCTACGATAAATGAACTCAGCTGTTAATGTAACCATAGTTTGGTAACTTTGATCCTTACCAACGCAAGGTCTGGTAGCTAAAGTAGAGTGCTTCAAAAATCTGCATTTGAAAGTTCAGATTGAAATGTTTTTTATCTCCAATATATTGTATTGGCTCAGTTTTTCCATCGTTGATTACTAGTATTTTGAGACATCATTAAAAATTATTTTGGATTTCATGGACGTCGCCTCACACAGATCGTTTGCAACAAAGCAAAAAAGTGGTCCTTGTGAGATACAGGTCAAACCATTGATCGAAATTCCTTCAAATTTGGAGGGAACATTTCAAATTGATGTTGTTTTCTAGCAAACCAATGATATTTGATAAATTCAATTTGTAGATAAGAAAATTTTGGATTTTAAACCGTTTTTCTTGTCAACTTTGAGATAATAGAGGTGCACTGGCTCTGAACAGTAGAGACCCGATTTTATCTCTACGTATTATCGGTTTGCTCTGAAAATACATCATTCTACAATATTCCTCCAAAATTTGAAAAAGTTTCGATACACGATGCGATTCGTACCCTGATGCGATAACCACATTTTCTTCGGTGCACCCATGAAGGGCAAAGTCCATAAAATCTCAAATAATTTATAATCATGTCTCAAGATACGATTAATCGGTACTGAAAAAACTGGCCCAAGAGAATATGTAACGTTTACCAAAGGTTGATCAAATTTTCTTCAATCTGCTCGCAATTTATTCACTTCAATGCCTCATTCATCCTTTGAGTACTGCGAATTATCGAGACCATGTTAAAAAGATGATATTCATGCAAATGAATTGAAGAAGAAAAAAGAAAAAAACGGACTAATTAATTTAATCACTCACCGGAATTGTCCAAGCCTTGACCTCGTCGTGACCAGCAGTGAAGAAATACTGAAGTTGCAGCGCTTTGTATCCTTGAACAATAATCTTGTCCAATGCACTGAAATACGAATGGAATACGAAAAGTTAGAAAATTAGATGAGGAAAATTATCACGCTTTTGCGTGATCGAAATTTGAATAATATATCGAAGTAAATACACTACAGTAATTCGATTGAGCTGAAAATAAAGTCGCCCTATGCAGCAAATTCGTGTTTTTTTTTTTATTTTTCTGCCTAGTCGTTTTATCAGTCGATGAATCGAATGGCGATAATCATCGTGGAATATCTTATATGGGATTGGTATACGTATTACGAAATAAATAATTCAGTGGTATATAGGATAGAAGCAAAATTGAAATAGTGAGTGAGCAAGCGATAGAGATAGATTTGGAGAGACGACGACGACGACGACGTCCACGAAACGTGATTGTCTCGAGCCAAATATCTCCTAATGACGGGTTACACGCGCCTAGAAGCTGTATTCTGCAGCAAGTTTGGTCCAGACTTCATGGAATACACATAAAGCCGGACGAGCCCAAAGGAACGGCGCAATTTTATCATTCGAAGCCCATTCTTTAAATCCTATGCGATTTGTGACCTGGAAATAAAATCGTGGCAACCCGCCCTGTGATTGCTGGGTTATATACCTCCCTATTCGACTATATATACCCAAAGGAATTATTTCGGCTTTAGATGTTCATGGCAGTCGAATTAAACCACTCATTTTCAACACACGTATATATTTCGGTCCGAAAACTTAATATCTTGATCCATCAACGTTCGGTCGAAGTCTTTTATAATTTTATTTTTACGTCTATTCATTTTTGATTTTTTATATAAATTATGTAAAAAGAAAATTCGTTCAGATAAACGGATAAATTTTAGTGTTTGGCAAAACTATACCAAAAGCTGCGATGTGATTTTTTAAATAAATCAAAAGAGTCCTAGGTAATCATAAACACCGATTCTCGCGGTTGTGGAGGTAGCGAGGAAATAAATGTAAGATACTATACGTGTATAGGAAGAATCTCGGTTTCACTCTTGTGATTTTCTAAAATTACACACATTAGGGGACATTATGTCATCCTTAATAGAGTCGAGGATTTCTGTAGTAGGTATATATACGACGCTATGATTTTCTAGCGGTACTTCATCTACCTTCAGCCGAATCGTAATTGCATTAGTTCGCCAGAAATTATTTCATCGTGAGGAACAATAAATCAAAATGGAAAAAAAAAAGAAAGAAAACGTGACACAAAAAGCCAGCTGCAGATATCGATACGATACAAACAGAATGACACAGTAGATTGAAAATTATGAAACTATTTTTGAGAAGGGGAGAAACCACCCTAACAATTTCAAACGAGGAAATTAATATGGCGAATCTAAGTGATGAATTAATATTTGAAGATTGTGAATCGAGTATTTTGTTTACCGTTTGTCGTTTAACTCCGGATATCGCAGCGGCAAAAACGTTTCGAAATAACTGCAATTTGAAGGTAGAAAAAGAGAGAGAGAGAGAGAGAGAGAGAAAAAGAAGCAAAAAAAAGAAAGGAAAGAGCTAGAAGAGCTAGCGGCAGGGTTATTTAAGCGTTCGAACGACTATTGATGAAAAAGTAATCGGTAAATTACCGGTTACCGCAGTTGGCGCGGATTTGAAATGGGGGCGTAGCTCACTTGGCACTATAGAATCAGCTGGGCCAGTTGATAACCAATCTCAACGTATACATCTATATGCCTGCAGTTCGAGGAACCTGATGCCAAATCAATGCTAGATTACAGGTTCTAGAGGGACACAAAACCCACGGCTATCCGCACGTTTTCGTTTCCATTCTTTACGATGAAAAATGCACGTGGAAATACCGCAGTTGTATATTGGCAAAAAAAAAAAAAAAAGAGAAAAACAGCCGAAAAAGAGACAAGTTTCAGAATTTTATGAAATTAAATACATTCAAGGATTTCCCTCTGTGTGATGAACAATAATTGAATTCGCATTCGCAATCGAATTCAAAGAAGCTCATTTCAAAATGAATTCAAGATAGAATTCTATGAGCAAATCAATCAGGAATTATCGTGCTTGATATATAATATACCATACTTGCGTTTTCTGCCACCCCACCAGAAACGGTTAAGAAAATATTCAAAATTCATGTCTTTGGAAATTTCAAAAGCAAAACAAATATCAGGTGAATTTTTGGATTTTTTTTACTTGTCGTCATCTTTTTGGATGAATCGAAAAATGACTTTCACCATCAGCGAGTCCAAAGAAATATGGACAAGCTGGTGACTTCAACGATCTCAAAAACGTCGAGACGAAAAGATTTGAAATCCACAGTGTTTCACGTACGAATTGATGGGCAAGAAAAATTGCCATACCTCGTTTAATCCGAACGTTTGCTTCTACGAAAAAAATTGGACTCTAAATTTCTTTATATATGTTCGGTTTTCGTCATGTCCCTCAAAAATTGATTCACACTTCTTTTAGCCCCGTTCAATAATCTGGCAAGTAGTGTTTTTTTTTTTTTTTTTTTTTTTTTTTCTTTTCCGATTCTTGAATTAATTCCACGCTGTAAAAAGCAGCCTTATTTTTGGGGCAAGGTTTGGATATAGGGGCCGAATAAAATACAGAGTATAAAAAAAAAGGGGGGTGGGGGGTGGAGGGGAGAAAAGATCGTAAAAAGTGGTAAGAGAAATTGGGCAAAATTCGGAGTGAAGACACCGAGTATTACGAGAACCCCCCGTGGCTAAGAGTGACCCAGTCGCTCGTTTGCTCGCTGACCAACTCACTCAGATTATACCCTGGGCAGTTGCCGGGCGTTTTTACGCAATTTTGAAAGAATTTGAATAGCCGTTCGTAAAAATATAATGAGCCAGGACTAACGGCCATAGTTATACTTTTATAGTTCTATAGACGCGGCGCGAAAGGGATAAGTCTAGGTCTCCGGGAAAGTCCTCCGTTATTAGTCCGGCCGTAGCCCAGGTTCGCAGCGGGGTTAACAGTTAAGACCTTGACAGAATCTCTCCTGAACTTAAGACTCGCCAAGGATTATTTCGGACCAAGAATAATAATCGCGAATTTACCGCGTTTACGATGCGTCTGCACGCACATGTTTGCCACCCAGAGTCCCTTCTGTCTTTCAATTGATTTGGTCATTTTCGAAAAACTAGTTACAGGGCAAAACGAATATTTCCGCACTCGGAAATACAAGCGGAAAAAATTTCAAACTCTCTGAATTCGGATTTCAGGTTCTGAATTATGATGCAGAAAATTTTTGTTCGTCGAATAATAGGCACGGAATATTTACCTAGTCACTTTGTTATCCTCGAAGTACTTGGCGCGTTCGGCATCATCCTCCATGTCGGATATCTTGTTTTCAAAAACACCGCTGAAAGGAATTAGAACGGATCCAGGATCATTCTTATCAACCCACTCCTTGATCTTGATCAACCTGTAAAACAGAGGTAAATATTCTTAACGAAATAAGTTTTGATTGCATTGCTACCATTTTTACTTCACGATGTAGCATAAGGACTAGATTTTTGAAATCTTTGGAATCACGTAAAATCCTTCGAAGTAATTTGAAGTCTTTGAAATCTTATAGCGATAATAATAGAAATGATTCAAAATCTTTTGAACTCTTTTGAAACCCTGATTTTTTATGAAATCTGTTGTATAAACAAAAATTGACCAAAAATTGCCGAGCGCAGGTTGACGCCTTAGAAAACGTGTAAAATAAAATGCCGAAGAATGAGAGTTGATTTGATAGTTAAAGTATGTAGATTGACGTATAGGTATATAGGTACGTGGGTACGTAGGTACGCAGGTAAATACGAAAAGTGAGGTAGGTGAATTGTTGTTGTCATTGTGATACGAGAAATCTAAATCGTCTAGCTGATTGGCCGCCAATCGCACGAGGCGACATACACAGAACGTTTAATTTTCAACTGCCGATTCCCACGGCATTATCTCAAGCGGATACCTATAAATCCTGTCTGAATAATAGATCTAGTAATGCGCGACCATATGTACATAGTTATATCGTCATAGGTGGTATCCAAGTGGCTATACACACGCACAACAGCTTCAATTCATTCCTCAACTTTATATCTGCGCGGATTTTATATCCGGGCCAAAAATATCGCGTACATCAATTTTGCAACCTTAATGAATGAGCAGGAATTAATGTATAGAATTATTTCTACAAAACTATAATTGGTTTCTGTGATCAATATAACTGTACCTGAATATCGAATAATTGCGATCTAAAAAGCCAGAGAAAAAAAAAAAGGTAGAAAAAAACGGGATTGCTTACCATTTGTTCTTCTTCCGGATGTAATCTTTCTCCGAGAGGTTTACCAGGTAGATAACAGGCTTCGAAGTGAGGAAGAGATACTTGTTCAGTACTTCGATCTGCGCGAGGATTATTATATTACATTTAAGTCAGTTAGATGTAATTGTGTTTGCTGTATAGAAGTGAAATTATTTTCTATTAAATTTAACTTTATTCAGTTTTCAGAACTTCGAGTCTTAAATGCACGACGATAATATCACAAAAAATATTCTGTATAGTCTGAAGAAAATCGCAAAAAGGTTCAAAGTCCGAGAATCAAAACAAGCCTCTCGCAAGTTCTGCTCATTGTTATAACAATAAGGATTTTTTTATTTTTTTTTCTATACAACTGTAATTCGCCTTTCCTCGTATCTTATTACACTCACAATTTATACTTGACTAAAAACACGCAATATCTACACAAGGAAACACTTAGTACCTAATTACTTTTCATGATCGATAAATCTCATGATCTAAATACCGACGATTGATCATCACGAGGAAAATGAACTTTGGATAATGCAATGTTACTAAAAAAAGAAGAAAAATTATCAAACAAAGTGTCTGTCGGAAATTAGTGTCTAACCAAGACTCTCGTATTGCGATTGCAGCTTTAAGATTGCGGTTGTTGTGCCGTTTCGCAAGAACAATTCGTATATAGCCAATGCAGTTTTCGCGGAACTTGAATATAAGTACGAGCTCTTGCAGTGGGTATAATAGTTTTTACAGTTCTGGTGCAATTTGCGGAAAGTCAATTTGAATTCACTCCTTAGCATCGCCGTTCCGTTCGAAAACAATTTAAAAAGTTGACGCACATCGTATATATTGTAAATAAAATTAACTCACGTCGTTAATGCTCCAATCGGCGAATCTGATGTGCCTCTTATCGTCAACCAGGGTAGTTTTCACCTTAAGAAGTGTCTCCTGCAATGATAAATAATCCCGAGATAAAAATCTCTTAAATCCATTATTCCGAAAAGTTTTAACTCGATTATGCCCAACCGTAGAGCTATGTTTGCCAACTAGGTATGCACACCGTTAAATTTAGTCAGATAACAGATTACGTGGCAGCGAAATGATCGCGAGCCGCCACACGTCCGCGTATAAAACTCAACTCATCGTCGCATAACCGAAATGTTATTACTGTTATTTTCTTGAGAAGTGCTCCATTACCCATCAGCCAGGCCATAACGAAAAGCGAGGTGCTTTTTACCGGAATTCACTCACCACCAAGAGAGCTACTTGCATGCATGCATGCATCCGCGTCGACGTCCGATAACGATTTCGTATCGTTCTTTTTATCGTTTGTTAAAGAAAAGTTTGGATTTTGCAGTTCGTCGTATAGAAAATACGAAGGATATTCTTTTGCAGGATTAAATTTCCGAAGAAGAAATTAACCGGTATAGGCATCCTAATGGGCGAACACTTCACTTTACCAAGAAACGTTAGTTGTTTAAGACTTCTCCGGAATCTGTTAAAACTTTTTCAAATACTGTGTACAGCAGCAGCAGCAGCAGCAGCAGCAGGTCAGACCTACCGATTGGCATCTTGAGAGTAAATTTCTACAACTTTTGCACGCCGACGTCAGGTACTCCGAGTAATTGGCTCGAGTTCCATACTACGGTACGTTGCGCACTTCCTGAATCAATCTTAAACCTCGTCGAACTAATAACTGCGGTTTTATAAGACCTAACGATGACTGAGCTTCGCTTTGCGGCTTCTGAAGACTGGCATATCAAACGTGACATAAATTTTTTGTTACAGGACCAAAATGGTCCAGTATTTTCGAAGAGGAATAACGGATACCGTCATCAAGGTTGTACAGTGTGCAATTTGTCGGGAAATCGATCCATTTATGGGTATCTTCGAGAAAGCTATCATCACGAGTCGTTCATGGGATGAAAATTGAATGCTACGAAGCATTATTTCATGCCCCGAGAGATTCGAGGAGGCCTATTTATCTCTGGATAGAAAATATCGGTTGTATCGTATCGACGATGAAAGTTAAAGCAAATTATGCGCTTTTCTTTATTCGCGAAATAAAAATTTAACCGATTTTTACCGATTTGAACGGCACGCACCAAAGATCCGAAATCTACAACTGACCGAGTGATCAGTGATCACTCATATCTCGGTTATTTCGTAGTGAATTTGACAACTGATTTATCCGCACATAGGTTGAATAAAAATGAAAAAAGAAACACTGAGAAATGATAAATTGAATCAAAGCAATGGCGTTTCGGAATTTTTGTAGGAGGCGATAATAGACCGCAGACCCAGCTGGGGCCTGACCTAATCTCAGCACGGGGTCTTGTTGAGACTTATATTAGTATCTTTGACCTGTACGAGGTGTCCGCAAGTCATGCCGCCCGCCGTGTACCACCTCGATTTAACAAATTGATGTTTGGCTTTATTATGTATATCGTTTTTGAACCGTAGAATACATATTGTATTGGACAATCGCGCATCACACTTGAAATTATTTTCTTATTTTTTCGTAATGCACAATCTAATTCGTGATCAGTTTCTTGTTCCAGTTTATTAACGATGAGTTTCTGCGGACCATCAGAGACCACCGTGATATGGCTAATTTGTTTGTTGAACGTCTAGATACGATCGATATAACGATTTACGAAATAACGATACCTGCTATACGTAATTTTATCGGCGATAACTGAAAGCCAAAAGATTCCCGGAGGCAGTATATGTACAAATATTTAAATCGATGTTATTCCGATGAACAATGGACCGTGAGATGACACGTTTCTAAGATCACGGTCCATTGTCCTCTTCACATAGTTTATCTGGCCGACTTTGACAGAGCTTTTTTTTATTTATTAATATGGTTATATACTATCTCAGATCGGTCGGTCGGATAATAATTATTAACGAGGTATAGAATGATCATATGCTCAATCGTAAACAAATTTTCAAAGGTGTACACTGTATAGTATATCTGATTACAAATACCTATGGATTTCTTCGTGAGTCGCGAAAATTCGTCGAGAAATTAAATACTCGTCAAGTAATCAGTTAATTTAATCAAGTAATTTTACTGAACATCGCGTATGTACATATAAATGTGCGTTGAAAAGTTAAGAAGTAAAAAAATAACTAGCTGTGAAACAAGGTGGATATATGTAGATAGTCACTTACATATTCAGGCTTTAACTTCTTGTCGTTCCCTCGCACCACTAATTTCTCAAGCTTCTCGAGGTGGGCGTTCAGAAACTCGATGTCTTTGAGCCTTAGCTCCTCGCTGATGATGTCAAAGTCCCTCACAGGATCCACCTCACCTTCTACGTGGGTTACGTCGTCGTCCTCGAAAGCTCCTGTGTGAAAATTCAAACGTTTGTGTCGTATAACGTTGAGCTGAGACGCTATTGACAAGGACGTTTAGGATGTGGGGTTGATAAGCTTGGATTCACCTCGTAGTGTGAATAATCACCCTTGGACCAATTACAACCCTCAACAATTACAGTAAACGATAGTTGAGTGGAACCTAATTGGCTTTATTTTAATTGAGTGGATTAAAAACGATATGGTATCTGAAGTTGATAGCCAGATGATTGCCCGAGACCCTCGAGATATATAAGAGGTTGCATTATTATTACTGTATTGGTTATGCAAGTCTTCATTTATATATATTTTTCTACCCTCATATACGCGGATCGTTTAGTACGACCATATAATCGCGAATAGTGCTTGGGGTGGTAAGAAGCTGAAGGGATGTAGAGAAAAGGGCGAAACCTTAGATAAATTATTCCTTCATATATGCAGATATACGTGTGCGTTTTCTGTAAGAAATTTACCCATTATTTATTCAACTTACAGCCGTTTTATGAAGAAAATTATAGCCCACGATCAGTTTGACTGCAGAAATGACGAGCGTGTAAAATCGTCTTGTATACATACTGCCATACAGTGTGCAGTCTAATAATTCTCAATATTACACGGAATAAGTGTAAAAAAAATTGTTTAATAATCACGGATGAGTTTGTTTACATAAAAGGCGAAAATTATCTCCCGATTATTAGGAATAAATATCGAAGCAGTTCTCTTCAATTTATTAACTCCCACCGATCATCTTCCCTCGCACGTATACGCAAAGTTAACGGATTAATATAAACGCGCTGGGCATAAGAGCTATCGTTCGATCATACTGTGCAGGCTTCTATTATATGCTAAGCGAATGGGTGTGCCGTTTATTACAAAACCCGGTACACAATCGTCGCCATCTGATCTTCGGTACCAATGTACGTATAAATACGCCATGGGAGGCTGTATATACCTTTCATCATCATTTTACTAGAAATTCGCGACGCAGGAAGAATACCCAATTCGATTTTATCGGATCCACTAGAATTTACTTCTTACCTAATTTGCATGTTTGGGTGAAACGTCTTCCGCTTTATTTGGGTACAAATAGCGACCAAAAAATCCCCTCCGAAAAAAAAAAAAAAAAACGAAAAAGCAAAAACAAAAAACGATACGATATGCATGCATGTTCGTATGAACTGTATAGTCAAGTAATATAGCCAACGTGGCGCGTTCATGAATCATTCATTGCCGGAGTCCAGCATGCATACCTACTACATTAGACGTCTCTTGGCATCAGCGTCTAATGACGGGCTTTCGATACCGGAAAAGGTTCGAGATGCACAGAGGATAGAGAGCAGCATCTATCGCGACGGTGGTTATTTTTTCTTTATTTTATTTTATTTTATTTTATTTTTTTATAACTATGACGACATTCGTCGTATGAATTTTTATTCGCGATGTCTTTACGTGTGATTAAGGGTTTCAGGTAAAATATAGTATCGATCAGACCGCGGACGTCTGAAAAACTACGTGCGACTATACTTACAGCATTGCAGTCGAAGAGTAAAACACACATGAAATATTAATTTGATAAAAAAACTGTCGAATGACGAATAAGTACTCACAGAGAGTTTTAAGACAGTCTAATAAATTTCTACCTATGCTACTTCCTTTCGTGAAAGCTTGAGGCTTTGGGAATTCCAGTATGCAAGGTAACCACAATCTCTAAGCGTCCTCAAAGAGACTTTGATTAATGGCTTTGTCAATTACATTGAAACTCAGATAAAGTATATCAGAGAAGTGTCGGTGGTCTGATGGTATCGAACTGTATTAACTATTGATGTTGCGGCAATCAAATCGCATTTTATTGTTTGTCGGCAGCAGTTCGATCAGCGACTGATAAGCCGCGACGATGTTCGTTTCCTTAGTTAGAGTTTTTTCTACTCGAAGAATGTAGGTAGCAATGTTTGAAATATGGATTGATAAGCAAGTGTAAAAAGTGATGAATGTAAATCGTAAATCTCAGCGTTTATTCATTGGTTTTGGAAATCGGTATCAAAATACGGTAATAGGGGGTAAACAAAACTGATAAGTGATAATAAACTCACGACAAAGATGAAATATGGCATCGCAAGCACTGATGTGAGAGAGGAAGGCGTTTCCCAGACCGTGTCCTTCGGCGGCGCCTTTAACGAGTCCAGCGATGTCGACTACGGTCAGGAAGCCTGGTACCTTGCTGTAAATGTATAACGAAAACGGTAATTAAGCGTCTAGATCCAGCACAGGTAGGTTAAATTATAATATACCCTTAACGCAGTTCGGAGAGGTCATTTGCCTCGGTGTAAAGTGCCGGAGATTATCTCGGGTTCAGGGAGCATTGAATCGCGTCACTATATGAATTGGGATCAAAGGGGCACTAGTGAATATATGCGTATAGATAGGGACAAGAGAGAAGTGAGAGAGATCGAGCGAACCCTAGTGACAATGAGCTGTATTTAAATGCTAATGTTGGCGTCATTAAACAATTAGCCTTTGAAGAGAGGCGTGGGGCACGGAGGCCACATTAGCGCGCTTTCATCACAGTCTGGCGACTTCGGTGACACGTGCCAGAGCACCCCGACGCGTTGCGCGACGCCCGGTGCCGTCAAACGTCAGGTTCTTCGTATGGGTAAATTTGCTTGTACATATGTCCGCATACTATTTCACTCCGACGTCCGTCCTGAATGACAATTGCGTTATTTTGCATCTAGAATCTTTGCGGATCAACTCCGACCCGAATGGACTCACTGAGCTGAAAGTGGCTGAATTCATTATAGCCACGTATTCGCGTTTCGCGATTTGTGTTTCTTCTAGGTGATTTTTTTTTTTCTAATTTTACCAACAGAAAAAAATACCGATCTTCTCATTCCGCGCAGAGCTTGGGTTCGTTCGAGTCTTAGAAAAAAATCGTTGAAACCTATAAAGAAATCGGGTCCCACGAGATTCAATACTGCGAATAAATACGAGATGTAGGGGTGAGTAGATTTGGGGTGCGTCAGTATTTCAGCAACGAAATACGGCTCATCTGCATTGCAGATCACGTGTCCCGGTCGTACCGTACCGTAGTCAGTCGAATAAAGGACAAGACATATGGAAATTTTCCCCTAGTTATTCCGAATGGTTTCCTCGACGAGAGAGGGCTTGCGGCAAAATTCATTCACCGGGAATTTAATGTCGCCGCAGAATTTTATCGACTTAAAACCTGATCGACTAACCTTGTAACGATTTCGACTTTTACTTACCTCAGAGGCTTGAAGTACTCGCACAAATAGTCGAACCGTGCATCTGGGACTGGGACACGACGTGCTTGAACAAAATAAAATGGTCAGAAGCACCGCTTCCTGAAATAGCTTCGATATTAATTATTAGCTGCGAAGAGACAGAATGGATTCATCAAATTCTCGACGCATTTTGATGGCACAGATTACCATTGATTACATGGGTCGAGTTCTTTTTTCGGCACGAATAACTTGAAGGAACAAAATAGCTGGAGTCTAGTCCAAGAAATGCTTGACAGATGATTAATTTCAGCAAATTGTGACAACAAGAGGTCACTTTTCACCCTAGTTGCGTACAGAGTAGTCTCGCATTCGATTCTCCGTTTGTATCCGAGCTCTACGATTTTATTCCTTCGATTTAATCGAAGCCAAAGTGAAAGGAGTTGACTTATAAGTTCAAACTGGTACCAATTATTTCAAAATAGGGATCGGCGGTGGCTTGACGCGTTGCTGTACTTGTCCAAGGTGAAATACTGCGTCGGGGAATCATGGCGAAATTCTACAGAAGTTATTGACGAGAATGGTGTACGAGGTGGGGTACGGATTTTGGGATTGACGATTCTATCTTCTGAAGGAAACGCCACATGAGGATTGATCTTTTTCTTAGCATTCCTAAGCGCGACTTGTAGTAAGTGGCGCCTGGCGTCCATGCGCCTCAAAACCTCTTCATAAACGACGACTTCGTCCAAGACACTCTCTTTGTTATGAATTTTCAAATAAACGCCGATATAAACTGCGGCTGTAACCGCCGGAGTCATTCCTGGTAGTTTGACCCTTAGATCAGCGACCCTGTTCACGGCACGTACGATCAAAGTGGCGACTGTCTGTTCAAGGAAGCCGAGATTTGGTAGGTTCTTTATTTTCACCGGTGGCAAATTGTGTGTAAAGTTGATTTGAACATCGGCATACTTCGTCGGCTGAGAAACGAACTTGATGCGACATTCCGGTGAGCAGAAGAGATACAAGTCTTCCTTGAACACGACACCCAGTGTTTTCAAGCCCGGGATGATACTTCGCTGAGGAAGATTGTCCAGGTAGGTAACAGGGCAGAAGCCGCGGACTTTGAGTCTTTTCGCCCAGCAGGCGTGGTTCACGTCAATCTCTTCATGGATTATCTCGGGGCGATCCTCAAGTAAACCAACGTCTTTGGTCGAGGAAACAATTGTCAAAGGGTCAGTCAAAAAGTGGTTCAAGTGGATCTTGCACACCCAATAATAATGGTCGCGAAATTGTACCATTCCGTCGTGGTTCGGCGGAGTACCAGAAAACGTTAGGGTGCTGTTTAAGCTAAAACAGACTGGGCAGTAAGATTCGAACTTGCTTTGTCTTTCCCTGAACTCATAAGGAGAGACACACATGTGGGTCAACGACTGGGCCTTGTCGTAGTCAGTTTCCCTGAAGTATTTTTTGATCTGCGCAAGCCTCAGGCAGACTTCATCGTTCGCCCGCTTCCATACCGCAAATTTTTGAGCCGTAGCATCCACGGTGATAACATTTTGAGTAAACTTACTCAGCCAGCTTCGAAAGGCTTCGGCACCTATCTGCCACTCTTCGTACTGATGAGAGAGATAGCAGGGCGAATACGCCGGATGCTTTGTCATGGACTTGGAATCCGCTGCCAAACAACTCAGACAAAAGTCCAGATCGGCTTGCAAGTCGATTACGAGCATCGGTTGAATACCAAGAAAGGCGAGTTCCTCTGCTTCCGATCGACTCTCCGGAAACCCATCCAAAATATAGCCCTGAGAAGCACTGCGAGGATCTATGGAGTACATTTCCACAGCTCGAGCGATAGATTCGTTTAAGGCTGTGTGGCCACCTTGTAGATGGGTATTTGTCAAAACTGCCAGTTCGGTCCAGGAGAAATTTCTGAGCATGTGCCTTAACGCCTGACCTCTCGTGATAACCTTCATGCCGTACGTGCGAGCAAATCGATTAGCGATAGTCGACTTCCCGCACTTTGGTGGACCGATGATTGCGATTCGAGAGGGTATCAAAGGCATGCAAGAATCCTGATCAAGGTACTTTAAAGGGTGTTCAACGAACGCGGCTAACCTCTCTTTCCCCACCAAAAAGTAGATATATTCACGATGTAGAACTGGGTAGATCTGCCGTGAACTTTCAGCAGGTAAAAACATTTGGAAGGGCACTTTGTTTTCGTACATTTGCACCGGACAAGACCGGCCGAATGAGCTTAGAAGATAGTAACCACAGTCCAAAAGTCTTTCGGCAGTATCTACGTCAATTTCGTGAACGCACTCAAGAGCCGACGCGTTTCGAAATATGTAGGGATCTAGGATTTTCAGCACCGAAATCAGCACGGAAGCCTCATTTCGTTCCACGTCTATTTCTATCCATGGTATCGATTGCTGTTCGAAGATTGCTCGAGCAGCCGCTAGATTTTGACTGCTGGACTCATAGGCTTCTTCAATTTCCTGCCGTACCCTTTCTCTAGCGGTATTAGAATCTTCCCAGTCCTCAAATTTGACTGGGTCCTCATACCTGATCAGTGATTCTTCCTGGAGCTTTACCCGATCGATTTCAGCTTCACTTTCGTCAGATTCTCCGATTCTGGAATCACTTGAATTTTCGGACTCAACTCGAGAGTGAATTTTCAAAAGGGAATCAGTTGCTGCGACAGATGCTTCAGCCATTATATACTCTTGGTTTTCTAAATCTTCGTCTTCATCTTCGTCTTCCTCTTCCAGATTCTCTTCAGTGTCTTCAGCGCTCGATGATCGAGCCCGTCTCTGCCTCCTCAGTTCTTTCATCCTTTTCAATACCCATTTCTCTCTTTTTTCAGCAACCTTCCGCGCCTCAAGAGCAAATCGCACTTCTTCAATAGATTTTTTCTTATCCTGTTTCTCCTTCCAGTCGTTGTACAATTTTGATGACATCCTTTCCTGGGCTTCTTCGACGCTGCATTTTAATTCCAGCACAAGTTCTGGTACTGCGAAATTATCGCACGCAGCATCAGCGTCGTAAGAATTAGCAGGAAAATTGTCAAAAACCAAGCCGATAGAGCTATACGGAGGTTGAAAAAAGTCTGTCAAACATTCCTTGAGCATTCTTTTCGGAAGAGCCGCTCCTTCCTCCAGATATCTTCGTACGAATGCTTGGATTGTTGCCTTGTCAATATTATATCGTTGATCTTCAAGATCTTCCGGTAAAACTACGGCTTCTTCAGGTTCATTCATCAACGGTAGACCTTCATCATTGAGCGTAAAGACATCATCGTGTTTCCTGTCTACCAACGGAATACCGCGATCTTTTAAATACTGATCTAAACGCTCCCGAAAGTCTATGTGCACCAGGCCGTATTCTTGGCTGATTGCCATTGCTAAAGTAGATTTTCCAGAGCCGATTGGTCCCACGATGGACACCCTTAACAAGGGAATCGACTCTACGGGCGTCTTGCGAGGAACAAATTCATGTGGATTGTGCAGAAACTCGTGTAGAGCGTTTTGACTGGATAGCAAGTAGATTTTCCTCATGAACGTAGCGCTGAATTCATCTTTTCCTTTCCACAAGACATGGTGTCGTAGTAGTGCAACAGGACAGAATACTCCAGTGTCGCCTAATCGACGGCTGTCTCTTGGCGGCGGCGTTTTTCTCATCGTTTCCTCTTCTTCTTCGCCAAGTTCCTCGTCAACTAACGACGCATTCGTATCTTCAGCTTCTCTATCTTTCTCTTCGTCGGTCATAACGGCAGCACCAAAGCGATATCGGTCTTCAATTTTTTGCTTCACGTAACTTTCCACGTTGCCATTTAAAGCAGAGAGTTCCACATCGATTAATCCTGCCCCAATTTTCTCAACTTTTTCCATGATTCGTTTCCTGTTTTCTTCGAACTGCTTCAACTCATCTACGTATTTAACCAACTCAGAAGTTTCCAAATCCATTGAAGTCGAAGACTTTGAAAGCACAGTTTCGAAATCACCTTCCAGATCTTGAAAACCATTTGATTCATTCGAGTCTTGATCAATCGTTCCCTGGTCATCAGTTTTCTTCTCGGCTTCATCAAAGTTTTCGCGATAATTTTCGAGCCATTTCTTAATCAAGTAATTGTATGGTTCATCCTCATGAATGACAACGACCTCTTCAACTTTGACTCCTTTTTCTAGTATCTTTTCCAGCAAGTCAACATTCGCGTTCGTCCCGTCCACTACCCAGCCAGACTCTTTGAAACCGAACGGATTTGGTGCAGTCTGTGCAGCGTTTATGTTTGCTGCTACTAATTGACTGATGTCGTCTTCATCCAGAATTATCGTAGTTCGGCGTACTTCTTGAGTCTGTTCTATCAAAATTGCAGCAACTTCTGGGGCTTGTTCATCCAATTCGCGCACCGGACCTTCCATAGTGATTAATTCCGTCGGTGCAAAATCCATCAAAATATTTCTATCCTGAAGTATACGGTCACACAGATCATGATCCGTGCATAAAGACGTGAGATTATACTCTTCGATCTCATCTCGAATCTCTTCAAGTCTCTGCGCGATTTCATCAGAATCCTTATGAGCCTCGCCACCATCTTCCTCGACAGAAATGTTCTTCAAAATGCGAATCAACTTGTCAGCCACAACTTGGGCCTTTCCATGCCAAGTTTCTAGAGCTGCGATTCTCGCCATTTCCCGCTCTTCCCTTTGGTTTTCCAGGTCTTCCGTTAAATCATCAATTACGTCATCCACGATTTCGTCGATTTCGTCGCGGATCATTAAGTTCCGCAAATGGTCGATCTCCCGATTTTCTATGGTCTTAGCATCCAGTAGTCTTGCTTCATATGTGTGTGCCAAAAATTCTGCAAGATTTGACTTCCCAGAATACCTTGGACCGTAGACAAATATCTTGCAAACTGGTCTCGGATTAGGCGGTAGTAGAAAAGGACGTGGGTTTTGTACGAACGTTTCGAGAGCGGCAGAACTTGACATAAAGTATAGTTTGTCCATGAATCGAACCGCGTGCTTGGCGCTGCCCTCAATTTTCTGGCTCTGAGCAAGAGAAACAGGACACGTAAATTTCCACTGAGACAACCTCCAACGAAATTTTGACGCTATCACGCCTTTGCTCATCAAATCTTGGAAAGCTTCATCATTGTTTTTTCCGTCAAAGTCATTCTCGATCGAAGACCGAAGCGATTCTTCGCCGCCGATGAATGTCTCATCCTCGTCAGACATCTTCTTGGGTAAAATAACCCTGGGCAGTGGTAAAGTCCGCAACCGTACGCGAACCACTTCAAACATACGCGTCGTCGAGGTGCGTCCATCGACGCGAATCACGTGCTGAGGGTTGTGCATCAAAACCTCTCTCTCTATGCAAGGTAAAGCATAGCGTTCAAAAATCCTGCATTGAACTTCGACGTTTGATCGCATATCCGACACCCGCGTGAGTAAGTGCTTCTTCAGTTCTTCGTCGACGAGGGATTCTTCGTTAGCGATTTCTCGGTCAATCAACTCGAAACTATCTGATTCGGTATTTGATTTCGACGACGAAACCTGTCTGTCTCTCTCCATTCCCAAGAGTCCAGTATCAATGGTGTTCCCTGTATAAGGATCAAGCCGAAACTGACCTCGCCTGTGCACAGCGTCTGGATCTGGACACATTATGTATATAATTATAGTGGGCTTCAGTGGCCAAGAGTTGAACATTTCTTGTATTTGGTTCCCGATGTCCCATTGATAATCGTCACGGAGTATCATTCGCAGAGATTCTGTAGCGAAAGGATTTTTCGCCAGGTCATAGCTCCTGGAGCTATTGGAATTGTTAGATTCCTCAGGTTCCAGGAGTTCTTCGTCCACAACCTCGTCTATTTCGTCATCATAATCGCTGGTCTGACTATCCTCGCTTTCACTTTTTTCGCGATCGACTTCACTCCTGACAAATGAAGGCATTTTCTCCAGGGTGTAAGGGTTTTGCACTGAAGACGGGTCAGGGTAGGCAGTGTAATCGAGATCTGGATCATTCGGTATCAGGGGTATTCCCTCGACGACATACCCTCTGTGCATTACGTCCATACTGTTCAGTCTAGACGCTATCAAATTCATAACGATTTCCGGTCCAATGCTGCGTCCAGCGCGAAGTACCTGCTTGATCCAACGCCCCTTGTCAGTTTTGGCTTCGATTTCCTTCTTGAGCAGGATCTCAGGTGAGATAATTACGCAGTTCCAATATTCTGCGATAAATATCGCAAGTTTTCTGCTATTCAAACCCGGTTTTCCAAATATCGCGAAACAGACCGGCGGGGTTGTCAACTGTTTGTATCTGGCATCGTCCTCAGAGTAAGGGTCGCGTTCAGTGAATGGATTTGACGGTGGTGGGAAGTGCACTCGAGTGTTTTCGCGTTGGGAACAATTACAGACCGTCTCCGCAAACCCAGAAACGCGAGTGAACGGATTTGTGTCTTCGTTAAAAGCGTAATACATGTTCGCTCTCGGGCACCATGTCATTTTCAGCTGCTGACATGACGACGAACTCACGGGGCGAGGATAACCTTTGATACATTGGAGGTACTTCAGTTTTGTGATCACTGATGTGTTCCTTGTCTGCTTTTCGGCTCCCCTCGCAGACTTTGAGCAAAGTTTGAACCGCTTTAATTCCGAGTCGCACATTTGTCGTGCTAAATATATTCAACCGAGACCCGAATGTCACTAAATAACGACAAGAGGATATTTTCCGCGTTTTGAAAGCCGGAAACAAACGAAAACGAAAATAAAAACTGATGCAGAAGACTTCTTTTTCGCTCGTCATCTGAATTGTTTATTCGGAGTGGAAAATTTTTCTATACTGCGTGCAGACGTTATCAAATCGTATCAAGTCTTTGATTATTTTTACCTTTCGCTCAGCTGGGGCTAAGTAAATTAGTTGAGCGCGTGTGCAATTGAGTTAGAAAAAGTAAAACCGAAAGAGATAAATTTAACGCAATAGTATGAATATACTTATTTTCATTGGGATCGATGGTGCAGAATGGAAAGTTTTCAGCAGCCGCTTGACTCTTGGTGAGGACGTTGAAGAAGGTCGATTTACCGACATTGGGAATGCCCACGATTCCCACCTTCAAATTCGTACCGACGCGCCCAATTAGCGGCTTCCTTTCAGGTTCATCAACTTTTTTAGGCGCCATTCTGAAAACGTAAGAAAAAATCAATCAAATTTACTGCATTCTGTATATATTGCTACAGATTTGGTTGAGTCGTTCCTAGAGCTGCCCAGGAAAACAGTTGTCTTTGCTATATCTCTGTCGTTTCTATTGAGAAGAGTGTCAAAGAGTATCTTAAACGGTTTAAAAAATTTAAAATCATTTCTAAGCATTAAAAAAAAAAAAAATCAGTGCCTTTCAAACCACAAGGGCATATAAAATCCATCAATCATGAGTCTGATTTTTAATATTATAGATGTGAATAACGTAGCCTTACACCTATAGAAGTTTGAAAAAAATCCACATTATACTTGTGAATAGGTATACTGTTATTACGTTTCCAGATGGATAAGAAGACGTGTCTCTGAATGTAAAAAATATCAATCTTTGGATCGGTTAAGTGAGTTGAAAGTCGTTTTGAAATTTTTTCAGAAACTTTCAACCAAATTTCGACGATTTTCTCCAATTTGGGATGAAGTTTCGCCTCTATTCAAGAAATTGATTCGATCCACGGGACAGATTCGTGCGATAAAAAATTGAGCATCGTTGGAATCGAGATCGAATGGAAAACTCAAGATACTAAACCGATAATTTCGATAGAATTTCAAGTCCCTCTTTCTTGTGGTTTCATCAAACGAGGATTCCAAATTAGTCGTCGTAGTTGGTAGATATAGGTATATATTCTATTTAATTCCGCCTGCAGACATTCCAGCTATTTGCTGGCCTCGCGATGGCCATAGCGCATGCAGTCCCCTTATCATTAGGGCCAATCGGCACAATCGTTTCCGTAGCACTCGGCATTTAGAATTCGTTTGCCCTGCCATACTATGCCATACTATGCCATGCCATGCCGGGGGCCGGGGGCATGGCATCCCTTCCTCTTGATCCCATTTCAGTGGATATTTTTCCTCTTCCTGAAATTCCCGCTTCATTCCCTCACCCGCCCCCACCCCCGCGTAGCAACATCACATGTAAATGATCGTATGCGCCTACCATACACCATACCGGTATCCTTCCTTAAGCGAGGGGGTTTACGCGGAATGCTTCGGGCTATAAGATCGCTCGCGGTAAATAATTATATTAATGCGGGCGCGGCATCAACGGATTGCTGTATTTACGCGAGATTGCCGTTGGTACCAACTCCGCGCGGTCCATGGATATCAAACGATGAAACTGCCAGGGATAGGGCGACGAAGAAGAAGAAGAAGAAGAAGAAGACGAAGACGAAGAGGAAATCGGCCCCGACGGGGTCCTCGCCGAGGATGGGGGCGGAATATGGCGGGCGGGTAACCGATTACTGGGCATCACGCTCGCGAATCACCGGCATCACGCCGTACATCCGCAACCGTGCCTCAGGCCGCCAATCCGCCACCGACTTCGCTGCAGCTCTCATCGACGATTTATTTGCGACTTTTGGTCCCCGATCGCGCCTCGAGGATCGGTATAAGATAGGTAGTTTTTTTATTTTTAGTTTGTTTATTTATTTTCCTTATTTTTTAACGATTTCCTTCACGGGTTTCTGAATTATAATAATGGCTGGCATTCCGCAATAGAATTACGCTGACGGAGTTGGTATGAAATGAGGTCGAAGTTCGTAACGTTAATGCAACAAAATGTTCGCCAAAAATTCTCAAATTCAATGCTCGAACGGTTCAAATGGATCAAGAACGGTGCATAATTCGTCAAATTGTGTGAAACATGTTCATCTTGGATATTTTATAATTCTAATAACATTTGAATGACGAAATATTGCATTTCTTCAACACAATATTCTGTTACGTTAACGTTACAAACTTCAACCTCATGGTATGAAGAGATCGTCAGCACTCGAAATACTCTATATGCGAACTTTGAGCTGAAGTCAACTGATTAATTATTGTTTGTATACCTCGCTTTATCTGATCACGATCATATAGATACCTCCGAATATTGTAGAATTATTAATTATCAAGATCTGTAGGTGTAGTATATGTTCAAGTATAATTATAACTATGTAGTATACGGCCATGCGGTATCGATCCAAACATTTTTTAATCGCGAAAATTACTCACAAGTATAATATATCAAGATGTTTTAATATTTAACGCTTATCCAGTATTTTCAATTTCAAAAAAACATATTTTCTGATCCGACAATTTTGTCTTCATTAAGTTTGATAACGACGCTACTAAATATTATCGTAGAGTTTTCAGTCTTAGCATGAATTATTTCCTACACTCAGAAAAAGGTCTTGTTGACACAACCAAAATTTGGGTTAATATATGCACAATCACATTTTTTGTTCAGTCAACCAAAAATTTTGTTGGAATAGCGAAAATTTTGGTTGTCTCTACAAAATTTGGTTTTCTCAACAAAACTTTAGCTATCCGAACGAAATTTTTGGTTGACTGAACAAAAAATGTGATTGTGCATATAACAACCAAATTTTGGTTGTGTCAACAAGACCTTTTTCCGAGTGTAGCTAAGATAGTAACAAGAAAATCGATTTGCAATTGAAGATCTGAAATTTTTAAATACGTGAAAAAATTAGGAAATTTATGGATAAGCTTTGATTTACAGGGGATGTGAATTTGAGATCTATTTGTCTCTTTCGACGTTTTATGCCTCAAATAGAAAGGAAACCCTTTCAAAAGAAAAAAAAAAAAAAAATCCCTGACCAAACACAAAATGTTTAGGCTAGCTTTAATTAATTAATAAATTACACGAAATATATAATTGGAAACTAATAGACTACACCGTTGATATTTGTCCATACACAACCCTTACTTTAAGCAAGACATTACCATTCGAGCACAAAAGATCAATGTTCAAAAAGAAAGTCGATACTAAGAAGCCTAAAATTAAAAAAAAAAAAAAAAAAAACAAAGATTAGGAACATTAAATACTTGACAGTATTCTTAATTAATAATTCGCGTAATAATTATTACTTGCTCGAAAATTTCTGCGCGACGATATACGTAATTCTAGTACTTATTTCGTTGGTCGAATACTACTACAATCTATACGTATGGGTGCAGCATTCTATTAGCGAGCAAGGAACGGTATCCGAGCCCCGAGTGCAGCATACTGCATAGTGCTGCCACTCTATGGCGAGTAAATGAACCGCCTTCTCAACCAGACGTGGTGTAGGATCTGCTCAGTGCATTTATAACCTAACATTCCAAGTAGATGAATGTAGTTGATTTTCGGAGCTGATTCTTAGACTAAGAACACTAGTTTCGTTTAAAATACTAGGAAAAAATATTATCGGCGAGTTTTTTTGCTTTACTTATAAATAGAATCGAGGTGCTAAAATAGTAATCTAGGAGGATTTCAGCCATGCGGTAATAACCAAATATTTTATGAAAGTGTATTATTTCATCACAGGTTTATACTGCGGTACATTTTTCAGGGTAATAATTAAAGGGAATTTGATATTCAAGAAATGAATTGAAAAAAACAAAAGAAATACCTTATCTCTCGAATCCAGACAGCCGGCTTTTCCAAATGTGTGTTTGTTAAAGTCGCGCACAACGTGCCGCACGTCGGCAGACAGAAAATGTTGAGGCAGCAAACGAAATGCTGGTGATGACGTCACCCCGGACTCGACTCCCGCATCGAAACGGTCGCTGCTTTATCGACCGAGCGAGACGCGCTCTTACTATAAATATAAGACACTCTTTTTTGTTTTTCCTTTTGTTTTAGTCCTTTTTTTGCAATAGCTCGCATACTGCGGGAACGACGGTATTGCAAAAGAAAAAATCCATCTTTTTTACACTACGGAAAATGTAATCTGATTTATTACTAATTTAAGAGTTGGACGCTATGAGAGCACACAGTGAATTGTCACGTTTTGAGATAATTTGAAAAAACGCTCAGTGCATTCAGTTATGAATATTTCTAAGCGATTTTTTTGTTCACGCATGTGTCGTCACAATACTAAGTAAACCTTGTGTTGACTGAAAGGGCAGATATCAATCATTGAGCAGGATAAACTTTAGAAATATGAACTAGATGCTCTTATTGCGAAAAATTGCATAGAAATACAACATTTGGCGACCCATACGTTGGAAAATCATAGAACTGCTATTATTCATAAGGAATAGTGCAGCATAAATCCAAACACTAGTATGTTTTCGAATTGCACAAATAATAACGTCGTCAATCATTCCGACGGATTATCAGGCTTTAAATTCGGCAAAAATTTGCCGAAGTGGTAAACGATTCGTATAACAAACTATTCAATCATGTTACGGGAAAATGAAACACCATTTTTGCACTTGGAATTTTCCAAACCTAGTTTCTCAGCGAAAACACATCCGATTATTGCTAAATTGATATCAGTGATGGAGAACAAGTGAACGAAGGGCATGCCGCTCTTCGATTTCCAGAAAGCGAAAATGCTTCGGGTATTTTCATATTTATCAAGTACAACGTCAGCAACAACGATTATTCGTTACAGAGCAGTCTTGATAAAAATCTGTAAATTTTATTTTCGCTTCTTATAAATTGAAGAGCGTCATGTCCTTCGTTCACTTGTTCTCCATCACTGATATCAATTTCGCAATAATCGGATGTGTTTTCGCTGAGAAACTTAGGTTTGAAAAATTCCAAGTGCAAAAATCGTGTTACATTTCCCCCCTGAACTGATAGCATAATTGTTTCGTTTGTTACTTCACGATTGATACACCTATACATGCACCAATATCGAGGACACCATTAGCTCTACACGCATCATAATATCTATATATACCTATGTCTTGCGAGCTGTAACCTCGAGCTTGTGCTCACCTCATAAACTCCTAATCGAAATAGACTGAAGTTTAATGATTGGAAGTAATGAAGTGAGAGATTCATCAATGATTATTGACACGGACAGAGTCTGTTTATTCGAAATCATTTTATATAAGAATCAGAAATGTCAAGAGGTCTCCGATAGCAAACCGTACCATATGTTGTTCGATGAAAGTAAACATCTAGATCTACATACATATATATATATATTTATATATATACGTATGCAACTAAAATCTATACATGTGTTGGTCCATGGTTCGTGGGTATAGGTAAGTATAGCATGACGAGCGATTATGTATATGAAGTGTTGCTCGATGTCAGAACTACGCGAAGCCACATTCGAGCAGTACAAGGTACAATATCGCAGCAAACTGTCATTACAAGCTACAACCGACATGATATCTCCACGACGTGTATGAATACATTACAACTCTGACCAAATACGGCGTTTCGTCGTGTCCGTCGATCATATTATAATAGCTGCGTATGGGTGCAGGGTATAACATTATTATACTATATAGGATTTATACCTATACAGATATATAAACACGGTGACTCTGCACACGCGCTTCCAAGCTATATACGATCGGACACATGTTTCCGCCAAAGATCATAAAGTCAAGATAAAAAAAACTACGGCTTTTAGTCGACATTTCTGCACGTATACATATAATTACATAGAGGTATAATCTCTATAACAAACGTAGGATAAAGTGTACCTAATGCAAACGCATAGTATATGTAGTAGGTATACCTACCTATTATAGCAATAGAAATTATCACACTGCATATTATAAGCTTCGAAGCTTTCGTGTGATCTATTTTTTTAGCATAAAGGTACTAGTATATTGAATCTTTTTTCACAACTGTATTTTATGACATACCTCAAACTTCGTCTTACGTATCGATTGAGTATACCGAAGACAAGGTGGTTGTCGTTGATCGAAACTTTTCAAAATTCGGAGGTAATATTCTAAAATCATTTTACATCAGGGAAAACCAATAAAATATGGAAATAAGATCAGTTTTTCATCGTCGTGATCACTTAACACACAATTTTCGTATCTGATGTGAAATTCATCGAATGTCATTGCAGCTTTTGGATAAATCACATCAATGTAAAATATTGCCACGAAATTCTAAGTAGTTTTGATGAAGGATGCGACCTAGGTACCATACGACAAACACTTCTTCTTCATTGCAATCAATCTATGCAAGACGAAGTCGATAAAATCTCGAATAATTATGAATTCTGTTAGACATAAAACTCAAGAATAATTTCCCATTTCTTTGTATCCAGCAAATTTTCCGTCCGTCGAATTAGAGTCACGTATCAGCTTCGCAGAGCGTCGAGTGGGTTCATCCTAACTCGTGAGTGGGGTACCGTTCATGGATTATATTGTCTGCAGGGAATGAAGAGGCAAGGTTGGACATGGCTGGTATAATTTCAAATTCAAGTCAGGATTCAAAGATATAATTCAACCCTGTGTAGGTACAGGTGGAGACGTGTGGATACGACGTCTACTGCTGGATAGACAGATGCGGACCGTGGATGTGTATAGTGTTCTGCTTGATCGTTCCACGGGGCTCCGAATTGGAGATTTTAGGGTGGCGAAGTCGGAGAGGAAGGAGAAAATAGAGGAAGGTGAATGAGGAGGCAACGATTACCAGTCCTATCCTTGGATCCTTCCATCCTTCCATCCTTCCATCCTTCCATATAGCGTCGTACAGCTATATACCCTAACCCGAGTATAATTGAGCTTGTGTGGGAACTCGAAACGGCACTGGCCTCATAATTCGAGGGATAATATTAAAATTACCTCGGAATGAAATAAAAGAATGAGTGGATCGCATCATATCGTCTGCTACGTCTGCGTCGGTGGCGCCGTGTGGGCCGACGACTATAGAGCATCCTCGTCCGGAGACCAGAGACCAGAGACCAGAGACCAGAGACCAAGGAAGAAGAAACTTCCATCAGAAGAGTCGACCGAACGGTTACCATCATACAAAGATCCAGCCTGCTGATACGAAATACACGTGAAAGTCGTCTGTATGGCCACCAGCGAACCCTCGTTGTATATAACAAATCGAATATAATTTACATACGTTAACGCACAATTATTATCCCATACCTACTCATCCTTCCAGCTTGACTCTGCAGGATAAGGACCGCTTCCTGCACAGCCGACTAATTTGTGTTTGGTTAAATTTTCGACGTAAGCTCATATACTGTAAAAAAAAGTTTATCCCATCATCGGTGTATTTGCAAATATTTTTGTATAAATTCTGAGTAAAAATCAACTTCTTCTTATTTTTGACAAATTTTTCTTGCGTAGTTATATAGTTTGATGATTGAAGATGTATGATATACTATTTATGTTCAGAGATGTATATATATATATATATATAATATGTGGAAGTGGTGCTGATCCTGAAACGGTCACGAAATCGCGCCAGTCAGTCGTCTTTGTAGCGTGTGGTTATTTCAATTATTTGATTACGCTTCGTACCAATCTAGGTCCATATAATGCATATAATCACGAAGCTATTATTCTATGGTGAACAGCCGAGCGTCCCATACGTTCGAGTCGACCGTTTTAACGATATTGTAATTTGGAGACCGCAAGCCCGCCGTGACGTCATTCGAGACAGCCATGTTGCCAGCGTGCGTTCTCCATCATACGAAAATTCTCCTATATCAACCTCAACCTCATACCTTTTTTTTTTTTTTTTTATTACATATTCGATAAAGTTTATTAAAACGTTATTAGAAGATACGGAATTATAGGGATTTTCTCAAATTAGATATTACCTCACGATTGAAGGGTATTCGTTACTCATTTCTTATCGTATTACTCGACAGATTTATTTGCACGCTAACCCATTATGTACCTCTCCTTCATATCGTCATCTGCAAAACGTTACATATTTTATTTTATTTTTTTTACAAATATTAGGCAAATTAATGAAAAAAAAAAAAAAAAACTGAGGCTGTATCAATTTGAATTTGAAAATTTTTCTTCAAAGGAGAAATTCGGATTTCCACATCTCTGAATATGTTTCACTTATGCGATATATGTTTTATATATACACCATAAAATAGTATGCGTTCGTCTTGATGTTTCTTTCTATATAAAAAACTGCAAATTGTGTAAAATTTCCACAGAGGCATTCATGAGCGAGTTAATTGCAGTCTATACCCGCATCTTTGTGCGTAAAAATTTTTTATCTCGCGTACAGCCGCGTTCTACCCCATCATTTTCTTTCAATAGCTACTGCAGCACATGACTGCTGCCGCAGGACACGCGATATTCCATAAAATTTTTACGATAGGTGGTATACCCTCCACTGTATGTACTACATACATATATATACATATATATACGTCTGTATTTATATATATCTATCTACTTTATACCCGCTTATTCACTTTGCAAACGGTGGAAATGAAATTATTTTATTCAATTACGTACCATTGTATATAACTAATATGAATATATAACTCTTCGCGAGGATTACTATAACGATGCAGAGAAATTATCAACGATTGTAAGGATCGCGGTGAAAAGTATGAAACCATAACTATCCGGAAAAACCTCGATTCCTTCGTAAGTGAGGATCCAGAGATCCAGATAGAACTTGAAATTCTGATAAGCGTCTCTACATCCTAATAAATTTTCAAATTCTACTTACGGTCTCAAAAATCTACGGAAAATCTACTCAATGATAAATTCTAATTTCGTTTGGGGATTCATTATCGTCAATCAGTTCGCAAGACGTTTTATTAAAGATCAAGGAGGTATAGGTCGAAGCCAGAATCACCAAGTCTCCCTGAAATAAGATCTAGAGGTCCGAACTAGAATTTTAAAGGTCCCATTCGCGCCTAAACTTTCTCACTCGGATATAACTCTCACTTTTACGTGCAAATCAGAATTTCATTACATGCACGATGCTACCCTCAAATTCCGGTACACAGCTCGGAATTTCTTCGGTAATTCTTTGTATGGAATGAAACTAGAATTTCTAATCATCTAAAAGCTTCGAAAAATGATATCGTTGAAAATCTGTCGAATTTTCATGAAATACCCCCTAGAGATTTACTCGGAGCTATATAATGCAATAGGAAGAAGAAAAATCAACCGCGGAATGTCAAAAATCGTGGTTTACTCGAATGGGAAAATTCGAAGGCTTGGGGCGGGTCTTAGAATTGAGATAAAAACCTAAGATTTTGGCTACATTTTTTTCTATATATTTGAAAACGTCCTGGCCCATGGGGGCATTAAAATTAAAAAATGATCAAACGAAGTACCACCCTAATGTATATCATATAGGTAAGTAGAAGAAGATGAGTTGCAGTTGAGCAGCTTTAGTATAACTGTTATACCATATAGCATATATAGTCGAGTACTATAGTAAAAAAAAAAGGTTTTCAGTGTGTAACGATATTATAATAACTCGTCAGTAAGTCGGGTACCTTTAATGGTCCATCAGGTCCATTACTCGCCCGTAAACCGTAATGCCGCTTCTCGTTGCGCCCATTGTTGGCCTTTTTATGATCAAATGAAAGATTATAAAACGCTCATTCGCCCTACAGCTTTATATACAAGTAGACTTCAGTCTTGACGGTATATATACATATACCTATCTACACCCTGCACTTCGACCAGGCGCCAAGGGCTATTGGCAAGGTCTTGTTATAACTATACCTATCTACTTTTACTTAGGTATGCGTATACCTTATATTGCTTTTCAATTAACCATCATCAATTAGTTCTAATTGCAGTACTACATACTCGACTGACTCGCAAAATACTTATAAAATACAGAGCCATATAACAGCTCTCACACGCTATATGCTCGTACATCTACCTACCTACATCAAGTACCAGTTCATTCACTCGCAATTCGTTCTATCCTTCAAAGTTAAACGGCTGTACTTTTCAAGTAGAACACAGGGGGTTTGACTTATCAAGACTTTAATTCTTCAGATTCTGATCTTGTGTCCTACATATCCATGTACACTAGGGTGGTTCAAAAAAAACCTAATTTCTCAGATGTTGCTGCCCATCCGTGAATATGTTGTTTGTGATTTTTTTGAATTATTCCATTTTTTTGAGCTCTATTGGACAATATTTACCCTTACGGAAAAAACCCTTCAAGTTTGAGGGTGAACCTTCAATTTTCAAGGTTTCACCCTCAGTTCTGGGGGTGAAACCCTGAAATTTCAGGGTTCAACCTCCAATATTCAGGGTAATACCTTCAATTCCTATGGATGAACCATCAATTGAAGGGTCAACCGTGAAAAGTTGGTGGATCAACCCTGAAAATTGAGGGAAAACCCCCAAGAATTGTGGAATATCCCTCAAACGTTGAGGGACAACCTCCAACAATTGAAGGATGACCCCTGAATAGTTGGGGGTCAATACTGAAAATTTAGGGAAAACCCCCAAGAATTGAAAAATATCCCTCAAACATTGAGCGACAACCTCCAACAATTGAGGGATAACCCTGAAACGTTGTGGGACAACTCTGAAAATTGAGGGATGACCCTGAATAGTTGGGGGTCAACCCTGATGAGTGGCGGGTCACTTCAAAAGTCACTTCAAAAAGTCACCTCAAAAACCCTGAAGTTGAAGGGACCCCCATTTGACGGTTGTTCCTCAAGTTGAAGGTACCCCTCAATTCAGGGTTAACCCCCAAGTTGGGGGTACGAAATCACCCTGAAAGTTGAGGGCTCAGTTGAGGGTGATATTTTGAGGGGTTTTTTCCGTAAGGGTACTACTGCCTCAGTGAAGTTGAAATTTCGAAATTTTGCCATTTTTGGCAATTTTAAAGTTCTCAAATCAAAGTCCTCATCTGGCTACCTCTAGGTTCTCATTCAATGAGGATGTTGGTTCAAGATGAGACTCGTACCATGATATTTAGTACTGCTTCAAAGACATTGAAGTTTTTTCACTATTTAGGGGTTTTCTTAGAGATTGGATCGCCAGGTGTTGCTCATGAGACAGTCCTTTCTTACCATTTTAACGAAGAAGTACACGAAGTTTGCAGTCTGTGGGACCATTTTTACTACTGCCACATGTTGCTAATTTTACTTGAAGGAAAGTCGCCCTCGATGAGGCAGTAGTAAAAATGGTCCCGCAGACTGCAAACTGCTTGGGTTTCTTCCTTATATTGGTAAGATGAAACTGTCTCATGAGCAGCACCTGGCGATCGAATCTCCGAAAAAACGCAAAATATTGAAAAAACTCCAATGTCTCCGAGGCAGTACTAAATATTATCGTACGAGTCTCATCTTGAACCAACATGCTCATTGAATGAGAATCTCGAGGTAGCCAGACGAGCGCTTTGATCTGAGAACTTTGAAATTGCCAAAAATGTTTCAATTTCAAAATTTCAACTTCACTGAGGCAGTAGTAAATATTGTCCAATAGAGCTAAAAAAAAATGGAATAATTTAAAAAAATCACAAACAACATATTCACGGATGATCAGCAACATCTGAGAAATTAGGTCTTTTTTGAACCACCCTAATGTACACACATCCCTTGAATCGCTAGAATTGATTACCGTATCAGGCTTTTGAAGGACAATTAGAAGTGAGAGTGCAGATGGTTTTCTTTCACACCATGACAGCTCTTCGGCTCCTTTATTATTATCATATATTTACATTTACCCTGGTTTAAAGAAAATGAAAAGGTGTATAGGGTACCTACTATAGTACGTATAGTGGTTTGCGAACCGGGGTCATAAACAACGCGAGCAAAGTAGCGTAACCTCCGCGAAGAGTGCACCGGTTCCGCCCGTCAATTCTTACCAATTGTTGCCAATCAGAGTAATACGTGTCATTACGCGAGAAGCTCTGCAGAAAGAGGAGTTGGGTAGGTAGGTAGGAAGGTAGGTAGGTAGGTAGGTATATGGAAGGAGGTTGAAAGCAATGCTGTCCGCCTCACGTTTGTACCTACTGGCCTGATTACACTAGCCGCCATATTAATTTGCCGCTAATTGTTGGCATCAGTGAATGGCCAGGGTTAAATAGCTTCATACGAGTAGTATAGCAGCATATACACTATATCTCCCTCGCTCTCTTAATGCCTGCTCATTACAACCGATATACCAACCCACCGCTTCAAAATGCCATGCTATTTATTTGTCAGTATATGTTATCTTCCCATATACCCTTAATAACTATTTCAACTCTTATTTTACAGCTCGAAATTAAACCAGGTCGAAAAATTTATCCCAAAATATGTAAAAAAAATAAAAAATAAAAAATAAAAGAAAATATTATAAAAATTTTACACAAAATCTAACGAAATTATCATTTTGATTATCTTTTCTTTTTTAATTGTCTCGGGTAATTAGGTATAGGCATATATATATAGCGATATATCGCGTTACGCTGAACTGCAAACTGCGATTCATGAGCGATGTGTATTTGTATTCACCTATATATATATATATATATTTATAAATACTAATGAATAAAATAATGATGCGTGATTTAATATATAGTATAAACGGCTTTCTGTTCTAATTACAGGTCAGTTAACAACCAATTATTAACCTGCGTTTAAACCGACGGTAAGATAATTATAATTTAGCGGAATTAATAATTAATAATTAATGCACACCTGTAGTTATATACGAGACTGCAGTGCAGTAGCACGGTAGCTCAAACTGTTTTTATATAGCAGTAGGCTCTTTAGCCCGCCTGCGCGAAGACAAGGAGGATATATACCTATATATGATGGATTCCACGCGGAGCGAACCACAAAAAGACCTCAATGTCCCATTCCAAAACAAACGTGATTCGATAGGAAATTTTCCGAGCTTTTCGAAAAAAAATACGAGAAAGATCTTAAAAATGACATAAGTGGATAAAAATAGAGTTTTGTGTTGGAAAACGTTTTTTCGACATTTCTAAAAATCAACGCAGCATCAATGCAGCCGTGTCCCATTCCGAAACAAACGTGATTCGATGGGAAATTTTCCGAGCTTTTCGAAAAAAAATACGAGAAAAATCCTAAAAATGACATAAGTGGATAAAAATGGGGTTTTGGATTGGAAAATGATTTTTCGACATGTTTTCCGATAGTCACGGGCAAGATCATGGGCTGAGGTGAAAAAGAGTGAAGAATACTACAAATCACCACCCTATTACTTTTTTCATATGACATACCGTTTCTAAGATATTTGCCTCCAAAGACATCAAGAGCGTAAGAAATGAAAAACTGAAACAGCTCGTACACCATAGGTAACAAAAGCTACATATGTCGTACATACATAAAAAATGCTAATTCTGAGGGTACTAAAGGTCATCCAAAAATGAGAAAAATCCGTGACATCTAGGTCTTTTTTGGTCCGCTCCGCGTGGAATTCATCATATACAACCGAACCAAAATGATCAATTGTAAAAGTGTACGGTAGTTAATTAGCTCGAAAATTAAAAGTAAATGAAAAAAAAAAAAAAAAAAATTGTTTCCTAGTTTATTTAATTTTGCACCCTTTTAGGATCAGAAATTAACAATTTTTCGTAAATTTGTAAATTTAGTAAAAAAATGTTGATATCATATAGATCGACAAATTCAGTATTTCCGGCCATAGCTGGTATATAATATGATCATAGATTAGTTTATCTTTTTTTAGTTTTTATTTTATATGGTGCTTTAAACCAGGAAGACTGTTCGATGACAGTTTGAAACGTGTATATATATATATGTATGTATAAGGTATATCCGAGATATGTTCTTCCAATTAGCAAACGACAGAGTAATTTGTATTTTACAATCCAGAAATCCGGTCCCAAAATATAGACATTAAACCACTCTGTACTAGTAGAGAAGAACAGTTATAATAAACTGCAGGTTTTAATATAGGAACATATATAGACTAGCTTAACTAGAGGCGAAGTAGTGTATACTTTGAAATAACGATGTAATAGAACGCATTTATGTAACATATATATATATATATATATATGCGATTGGTATATATATAGGTAGAGTATATTGTAAAACGTATATATGGCTCTTTGATATTTAGGAGATCGTATAAAGCGATGAGTGTAATATAATTGGCTAGAATTGTTATCGTTTTAAACTATATATTACGTACATATGTACTATATACCTACCGACAATTCTAATGTAATGCACTTCTCTTTATTATACCTAATTTGCACTTGCAATTACTTATATATAGCGTAATATGTCTGATAAAACGGAACAATAAAACATAAAATGAAAGAAAAATAAAAAAAAAAAATAACAACTACAGAACCATAATCAGACTATACCGTCTTGAACCAATTATTTTTTTATTCGTAAAATAATTATACACAAGCGAATGAAATGAGATAATATACATCGAGAATATATACCTATATAATACTAATATTGTGTTGTTATCAACTATACAATTTTTTACTGCAGTAAGGAAAATAGTGATCGGAATATAGACGTTCCATAGATTGGTTCAAGTTTCTATTTTTCTCTTATATTTTGCCGACAGAATTAGGTAAGTATATAATTCTGTTCTCACGGTAGAATTATACGTGAGGATTCAGAGGTGTAAATAAGAACTAACGATCGTAGTTGAAATTCTGATCAACTTGTCCTTATACATCCTATCAAATTTTCAAATTCTACTTAGGTACAGCTTGAAAAGTCTGGGAAAAATCAACTAAATGACAAATTTTATTTTCGACATGAAATTCATTCAGCAATCAGTTCGCAAAACGTTTTCTCAAAGATCGAGGAGCTAATAGGTAGAAACCAAAATCAAAAAGCCTTTGAATTCTAGGATTTAGAGGTCCGAGCTAGAATTTCAAAAATCTGCAGTTGCCACCTAAATTGTTTCAACACGGACCTGAATGGCACTTTTAGTTGCAAATCACGCAGGTCCTTGTAAAATAAACGCTAGGATTTCTATGGTTTTTTTTTAGAAATACATACCCAGCTAACAATCACAGAGGTTATGTAACAAGGATGTAACGGCCATGCCAAAATGTCCGGACATCCAGAGTCCGGCTACATAGCCGGTACTTTGATGTCTCAGGTACATACCTGCGATGTCAAAGTACCAGATATGTAGCCGGACTCTGGATGTCCGGACATTTTGGCATGGCCGTTACATCCTTGTTACATAACCTCTGTGATTGTTGGCTGGGTACAAGCATAATATTCATTCTTGTGATTTCAGATCTTATGCAGCAGAGTTCGTTGAAATAAGAAGAATAAGGATCAAGGATGCTGTGAGAACAGTCTAGACTCTAGGATGCATGCATGCATGCTCGTCGAGTATATTTGCGGGTATATATACGAGGACGACTTATATGCACGTCTGGGGCACAGCTATATTTTTCGGTATTTAAATTTTTACGCGCAACTATATAAGTTTCACCGCACTGCGGGCTGCCGCCATACCGCGCGGCGTTTCTCCCCAATTACTCCGCGTTTCTTATATAGCTAGTTCACGTTGAATTACCATATCACGCTGCAGCTTCGTGCACGAGCTACACTCACCGACATATATACGTATGGGGGCATCATACAGGGTGATCGATTTCCAAAAAATTGTAAAAAAATAAAAAAATAAAAAATAAAACTACATTAGAGAAGCAATTGAGGGAAAACAAAATAAAATAATCCTTGTATACAGAATTTTGTAATAATTATGAATTATAGAGATCGTTTTTCTTGAATGGTAACAAAACTGCAGTACATAATATCACCGTTAGAAATAAAATGTTCCAGGAGGTCCACTATAATTTTTATGTTCATTTCAACACTTTTTTCAGTTGAAACTACAGAAAAATTCGTCGTTTAAGTGAAAATAATGTTGTTTCAACTAAAAAAAAAAGTGTTGAAATTGACATAAAAATGATAGTGGACCTCCTGGGACATTATTTTTTTTCAAATTTTTCCAACAGTGTACCTATGCATGCATTTTGTCTTCTAAACGGTACCATTTGGAAATTTGGTCGACTAAGGGTATAGTTCTGTTTTTTTTTTTTTTTTTTTTTCATTCTTTCTTTTGATTTCAATTCAACCCCATGTGCAATATTCGATGCGATGATTCGACCACCCTGTATAGACGTAGCTACATATACCATATGCATACGTGTAGCAGAGAAAAGAAATCGAAACTGTGAGGAGAGTAAAAGAGAGGAAGAGAGAAACAAAGAGAGAGGAGAGAAAGAGAAAGAGAGAGAGAGAGAGAGAGTTGAATGCATTCGCGGTGCATCGCGTGGCTTCGTGGTTAACCACGCCTCCATAGACAGCCGCCAGCCAACAATTAAGATTTGATCGGCAAAAATGGTCGAGTCAAAATGGCGTCTTGTTTTGTACCGCATAAGTAATGCGCCGTTCACCAGGTTCAGATATCTATAAGAATATTTTCTTCTCTTAAACTATACAATTCATGTACCACGCGCATACAAGAAATTACCGCTCTCCTGTGCGGATAACGATATTACGCAAAGTTATAATGAGACTGGTACCTAAGCAAGACGCCATAAGGTTTACTCTAGGCATCGATCTCTCCTATACATTTTTCAGATCCATATTTATCGTCACATCGATAAACCTGATACAGGGTGATTCAGGTTTAGCGAATCACATATCAAGGGTCCTCGCTAAATTCCAAGGCTAAATTTCCTTTACCAAAAATTCGAAGGTCCATTACTTTTCGAGCTATCGAATATATTCGTCGACCAATCACAAAACAGACAGCGCTGGCCACGAGCGGAAGCTGCGCGATGCAGTGGCCCGCTTATGTAACCCATACGCTCTGTGATTGGTCGACTCAGATCTTCCGTAGCTCGGAATCATCGGTACCTATACCCGCAATACCTATATGTTCCGCTTAATCTGAATCATCCTGTATACTACAATCAGAGAAAAATTTGGCTCTCTGAAGCTATAAAAGTTTTGGTTGCACGTGTGCCATTAAATTTAATGTCAGAATTTTGTTGACACAAACAAAATCTGTAGGCATTTGGACATATAGGTATGGCACATCCATCAAATATCTATCGGCCAATTTGATAAATGCGATATTAGGCATATAGCTACTATAAAATTTCAATATATTACCACGCTGCAGCGTACTTGTTCTCCGGTTAAGGTCACGATGTGAGCTGCAGCTTGCAAGACTCTAATCATGGGGCCATTGCAGCTACCAGGTTACTCCTTGCGAGGGGTCTTATTATACTAACGTCCCTCAATCACGGCTGGATCTCAGTTACCCCTCGATATTCTTTCTTTTACTTAATCACTCCGATCATAACCATGATGCAAAACGAATAGGAAAATCCGGACAGTATACGTCATATAATTAGAATCATGAATATCCGCCTAAAGTGAATGAAACTTCAGCTTCATGACTATTTCTTGTGATTCCACATAATTAATACACAAATTGTGCTGAAATCAATGAAGTTTGATTGAAATCGGAAGAAATCGGTCTGCCAAGATGTCAATACCTTTTTTTTTTTCTCAACTCGCTTTTCACTTTCCTTGTCAAACCCCTCGACAGATTTTGGTCAAATTCGATACTGTATGCACCGAACGGACGAAGTATGTCCGTGCTAAATTTTGATGATATCGATCCACTCCTGCAAACGTTATTTGACATTCCTTCTCAGCTTGAGATTAAAATACACACGATATAAAAGTGCAAAGAGTACATAGTCCCCCGAAATGGTTTGAAGACACATGTATGAACGTACCTACACTCAGAAAAAGGTATGGTTGACACAACCAAAATTTGGGTTATTATATGCACAATCACATTTTTTGTTCAGTCAACCAAAAATTTTGTTGGAATACCCAAAATTTTGGCTGTCCCAACAAAATTTGGTTTTCCCAACAAAATGTTGGTTATCCGAACGAAATTTTTGGTTGACTGAACAAAAAATTTGATTGACTGAACAAAAAATGCGACTGTGCATATAATAACCAAATTTTGGTTGTGTCAACAAGACCTTTTTCTGAGTGTAGTTATTGCATAAATGTTCATTGCAGATGTTCTCTTCTCATGCAATGCATAATATACACGGATGGATGTTAGGAGTATATAGAGATCAGTTTGCCATGAATATTAAACACACCGTACAAATGCGTTTAAAAAGGCTAAGTATTTAATTCTAGTGTACTATGATATGGTATAGGTGTATGTGTTGTGTATAGCGATGCAAGACCAGGTATTTATAGACGTATATATTATGCATGTAGTATACTAACACAACCAGATCCTACCTGGCGTCTAATTGCCGGTTTCATAGCAAGTCTGTCATAAAAACTTGCCACTATATACCTACACACGCTCATCTTGCTACTATTCTTAAGATTGGTAAGGATCTGCAGCCCGGAGGGATCCTCTTCTTCGCGCATTACGCGCGAAATACTTAGGTATAAGGTATGGATACTGCAGGATATGTCTGAACAAATTTGAACGTTAATATTCCTAATTGTTATCTATATCCGAGGAGCTGGACCAAATTTTCCTGTCCATCGATGACCCGAATCTCGACTTTCTGATATATAAAACCTACGCATCAGTGAATCAAGAGAACAGGAAATCCAGAATATCTAAAAATGAAAACGATCGAAAGATGTGAAAAAATTTCATCAAGACGAATGGTTGAAAATTTGAGAATAATAAAAAACGAAAGGCTATTCTAAAGCGAATTCAAGCCTAGCCGAGGAAAATAAAATACAAGAAATAAGGCTGGTATGGCTGCTGCAACAGAAAGTCAGTCCACTTATCATTAGGTGCATCTGCCGGGCAGTTAGGGTAATTGTTTCCTTTGGTTTATAGTTTTATTCCTGCACCTCGCGATGATATCTTGCCTTGTTTTATATTCCTCGAGGCAAGTAGGTATACTATATACCTATAACTGCGCAGAGCAAGAGCTACTCTTTCCTGTTCAGCTCGCGATGTACTTTCCTCGGTGAAAAATATCTCTCGGCTATTTACGTCCCTAATTACATTCTCATTATATACCTATATGTACGTGATCTTTTTGTTCCAAGCTCCACATATATCACATAGGTATATGTAGGTGAAAATATCTCAACCATCAAACTTTTGGTTACCGAAAATCAGACGCCATTTCGTATGTCTTATGATACACATTCCGTCTTCAACGTTATAGCTATCTATATGTGAATATATATATGTGTGTATCGTATATATATTTACGCGCATAAATCGCACATGATGAAACATCCTCTGACATGGTGCATCCCTTCGCGAGTTTGAGAAGAGAGGGGGGGGGAAGGGGGGAGAAATTAGAGGGAGGTAATCCCCCGAAGGCAATAATTTTGCATGGAGATGCGAGATAAACGATAGGTCCGCAGAGCTCTTAATTTCAGAGAAACGGGCGGAGACCATGGCCGCGGTTTCCACGAAAATATTTACTTCGCAGCTTGAACGGTGCCCAGCACGTCGCCCTCTACTACCGAGCTGTTATTACCCGGTATTTCCATATCTCGGCTAGACTAGAGCTCGATGCCAGCTTATTTGAAGATGGCGCAATGCAGAGAACGCCTTGGGCTTCTGTGGTACCAAAATGGCCGACCTCAGGCTCGCTGCCTATATAACCGCATATATATATACAGATCATCGGTTAGAACTTAGAATTATACCCGTTATATTAAATGAAACGTTCTTTCAAGTCTACCTATAATCGCGGTGAAGTTATTTTCTAATTCTCGATGCTTAGTCGCGTTTAATATGGCCTTGAGGTAACAAAAAAGTTTACCAAAAGCTCGGAGAACGCGGTTATGATCGCATTATCGGAACAAATCGCGTTTTTTCAATCGCTACTGAAACTTGAGAAGAGGGCATATGCGTAATATAATAATATGGGCGTACAGTGTCATTTATAAACGCGCGTGCCCGGGTTTTAAGGCAGCTGTTCAGCTCTTCGGGGTTCCATACGCCCAGATACGCACGAGCTATAAATCTAGTATAGGTAAAACTGCGAGGACTCAGGACTTAACAAACCAAGAACATAACGCACCTTTGGGTGCCGAGCCAAAGACCGGATAAGGCGTTGCGAAAGTGGAACCCGATAGTTCCTTAGTCCACAGATTCCTTCCTGTCATATGAGACTCTTCAGAGGAAAACTGGGCGCTGTGCTCCTCCTCTCTGAGACGCTAATAGCGATTGTCCGTAATGGGGTTACACCGGCAGACCCTTCTATAACGAGACTGTGAGGAGACCTTCGTTATACATTCTTAGAGTACGACGTACGTCTAGGTACCTAACAGCAAACCGTGCAGACTTATTATTCCTCTGAATGCTGTGCAGAATGAACCGGAGGCTGTGGGCTGGTCTGGATGATCTGGCTTCACTGAATGTCATTTGGAATTCATCCGAGTTCAAGATTTCAACAGTATAGGTACATACGTATCGAGAACGACAAGACCGGAAAGACCCACGTGAATACAGATGTTGCAAATTTTTGTCCCTTACCTGAAAATAATTAGGAAACGTGATCACAGCTTCTCACTCAGCAAAAATTGTGATATGAACGCATTGCTATACTCGTAGTAAAACGCAGTTCTACGGTAAGTTCCGCAGAAATCGGCATCACATGCTGCTGTTGATTCGCGAATTGTATTATGTTTGACCAAAAAGTGCCGTGAGTAAATTTCATCCGAATCGGACGAGCCCTTTCTCCTCCTGTTTCGGAACTTCTGGATCTGGAAATTATTCGATTGAGGTATTGCTGCACGAAATTTTTGATGGGCTGCAGCTCATGGAAAAGGTGAAGTATACTGATCAATGTTCCCGAAATAAGCACTGAGAAATAATGAATGGCATTATTTATGCAGGAAGTACTGATAGATCCTTTCGATTGCTGATGACTTTAGATCATATTGCGTTACTTGTAAAATAGTAACTGGTAGGCAGTATTTGAGGATAAAGCTACTGCGGCACTTTACTTTGGATACCTAATTTAAGTCGTTTGTTTTTTTGAACACGATATACCTACTTACCTACCTCAAAAGGTCCTTCCGCTTGTCTCAGGTTACTAGAAGAGAGTTCATGGAGAATGAACTGCGCCAAAACACACCTACTGGCAAATAATGAGAGAATTTTTGTCCGTTTACCATTTTCCATGATTAATGGTTTCACGCTTTGTCGGATCATTGGTAAAGGACATTAGTTTGCACAGCATATGTGACCGGCTCTCTGCAGTGAAAATTTGGCCAAACTCGACCGTATTCGGAACCGGAAGTCCGTGGGACCATACAAACGAATTACGTCACTGAATTCGATACTCGTCACATACATTATTGCAAAAAATATTTGATTTCGTATTTTTTTTTTTTTTTTATTCGTTTATGAGTTGAGTCCTCCGCAAGTGTGTGGCTATGGATAAATCGGTTTGAGCACGTGGCAAAAGAACAAATCATAGGTTTGTGCTAACTCGAATTCTCATAGGACGAAGGGAGCTGTAATAACTAGAATCATTTCTCGATACAAAGATATCTGATCGGATCAGGATCACGAAATAGGTTCGGGAATGTTTTGAAAATACATTTGATTGCAACTATGAGGTTACTTATACATGGCGTCGATGGCAGATGGCTTTCAGATCGTTCGCCAGTGGTAAACAAACTCGGTAGCCCATCTGTCGATGAATTTTTTTATTTTTTCTTCATTTCTTTTATTTCTTTTTTCAGCTGAACAATCATCGCGCTTCTATATTATCGCGGTTTACGATTCTTCAAGAATTATTTTATTTCATTTTATTTTATTTTTTTTTTTTTTTAAGCCAATTTCAGTACGCCCAATCTTCTACCTATAGACTGGATGCTCACAGAATACAGATGTACCAGTACAGATAACGTGGATATCGAAACCAGCGAACTTCCGGTGAAATCGAGCGCGAATACGATCTCGACTTCTTTCAGCTCCGGTGAAAGTGACTGTGAATCGTTTTCCCGCCCATTTAGAGCTTCTTTTTCATTTTTACAATATTATTGTATCGCTTCCGGCTCCTTCGGGTGTTAACCGGGTCTCTGTTACGTTACTCAAGTCTCGAATTACGGCATCAATGGGGCTCAACCTTACAAGGGAATCTGTAACAATGGCACAAACGACGGAGAGACCTTTGGCACATAACGCAGGCTAAGGATCGTCAAGGATCGACAGTCGTATTCACTTGTCGCGCATTGAATAAACCCAGAATCTTCCATGACACATGACACAATGAATTTCAGTACTTCGTTACATTACTCTTCATAAAATTCCCGAGTTGGAAGAAAAATGTCCTACGTAAGGATCCAGAGGTTGGAATCAGGATCAGCGCTCGCACTTGAAATTCTGATCAGCATCACCGCATCCTACTAAATTTAAAAATTCTACTTGCAGTTTTCGTCTTGGGTTTGCACCTTCAAGTCTTCAATCAGAACTTGTAGAATAAAACTAAAATTTTTATTTCCACCCGAGGTACTTGCATCCCTGCAGATCCGGGTTGTTAAAGATAGAGATAATCGTTAGCGTTGCAGATTGGAGAAGATAAAGTTTAATCCTCGCATAGACACGTGAGTAAATTGTGCACGTATACACAATACGTGTTACACAAACCTGATGGCGTATTAATATTATGGGTCTGCAAACATTTTAACTAGGCGTCAGGAAGACGTCGTGAGTTTAAGTTCAAAGCAACACAAACCTTGAATTACGAGCACATCTAGCTTGCCTCTGTCTTGACCCGATACTTCAAGGCGAGTTGACTCGACTCAACTCAACTCAACTTTTAACTCGTATCTAAACAACGTTTGCCAAGAATTGTGGGTACGGTATGCCAGTTAGCTGTACCATGTAATATAAACGTCTGTAACTTAGTAATGGTGCACTATTAACTATACCCACTAAAGCGATAGATTTACTGGCTATAGGTACGCGCAGATAGTAACGCGAGACGAACAGCCCTTCGAGCTCAGGTGTCAGGACGAAACGTTATTATTATCTGGTCATTTGCGATTCGTCTGATTTATGATTCCAACATAACATAACACTACTGCTTCATATGACTTCGCCATAAGTACTGCGCGCTGCTCAAGTTGTCGACAGAAGTTTCAGAACTATCACTATACTTATATTCACTAGAGTGGTCCTCAGTTTGGTCACATTCAAATTTCAATGCTCCCATGAGCCAGAAGATCTCCAAATATATAAAAAAAAAAATGTAATCAAAACCCTATCTCAATTCTAAGTACTGCCATAAAGCCTTTGAACTTCCCCATCCAAATAACACACGATTTTTAGTACTTCGGGTGTTATTTTGTAATTCTATTGCATTATCGCTTCGAATCATCTGTAATATGTGTATGCATGTAGAGTTCCGGAACTTTTATATTCTCCACCTTTTTTTACCAAAATTGTGTCATATGCATATTTCCTAAGTAACTATAACTGCATCGGTAATTACTTCTCCGCAATTAGGTTAATGACAGATCCGCGACTCAGGCATGAAACGGTAATGCCAGTATATTGAAATTATTCTACTTTCTGTCATTACAGAAATATCGTCGGTTCTTCTGTGAAAATACATATAATTTCACGAATCTTATCGAAACTTCACGGTTATTTCCACGATTCCACTGAGATTTGATAAACTTCATCAGAATTTATACGGGATTTAACACACTGGATTACTTCGAATCGCAAGAGCGCTTAACTCGTCAAAATGCAACTTCATTAAACTTTTCAAATGCACATAGATAATCCTTCAAAACATGATAGCTACTCGCTAATTAAATGAGGGAATCTGGTTCGGTTGATTCGAATTAAACATCATGAACAAATTATAATCAAATGTTATGATTGGTAACTAAAAAATTAAAATTTCCCCAAAATTGTTGAGTAAGTAATGGATATCCACATGTATGTACTACTTGAAGTGGTTTGTAGAAGTTTCCGCTATTCGTATCCAGGTCTGAATGTATATACGCTTGTATTATAGTCATGCCTTGCAAAGGGTCTCGTAAATCGTAAACAGGCATTGTAGTGGGTGATTTAGTAGCGCGGTCCATTAGTCGTGAAGGGTAGTAAATCGATCCTACGCTTTTCTCCTTCGGACATTTGGGGATGAGACGCGTTACCAATTTACAAATCTTTATTCAATATTGTTTCTCACCAAATGGTATAAAGGTACAAGTTAAATACATCTTCTGAATGCCTTGGCGGCAGATCTCTTTCAATAAAGAAGGTCCTGTCCCTGTGGCCGGATTCCTGAATTCAGTATTTGTCTCAGATAAAATAGGATGCAATCAGAATTTCATTCCACGCGCAAATATCCCACCCTGAAATTTCAGTTTGCACCTCTAAGTCCCAATCAGTGAGAATTTGTGGAATGACTTTCATTTTTGTGGAATGAAAGTAGAATTTTTATTCTCATCCATATCCTGCTTACGAGGTAACCGTAGGAAATACCTTTCACGATCAAATTTACTTCACGGTTATAATTCCAAGCGTGTGAATGACGATAATATAACGCGTGTTGCCCAAAATGAAGTGAAGTGAGTCCATAGGTTGAGACGTGTCATTAGTCGCGCATTACCGGGGCTCGACAAACACCTCAAATAATTCTAAACCTATAGTAAGAGAGAGAGAGAGAACGTGTCTAAAATAGAAAGAGAGAGAGTAGCCTGTAATTCGGCAAGGCATTAATAACGCATTAATATCCGCCCAACCTCTAATTGACAGCCCTTGTACCGACTTCATATTAGGTCACGAAGTTTGCGTCTCGTACTTTACGGGCTCGTAGGTGCAGGTATTAGGTGTATTTTATAAGCGACAACCGGTAATTTTCAGTAGTTTTTGTCAAACCTAGTTCACGGTTGTTCGCCTTGTTAATTATGACGTTAGCAACCGATACGTCTTTCTTCAGTGGTGATCCCACTCGTTTAAAATCGTATTAATAAACGTTAAATTAACTTTTTGTCACCTAAAACTATGGCGCTTTACATATATGTACCATGGTACCTTTTTTTCAACCAATAATCATATACCTTATGTTATACCATATTCTGTGGGAGATTTTTCAGACTTGGAAACGTTTCCTCAAACCGATTTACCATCGGCAAAGATCCTTCGAAATCACTGGACGCTGATTATACTCAACCGGCGGGTTTGACTGATCCTGAAATTTCAACTCTGCACTTATACTTTTCACAGATTTAGGAGGCATTAGGTTTTTTTGAGACAGAACACCAGAGGGGACTCTGTTACATATGGCTATAAAATTATAACTCAAATTTCGACCGGCTAATCACCAATTACTGAGATACATGTAAACCCTGCACTTGTCACACAGGCATGTAATTCATCTCTGTGGATCAAGAGATGAAACGAATGAGATGAGACTGGCCTTTCAACGAATAGAGAGATCTTGTGCAACCCTTGAGAAATTACCCTTCCGATTATTATTCCATGGGTTAAAATCGGTTCAGTTCTTTTGACGTCTTCATAAAAGACAGCCGATAGGTTCACACCGTATTATTAAACACTCGAAATATATTTCAATTAGCCAGCGTCAGCCATTAGCCCTGCGCACAGTTATCCACCGATGAGCAGGTATTATATTTCCTTGCGAAGGTTACCAAAGCTCCATATATGTAATTAGCCGCAACTTCTGTCCATAGAGAATCACAGTCTCTTTATGGACTCGTAGACGATCCTGAGAAAGCATATTTCGACGATTAGTTTTCTCTATCGGAAGAATTTCTTAACATAATTTACTTAATTATCTCTCGCGCTCACCAACTGGTGCAGCGCGATTAAGGGAAGTCAATTCCTGAACTAGTTCTACTTTTCTTTTTTACACTTCTTTCTTGAACCTGCGCAAAAACATGCGTAGCTCCGTTTTTTCGCTCTTTCGAATTCATGAGATCAATTTGATAGCCTTTGGATTTTCTCGAATCTCTTGCACGCTGCTACCGGGCGGCGTAGCGCTCATCGCCGCAACAAAGAGCTATAAGCCGACGCACGGCGGCTAGTGACTTTTGACTTTACTGCTTCTGACCATTAGACCGATAACATCTCTGACCCGTCCCCAGCTCACGACCACTTTCCTCTATGTCCAATTTGTTCCTTTTTTGCTTTCCCTTTCTTTTTTTTTTTTTGGTTTTACCAAAAGTCTTTTAACGGTGACTCCCGAATCCTCTTCGTATTCCCTGGAATTACTATATCCGCCGAATCATCCGTTGAGGCTATTGGTATCGATCTCTATATGGTTCAAATTTCGAGGATCGAAGAAGCGAACTCTTAAAAATATAAGATTTTCAACGATTTCATGTATCCAAAGTATTACGGGTAATTTAATTAAGGATTAGCGAGATTATTCTCCGGAGGATTTTCTCGCTGACCTGAGCAGCTGACCCCTAGGCGCCAGGATTCGTTCCTGCCATTAGGGTGATCGATGAACGTTGTTTGTTTATTCTTCGGCAAGCACTGCTTGGACCGATCCTCGTCGAAGACGGAAGATTTTCGGAATCTCCGTGGAACTAATCACCTCAAAAATCCTCAACGTCGATGTTTTAGACCTCCGCCAAAAGCAGACGTGAAAATCTGATTTCCTATCCGCTAAAATATTAGCTTTATGACTAAACTAAATCCACCAGACAAAATGAAATATGGAAAACGCAACATGGCAGATCTCGATACAATCTTCGAACAGCTTGTTCGAAAACTCTTCTAGTCTGGTAAGAAATGGACAAATAAATATAATGAGAAGAAAACGAGATGTAGTCTGTCTATTAGTGAAGATAATCTTGGTAAACAAATACGAACAAATACTTATAGCATCGCGTGCATGCTGAGGTATGAAACTGTCGAAGTGCACATTGTGATCAAACGCACATTTGTTGTTTCATTGAGTCTTAATTTGTTCCTAGAATCTGGGAGCGTGCAGTTCATCTGTATATTTTATATTGCATGTCGTGACAATCGTAAAAAAATATCTTTCCATTTCCGGTTCAACATTTGCAGTCTCTATTCAGTGAATCGCACGTGACTAATTCGCCTGTAAGATATGATCAATCGTTTTGCTCACCGTCATTCGATGTTTCTATTTATGCCCCGTTTTTACTACATAAACTTTTCGCTAATTCTCGTAAGATTTTTCACTCAAATTCCAAAAAATTAAATTAAGAATTACGAAGCTAAACGGTCTTCTGATCGAAGAAACGAATTATCACGTCTGTGCAGCATTTTCTGATCTCAATCCAAGATCCGTTTCCGATTTATTGATAAGCTGCATATTATGAGTTTTTCCTTTTCCTTTTTTTTTTTTTTTCGTTCCTTTTTCTTTTTCTTACCGGAATTCGTGTCTACTCTAAATTTACTGTTTGGACCTGTGTATAACGTCTGGTAAAGGTGGTATAGCACGTGGCAATTAATCACCTGAAAAGCCATGAACAAAAGCCGCGTGTGACAGACCAGCCCTGTTCCTTTGTTCGAGTGTTTAGGAACGTCCACACTGCAGCATTACAACCTTCTCCGAGGGTCTTAGCTCACCTTAAATTTGTTCTTCTACTTTTCTTTTTTCTCCTTTTTCTTCGTCATCATCATCTTCTTTTTCTTCTTCTTCTTCTTCTCCTGGGCCTTCGACCTCGTGACAGACCGACGGACGCAGCGCAAAGAATCGCGTAATGAGTTAGAACAGCCCTGGCGCCGCCGATGGCTTCGTCACGGCCGTGCTTGCATCCCTTAGAATCCCATCTTCACTTTTTCTCGCCCTCTTAGTCTAGGTTCATTTCACTTCGCTTACAAATCGAATTAGATTCTTGATATCGAATAATCTCGGCTCATCCGAAACTTCGTATCTACTAAACTTCACAAATATACAGTCAATCCTGCATCGGACTTCATACATGTAGACATAATATTATGACTTGAATGATAAAATTGCGCAAATATCAGAATCGATTTTCACTCATCCCCGTCGCCAAATTAGGTAGAATGATCGGTATTTGTCACCTTCGCACCCGCAGAAGGAGAAAAGCATCCCTTCTTTAGAAATGTAAAATTTGCAACTTTATCATTGGAAACTGATCGATTGAAATGAAGTTTACGTTTCGCGATGTATAGACTTGGCTTTCACTGCCTCTGACATCAGTTTTGCCGAGACTCAATCAACGCTGTTTCTAGTTTCTAACATTGAATCAAACCCATAGTATGCATCGTAATCATAGAACGGATATTGACGCGTAAGGGTTTCGATCGGGTAGAACATATTCGTATCCACGTATGTATGTTACATCCACTACCTATATGGCGACTGGACATTATAATATTATTAGATTACCAACTAGGGTGAATCCAAAGGGGTTTGTAATCGTTACAGGTTAGCCAAGGTTAACCAAGGTTTGGTCGTACCCGATCGTACCTTATATGCTATACTAAGACGAGGGTTTGACTGGCGGTCCATTGTCGGTCCCGGTCGCTTCGCGCGCCCAATAAAGGATAGCATTAGTAATGGGTTTTAATTACTTCATAATGAGGGCATGATTTAGCTCTCTATGTCGGCGCCAAGATCAGAGGCGCTCATCTAAGAGAGAAACGCGCTTTCGAACTACTATATAATACCAAAAAGAAAAAAGAACAAAAAAGAAAAAGAACATATTTCTCACAAAAGCTAAATAACAAAGACCATATTACAGGCTAAAGGATCTATAGATGACGTCAATGCGCTCGCGTCAATTGACCAACGTGTCGCTAAATTATCATCAGAATTGATAATTCATGGGTTTGTGAGGTGATGTGAAGTAGTGCAATAAATACTGTTTAGACGTCATGTTTTTTTTTTTTTTTTTTTTATTATCATCATCATCAGGCTTTTTAAACGTTTTACATTCACAAGAAATTTTTTGGATTCAAAGTTACGGGGCTTCCTTACATTTCGGAGCCCCGAGTTGAAGTATAGAACTAGGAACGTGTTCTGTGACAAGTGAACACTGTATTGAATGAAAAATCTTACGCAATGCGGAAAACCTAATTGACTGGTATTTGAGCCATCTGATAGCCTTCTGGTTGCGTCTTGTAGTCCTTAGAGACCGGAATCTCGCATATATAAGCATATTTCGTAGTGCAATCCGAGAGATTCCATAGGCCCTGCAGAATGCTTCCCTTAGATACTGTTATTGCGGTACAATCCGTATATGAGGCAACAGGATAACCCGATATCCAGGGTAGATCCGATAGGGTCCTAACTGAATGACCAAAGAGAATATATGTTACATGATGGAGTCCCTAAATTTCGAAGGCGCTCATCGTACAGGTCGTAACTTACCAGTACTCAAGCTGACCCACTTATCCTCTATACGGTAGATGCCTGTGTGCATATATAGGTAGTCAGCGGTACGATAGTAAGTATGATATGTTGTGTTCTTCACATGCTCTACCTTCTTCTGAGAATCAATGATTGCTAAATGAGCGCCCTCCATATAACATCGTTCTCTTGCATTTGACCACGTCGTTGGTTCAAAGACAATCTTGTAGGCTGCGCCAATTTCAGGATATGCGATGTAGCCATCCGGAAGGGTTGCAGGTTGTACTGGCGGTGGCGATTGATTCGAGATTGCAGGAGGATCCGAGACAACTGTATTCAATGATTCTATTAAATTTCTTCAACAATAAGATATCTTTTTCTTCTGATAAAATATTCGCACTTTATTCCTCACCGTTATTTGCATCATTGGAGTATGGTGCTCGTAGACAGTTCAATTGACATAGGAGTTGCAACGACACGATAGCGGTCTGGTTCATCATATTGTTTCACGACTATGGGCTTTTTCGTACTGGTAGCTATGTAAGTATTATTCGATTACGTGCCAAATTCTGTTCGAAAACAGTTCACTATCGTAGTCACCTTTGCCCCCAAGATAGCGACAATCGAAAGAGTATCATTAAGCAGACGTTGGATTTTGTTGCAAACGTGTGTACCTCCTATAGGCTCAAACTCTGATTTCCTCGTATGATCGAATCAAATGACCCTGCTGAACTCTCACGTCTTATTGCAGATAAATTATATTAAAATATATTCACGCGCACAAAAGTCGAGTTACAATATTATACAATCAGTTTTATGTAAGCAGGAAAAATAATTATTCTGTCACACTGTAGACTGGGGATATAGAAAAAGCTCTGGTTTCATGTGGTTGAGGTCTTAGTTTAGGAAATTTATTTCAATATATGAAAAATCATACATCAAAATGTAGGCAGGGTTGATTTGCTAATTGACGCGTAAAGGAAGTAAAATTCTTGACGAAATTTTTTTTAATTTACAAAATCACTGTGCGACTTTTTTCACGAGACGTTCGCCGATTTAGCGAAATCGCCTTTACCCCAAAGCTAAAGATGCAGCGTTTTCACGCATCTCGAACTACTCGTATGAAGTCGGGTTGCATTTTACAGGGGCGAATTCTGATCATGAAAAAAATCTATTTCCAAAAACTTTTTAACTCAAATTGCAATCGTCTTGCATTTTGATTATTCAATTCCATCGACGAAAATATAGTTTTCGTTCGAAGGAGTACCTTGAAAATAACTTTTAAATCCTTCACAGCTGATTACTTGTGTTTTGAGATGTCATTAGTAATTATTTGAGATTTTATGGACTTTTTTTATTTACAAAAATGTCTTGAAATGAAAAAATTTCATTCGTACAAAATAAAATTGATCGAATATCACTTCTATATTATTATAAGAATATCCTCTTGAAATTTGAAGAAGCTCCGATAAACGATGTGACCTGTGCCACCTACCCTACGACAAAAAATGTTATGTCTTTCGGGAGAAAACGCACTAATGAAACGAGCAATACACAAATTTAATACTTTTATGCGAAGTATTCGTAGCTCGTACATGTAGTAATTCGCATTCTTGGGATCGACACCTGTGATAGAGATCGTAAGCAACTCATTTAGCGGGTTCCTGATCAGAGAATAGTTCGTTCAGGACGTGGTCCCCCACGAAAGGATCGCGGTTCAGGGTGGTGAGTGGTGACTACACCATATACCATCTCGAACGTCGCACCGCGGTAACGAAGACAGAGCCAAGGAGTGAGAGGGACTAATGCGTCTGCGGCTACCTGAAGAGCGCCGCTCGGCGTCAAAGGGCCCGCTGGCGCCGGCACCCTCGACAGATCCTCCACCTTCTTGTTCTTAGATGCACGACTATGAACCCAGGGAAACAATGTTCTCGTCCTTCGCGATCGACATCGAGATATCGTTTATCGAAAAATCGTGTCATCCTCGTTTACACTAATTGTCAAAGATATTTCTAATCCAACACGTGTAGTTCTCACGTCATTATCTGAGATATGCGATCAGGCGACACTTAAAAATCGAAAGATTCATCGCCTTTGTATTTTAAATCCAAAAAATTCCAAAGATTGAAGAGAATTATTTTCGTTTAGCAAATGCAAATTTCGTATCATATATATCAAATTGATATTTTGTAATCTGTATATGTAATGATTATTAGAGCGAGATATATATTCGTTACGTTTAACAATTTATTTCGCTTTAGTGTATCAGTACCTAGCTATATACAGTATGAAATTACGAGTGAGGTAAATCTTGAAAGCAAATTGAATGCAAATTGCAAATAAATTACAACCCTAGTCGTTGCATTTGCGCGGCATGCAACTTCTATGAAACAATTTTCCCCCTCGCGTTTCTTACTCGCAGTCTCATGTATCAATCAGCTAATTGCGCTTCGAGCAATTATATCATTATTTAATTAATTGCAACGGAGTAATTGCCTCGCGGATAACCCTTTTGCCTTATGTTAGCTACTACCTCGGTAATAATTACAACCCTTCGACAGTAATTGGATTAGTACTTTGTCTTGCCTGTTGGTACCTTCTATATACTATATAGGTATCTACGGATACATATAAGATAAATCATCCCATATTATGTGATATTCTCTTTCATATCCTGAAAACATTTATCGACACTGTAAAGATGAGTGTCTGGTTATTTCTGTATATTAATTCAATCGATTGGATGGTTATTCCTTCTAACCAACAATGAGATCATTTAATTATCGCGTTGGTGTAACTTACGTAGAAACGTTGCGTTGTATCAATATCGAATTATTCATCTGCTTGCGAAATAACTGTGGAAACTAATTGCCAGTTAGTTCGAGTAACCGCGTGATTACCAGCTTGTAACTTATGCGATAAATTCAATCGACGTTTCGATAGAAAAAGTACAGAAGAAAAGAGAAGAGAAAAAAAAAAAAAAATAGGAAAATACATAAACGTATACCTTCAACTGAAGTAGAAACGTGTAATCACGTGCGATAGTCAGACCACAAGTACGTTTGCATATCGTTAAACATAGAATAAGAAAGAGAAATGACTCAGAAATCGGAATGTACTTTTATGATTTTAATCGCAAATCTATAAAAACTCAAAAACATATTTTCATCGCTGTAATTATTTTTGACTACATCGAAAGTCGATACGTGTTATCCTGTAAGTACAGAACTTATCGTTAGTCCATTTTACCTTAGAAAGCTTGGGGGGATGAATCGTTGTACTTTCTCAAAGTTTGAGTCTATGATGAAACGTCGACAATATGCCTGCGGTCTTTAATCAATTGATAAGTGCAGCAGTAGCAAACAGCATTGACTATCAGTCTATAGATAATTCGAGTAGAGTAATGAGAAGGCAAGAGAGGGTGTATTCCCTCAGGAATAAATCATAGCTGCTGCAATAACCTGCAGCAGGTAGGTATACGACTATATAGGCATGGATGGATACACGGATGCATCAGCTCATACATGCGGCAGCTAGGGGTTAAAAATCCTCTGTAACCGACTATGAGCGTAATAACAGGGCGGGAATTCAACCGTACCTATACCATATCCATCGGGCACTTCTTCTTCTTCTTTGTCTTCTTCCTCGTCCTCCTCCTCTTTCTCAAGTAATTTCCTTCTTTGCGTCTACTTATCTAGTTATATAAGCGTGATGAATGTATCTCGTTAGCATAATAACGCCACTGAATTAACCTCGTAGGGATCATGTATTTTTAACCACCGCTAGGGCTAACTAGTCTCACTTTGACCTATCCACATCATAGGAGCTTAGCATCTCTCTGTTCTTTTCTTTTCATTTTTTTTTTCTTTTACCCTTCTACTTCTTTCTCAAAGAATTACTAATCAAATCCTTTTTCTTCTTATCATATATTACGTCGGTTTCTTTGCAAGCTCGTCAATATCGATGAAGGGATCAGCCTAATTTTGCAATTAGCAATTCTATTCACGGACACGGGACAGATATATACCTAGCTGGGGACACGGTCTTTTGGTGTGTCGAAAAACCGAAAGGACCACACGTGTTTTAGCCGGTTTAACGCCCGTCGTAAAACGAACTTTCGCCCTTACGAGGGGAGGACGTTCCTGCCACCTTAGACTATAAACCCCGAATGATAGCCGGCCCCATCCGTTCTCCTTTAGCCGCTAATGAGCCGTGTGTGTTTATGCCTTCTGCAATTGGCTACCGATCCCTTTGTTACGCATTTCATTGCCCAGCTTCTGGTAATTAAAATTTATTACATCAACACCGTCTGGCCGACTGAAAATCGCATCGAAAGATTTGTCGATCGAATTATTACGAACATCGCTGAATCGTACCCCGAGTTATTCTTAGGGGTAGTGATTTTTTGGACCGTCTACGCGACCACCTATGAAGACTCTATGGACTTGGGGAGGTTCCAGATACGCCCGGTACGGTACGCCTGGACGCGTGCACCACCAAGGACTCCCTGGGCACGCGTGATCCTGCACGCTGCAGGACTCGTGCTCCAGGAGTCTGTAAGGCTGGAATTATCCTAGCGGGGTGTGTAGGCGGTGCTCTGCACACAACCCTCTGTCAAACTAAGAGAGTGACACGCGTACGTTTGTCGAGAGTTTCATTTTGAGAGTTCAAAACTTCGCTGAAGGTGTTTGTCGGGTCGATTTTTATTTCCATCGCACCGGTCTTGACGATTCCTCGAACCAATATGCTGCAGTCTGAGATACAAAAAAAAAAAAAAAGATACGTTTTTCAGAAAGAGGTCAAGAAATTTTGGTGATTTGGTGCGTTTAGAGCTTGTATACACGTATTGGTAGCTAGGAGGCTACTCTAGGTGGATAAACGTTGTTAAGAACGATAAAATTTTGTTAGTTTCCACGAAGCGTCGTAAAAAAATTCGTGAGTCGAGCTCCACGCAAAAGTAGTTAAAAAAGCACGAAGCTCAGGAGAGGCCTGTTACGAATTTAATTACACATTAGGCCTTCCTAATGAGTTGGGGAAACCGCTGCAGCGGGTACCGAGGGCCTTGAAATAAGACTAGGACTTCCTTCGGAGGATGTGTAGCGGAGGACCCCGGAGTGACCAACGGGAGCGTGACGTGGCGGTTGAACAAAGGAAAATCGAGCCGCAAGTATTAAGTAGCTCATATTGTGGCTCCCTTTCCTTGTGGACAAGCCACTGCAGCAAAGGATCGGCGGAGCGCGGACGTACCGGTCAGGTCAGGACTACCCGGACTGCCACTCCCACGGGACTCTTTATTTTCTCTTCTTTATTTTCTCTATTTTCTTTCTTTTGCCTTTTGTCGGCGGCCAAGGTTTGAAACAATGACCCTGGCAATCCTGCATCCCAAGTCCTGGCGCCTGATGCCTCCGCGTGCCACTATCCTGGCTCCAGCTCTTCGCCACTAACCATCCGCCCATCGTAACACTGTTAAATACCTTCATTTCGGTCTACTATGAGTCTAGAAACTCTTTCATGCTCCAGATAGCTAAGCTGCGTTCTTTTTTTTTTCATCCCTAATCCAAAATCGGGGAAAAAAAAAAAAAAAATTTGACTACTCTCTTCAGAAAATGTATTTCTATACACATCTGCGCAGGTAGGTGAGTTATGAACAAGAATGACCACAAGTCGGAAATTAGGTCCTTGATTATTATTCATCCACCTGGTCTTGAGGATACCTATTTCATGTATGCAATTTATGGCCACTGTTATTTTCTTAACATTCACGAGCCATCTGTCTCGTGCGATTCATAATATTTCAATGAACTTTCGAGTATTGGATATAGGGATTCAATTTGCTTTTAAGATCGGTGTTAAATTCAGCAATATTTCAACCACATGTTACTCCGTCGCTTGACCACAAGGCACACGTCACAGATGCATGAGGTAAGGTATTATCCTTTTCGTACCTTCGGTGAGACCGTCATCTGCGTGCATGGGTTGGTATCCGCAGGTTTGACTTCAAGAAAAATTTCTGCGCTAGTATACCGTGCCTGAACTTTCCTCGTCGGTTGTAGGTACGGTGTGCATATGATATTAGATTAAATTTGTTTGAAAATTTCATTTGAATACTCAAACAACGGAATAATGGGCCGCAAATCCTATAATGGATTTTGCCCGGTACACGTGCTGGGCCGAAACCAGAGAGCTGCAATCATATCGAAAGCGGAGTGGATGCCTCCTGGTAAGATAATTCGATGGGGCACCCAGTCCTAGATGATATCCCGTCGATATATCGCGACAGGGGTCGGCAGGTTACGCCTCTGAACGACGCCGTGCGGCACCCTTTGCTCTCGGTTGCACCAAGAGTCTAGTTTTATATAGAATAGGGGTGTTTGCAAGTCCTTTCGGTAGTTTGTCGTTGGTATTTAGCACAGTGAAAAGTTGCGTTACCGTACTAGTACCAATGTACGATGAAGAGAATAGAAAAGAATCGCGAACCCGTTTGCCCGTTTGCCCGTTTACGCCCACCGGAAACAGCTGGGTACATTTACTGAATGGTATCCAGGGGCAGGAGATACGATTGCACGAAGCAAACGCTTCGGGATCTAATTACAAAAAATTTCATACTGCACTCTCAGGATGCGAGTGAATTCAATGAAATGAATGAATCTTTCGAAAGGCACGAATCGTTGATCGTTTCATAGGACCGTTTTTCCACCTCATAATTTAAACCCTGCAGGCTGCAACCACCATCGAGTAAAATGTCTAACGTAAATCCATGGATTGATCATTGATCTATGTCCAATTAGAGTCCGGACCTAATTTTCCTCGCGGAATTATCAGCCAAAGCATAATGTTGGTCTCAACATTGCATTCGTAACGTTGAATCTTGAGATTGCAAGAACGGAGGGATTGAGTTGACTGTAATAGCGGCAAAAAGAGAGAAGGATAAATAAGAATGATAATTATTGTAATCTTAGGTCGGTGGGAGGACAGCTGGGAGGACCAGGCTACTCCGCACCTCCGCCTGCACATCGTGCCTAACATTATATTTCCACTACAAAATTATCTTCCCTGTAGGTCTTCGCCTTTAAAATTTCATTCGTCATAGTACCTACGCCATTCGTACGTCTAATTGTAAGTAACATCATGACCAACCGCAGAGATTGTCATACCGGAAGTATAAATGTGAAAATTAATCGATTGCTTATGTATAAAAGGAGTGGGTAGGCTTTGAGAAAGATTTATTTACTGTTTGATTAGCATTTCGTTGGATAAGTAAAGGAAGGGTTGAAATATGTGAACTAATTAAAATAAGAGGCCATGCCATGCCATGCCTCGTACTTCTCTACTTCATGACGGTTTTTTTTTATCTTCCTTCGTGCTCAGGGTTCATTCAGGCATTCGTCGACCCTTTTACGTTTTTTCTTGCAGGGGACCAAAATTCGTCGTTTTATTACGTGAACGAATTCCTTATACATATGTATGACCCACCCTGATCAGGCAAACACGTTTTCAGGTTAAACTCCGCCTTCCCAGTTCCGATTGGCTTAAATTTAGTCACGCCCCCTCACCTGCGCTTCAGGCATACCGTCTGACCTGAACATGACGTCATCGAAGTCACGCACGCTGGTGCCCCCCCTAGGATTCAATCCAAGTGCCATTCAAAGTCGACATGGGACATGTCCGCATGTCTTTTTGCGGACATTCAAATCTCCTTCACTTTTGCTCTAACGTATTTTGAATTTTCAATATTTCAATTTCCATGTGGAATACACATAAATGTTAGGCATATAATAATTAACCGAGGCACTCCTCTGAGGCTCTGAAGCACATAGACATTCATATATCCAGGATTCCACGTCCCATAATCCATTGTATAGTACAATGTACAGTTCGGAGACTGACTCGACTTCCATATTAATTCTAAATTATATACCAGGTGCATGTGAACTACGTGTAACCTGCAGAAGTAACGTTACGTATCCTATGTCGATGGCATTGCCCTCTGACATGCAACGTTACTATCACAAGCTGCTATCATTTAGGCCAATTTCACTTAAGCTGTAAGCAGCTTGGTACGACGAGGCTCCAAAGTTAAAGAACGCGGATTCAAATGGATTGGATGAATAATCACATAGTGCATGATGGTAGGTACCGTTGAACTCCGTTTTAAGAATCTAAAGAAATCCCTGCAGAGCTGGAATTTGCACTTAGGACTTATAAGACTGGCAAAGTTTCGAATGGGAAATTTGAACGAGGAAAGAATTGGCAGCTTTTCGCCTTGCCATAAAATCCCATTGGGTCTCGGCTCGATGGGTTTGCACGAACGTCGACAGGGCCGACAAGGGTGAGGGGTAGAAACGAGCGACACTTTGATATGTAAATACCACGCAGTGCGGGGCACCCAAACCAGCTACCTATACCTATACCTACAAAGCTTCAGGGGATGCTGATGGGGTAGGTAATGTGCATTTGCTTCAACGCACATCCCACAATGAAAGGGAGGCAGTTAGGCGCGAGCCGCCCGCAGGACCCCTCGACTACCCCGAAATCCTAACCCAACGGGACATCCAATATCAACATTATCTCTTTCACGAGGCTAATATTGACTCGTCCGGGGATCATCACGTGCTAAATAACTGCGCTTTATACTTTAAAAGGAAAGTTATTCTGTTGCGCAGTCGATTATGGAATCGTAAATCGCGAGATTGACACATCAGTCGAAGCAAGAGTCAACCCCAACCTTAGAATAGATTAATTTTTCATCATGAACATCAGATTTTTATCGGCAATCCGCATGTTTCCACTGTTCATTTACGATTTCCTGAAATCTCTACACCCCTAATAGATACGATATCAATGTTTCAATGACAAACATGAGTCTATGACGGATTAGGCTGATAGATGAAGAGACAGAGGTTGAATTAGCGGCACGCGCCTGTGTGTAGGTTCACCTTTGACATAAGTAATTTCGTTTTATCAATATAATCTAGACTGTCAAACGATAGAGGTAATTGAAGACTTGAAATATAAAGTGCAGATATCGTTAGATCTTCCCTATTTTGTAACTACCCCTCAGGTTTATACTGATCCTAGGCTCTTAGTACCGGAAAGAACTTTATAGCTGTATGTGAGTACGATGCAGTAGATACATCCATCATCTAGCTGGAGTTGAAATTTGTCAGCGTTGAGAGGCGACGCGACGCTGTGATTAGCAGGGGGATGACGACAGTCAACGTTCCTCTATGGCACCCCAATGATTCCCACGTCACGGCCCGCAGCATCACAATGCCTAGCCACCCCTAATGTGTCTAGCCTAGGCGTACGCACTCGACACATATACGCGGGCATCCAGCCGTACATGTTGCATGCAATGGATATATGTATAGGCGTCTCTCAAAGCCTATATAACTGTCGAAAATATCCGTATTAGACGATCTTTCAGATTCATATTAACGCATTACGAGCATCCCCGAGTCGTGATAGAAATTCTAGTTTGATTCTGTTTGATCCAGAGGTTTAAATCATAATCAGCACTCGCATATGAAATTTTGATCAGCGTCTCTACATTCCAGAATTACGAAACCCTGAATTGTTGGATCTAGAGATCCGGACTAGATTTTCAAAAGTCGAGTCTCTGCCTAAACTTGATCGAAACGAACACAATTCTCATTTACTTAGGTGGACATCAGAATTTCATTACATGCACAATCCTACCCTCAAATTCTAGTTTAAACCACCAAGTCTTCGGTGAGAACTCGTAGAATGAAACTAGAATTTCTATTCCGCTAACTCGGGTTAGATGCGAAGAAGTATTCTGCACTTTCGTGAATAAATGAAAACATGTTCCTCAAATTTCGGTTCAGGTTCCACCCCAGAATTTCTTTCATACAGGAGAATTTGGAAAGTGTGGCTTTTCTTTCATGAGTCGTGTTTGCCTAGTGAAAGAAGATATCTCGAATTACAATATACGAGCTAATTTGATAAGTAAATTATGCGCGAGTGAACAATGGACATATAGCTCCCGTTGGTTTTTGCAATTTTTGTATAGAAGTTTTATTTATTTTGCGCAAACAATCGCGGACAACGGTGCCGCAAAATTACAGGGTTAAGCAGACTGAAAGCGCAGACCGACTGCCGGAGCTATGAAACGGTGAACAAGAGACGTTATGCCATTTGAAAAAACGGGAAACAGGACTTCACGTATTACAATATTGTTTTTTATTCTCCTTTTTTTTTTTTTTTTTTACTCAAACTTTTTTCTTACTCAAATACTCACATAATTACTCGAAGAAAAATAACAAAAATTGAACAAGAAACACAATTGAAAAACAGCATGTGCATTTAGATTGCACAATGTTTCCATACATCATTATATCTACTATGTGTGTAAAAGTTGATTGACGTCACGCGATTCGATAATTCTCCGCAACTGAACGTCAGTTTTCTCTTCATCCGATACATCTGGACGTGGAGTTTGATCGCTAATCAAATCCATACAGTAAATCAACACATTTTTTTTTAATTAATAATAATAATTAAAATCCTATGAACGTATGAGTTGATCGTTTCTGTTCACCGTGTAAAACAAGAATCGAAAGAAGAAAAAAAGGACAAAACCAAAAAATAAAAATAAAAATAAAAAATTGAGAATTCCGATGAACTGCTGGGCTTTCTTGCACCAACAGCTCATGAGCAGCTCTTTTCATTTCGTTGTTTTGTACCACTGCACTGGGTGCAGTTAATTCGAATCATAAACAGTAATTTGAAAGAGCAGGTGCAACCGCGTGTAGCTACATAGATGCAAGATGCACATTTACGTAGGTATAGACGAGAGGAAGGAGGTATACCAACACGTAAGATCGTTATGTGCTGCTGGAGTTAACTAGAACCTCGTATAGATTGAGGTTTGGTTACCTCCTATACCAAGGGCTGTTCAAAGGTTAAACATTACTCGCCTGGGACGTGATGCAGCGAGTATTTTGCTGGAAACCATGGTAAACTGCGAGCTACACTCGTTAACATTTTTTTCACAAGCAAAAACGCTTCGAGATTGATGCCATATCACTTTGCCACGTTGTTAAAATGATGTGAAAAAATTGATCAATGATAATTATTATTTTTTTTTTTTTTTTTTTCATTTTATCAAGTGCCTGTTTCATTTTTTAGTCCAATATAGTTCTGCAGTTTGATAAAAAAAAAAAAAAAAAAGAGAACAACATCGTCATAGTTTCCGGTTCTTCTTGGTCATTTATCATTATACCGGTATTATAGATCGTAGAAATAGAAACAGAGTGAACCCTTTCGGGTCAAGGTAGGCTTCGGCCGGCGGGCATCAAGATTCCTTCGATTGAATGAAGAAAATAAGACAACGACTTAATAAGCCACGATCACTGCGAGGCGATCACTGGCTCTGTTACTATTTGCATATACGATTATAGGCCGCGTTTTGAAAAAGTTAAATTCCTCGGAGTCAAGTTGAGGTAAATTTCTGTAAAGGTTATTACTTAGGCTCCAACTCTCCCAGCGGCCATATTCATCACCTTTTTCTTATTCTCCAATTCTCAACAAATCTCATACTGAAATAACGTGCCAGACCATTCGATATATGACCGACATAATTGCTGGACACAGATTTCTCACAACGGGATTAAACCATTTCCCCATCATCCACGTTGAGAAACTTCGTTCGATTAAACCTGTATATGAAACAAGGATTCAGAAAAATGGAAACCAATAAATACTACGTCGTTTCTCGATTATACTAGTCAATGAATCAGTTCTAAATTCGTTTTTAATAAAATCATTCGTATCTACAGAAAAATTCATGATAACTCATCGCCAATCTTATATAGAAAGTTTTTTTTCTCAATTTCACCGATGGGCATATCTAATTATTTTATAATGCGAATAGCACATATGTCGCAAAATTGTCGATAAAACGCAATATATAAGATCGAGGGAATTCTACGTCCATCCTTTCGTTAAATATCGCGTATATGTGGAAGCGGAATTGTAAGTATATATCCGTGACGTTGAAGGTATATATTCCGCGCGTATGAGGCGTATCTAATAAATAGCTATACACATATGTACGTCTACATGCGGTTATAAATTTTAATTTTAGTTATGTACGTAAACGTATCCGGCGGAAAACTGCAAATGTTTGTCATTTTCGTTAATTCGCAGCAATATTGTTCGACGGTTGATTATACGCTGTTGCAAATGCAAGTATTCGCATGGTCGCACTGCGCTCCGGTAAACAGCACACATCATAGTGGCTATATAGTGTGTGGAACAATTGGCAACGGTTTTATTTAATTTTTTTTTTTTTTTTTTTAATATTTCATTTGGATAGCAAATATAGTTTAGAGTGTAAAGTACATACGTACCTGAAACCTTTACGTCAAACGAGAAGTTGCGAATTTTTAAATCGATATATGCGAATGTAACGCAAACTTTGCGAACAGCACGCGATCATTATTCATAATGAGAATTATTTACGCACTGCAGTAACAGTACACGCACCTTTACTTTACCCATATACACTACGTATAATAACTGCAGACTTGCCATTGCGTGGAGTAATTGTACCTAATGCAATTATTACCAGGAATTGTGAACCTTGAGTAAAATGCTAAAGAACTACTTATAGTTATTATAGTTAAAGTTACTCAGGTATAATGTGTATACGATAGCTGTGTACTTCTCACAGACCATTAAACGAGCTTAAGTCGTAACAAAAGTGCACGTATTCGAGTTCGGAACGGAAAGTCTAGTTTGATTCTTTGAATATTCAAATTCAAAATGACATCAGTCCATTTCAGTAGATTCATATCCTGCGTGTGAGGATTCTCTTGAAATTCTAGGATCTAGAGGTCCGAACTAGAATTCCATTTACATACACAATCCTACCCTCAAATTCTACTTTACACCACCAAGTCTTCAGTGAGAACTCGTAGAATGAAACTAGAATTTCTATTCCGATTACTTGGGTTGATGCGAAAAATTATCCTGCACTTTCGTGAATAAATAAAAACACGGTCCTCAAATTTCCGTTCAGGTTCCACCCTAGAAATTCTTTTGTGCAATGGATTTTCGAAAGTGTGGCTGTTTTTCCACGAGTTGTGTTTGCCTAGTGAAAAAAGATATCTCGAATTACGGTATAAAAGTTAACCGGTTCACTGGTGGACCCGAAATCAACGTTTTGTGCCAAAACTGCCCTCTAAATTTGAATCAGTGGAAAGTCACTGATGGCAGTTATAAGTATACCAAAATTACTGACAATCAGTGAAAATGTTACTGATTGTCAGTGATTTTGGTATACTTATCACTGCCATCAGTGACTTTCCACTGATTCGAATTTAGAGAGATGGTGAAAGGAAATAATTTCGTATTCAACATGAAGCCCAAAAAACTTAGGAACATCAAGTTTCATGCAAATCCGTTCAAAACTGACAGAGATATCCACGTTGCACAGTATATGTGCCATTACCAGCTGTGGCACTTTTTCTTTTTGCACATATATGTGCCCTTACCAGTGAACCGGTTAATTTGATAAGTAAATTACGCGCCAGGGAACAATTTTTCAGATAGTTCCAACCCCAGTTGTGCTTCTAAATCCAGTTAGATGGTACTGCGGGCAGATACACGTCTGCATCTATACACTTAGACATATCCGACATATATATGCCTAGAATTTCAGTTCAATCGAAGCGCTATTAGATTTTCTAAACTGAGTATATATATATACAGGCTGTAAGTAATTTGTAGAAATATATACGTGTAGTTATATCTCTGCTTCGAGCGAGCGAGTAAGGCACTGTCAACCAGAGCGGCAAGATCAAAGGCTTGGTCAAACGACCCAACGCAATGCCTGACTCGAACGTGCCATGGACTGACCGGACCGAACCGAACCGAACCGGACGATTTTGTTACCGCTGCAGGTCATTTCATCGCGACGTGCTAGCTCTGACAATGAAACTCTTCTCGTCTTGAGATCCCTCTGCATGCTATGCCGGTACCATATATATCTTTTAGCGCACCATACCAGGTCGATGGAATTATTCGGTATAATAATCCCATAGGAAAGTCTATCGAAGATTAATTTCAGCTGTTATTATAAAACGGTGATAAAAATTTGTGTAATTGTAACTGTAATTGAAATTTATTTGTACAAGAATCATCAAAAATAGTACAAAACACTGGAACATTATCGTCCGATGATTTGAACTTCTTTTTTTTTTTTAATCTTGACGAAATACTGAGTATGACTGAAAATTTTTTGCAACAACTTATTCAGTTTTCGGTTTTTGGACAAAGATAGAAGTACCGAATAATGCATCCTATATATTCCATACGGTATAGTAGGTATTATACAAATTTTGTTGAATTGTGATGAAATTTTTTATTCAGACGTAACTTTCCTCTCGTCCTTTCTTACGCTCGTCCTTTTAAAGCTGTGGGTATATAATACAAAGATCTATATGTATAGAGGTAGTCAGTACTCCGCCTATCCACGCGCCCCTTATCCCACGACGACGACGAGGTCTGTAATTCTGGTGATGAGCCCGCGCGACACTAAGGCGACGTTATTTCGAATCACGAATCTCGATTCAGCCGCAGCCGCAAACCGGAATATCCTTGATAGCCGCGTCGCGTCGGGTCGCGTCTCGTCGTCGTCGTATTTCGCTGGCGCCTATCCGTTCCGTCTCTCTTATTCGCGAGTATTTTTCTCTTCTTTTCCTTCTGTACGTCGACGTCATCGTTCTCGTATGATGCTGCCACCTGACACGATCATCGAAACTCATCCTCGTCCGTCGTCTTACAAAGAAATTGCCTCGCTGCTACGTTCTTTCGAGTGCAATTGCTTTGGGAATGTTAATCGCGGCGATCCACCCGGCGACCTGCTCGGTGGTCCTCTTCGAGGCCCAAATTACCTACGTTTTGGGTCCGGCCTGGTCCTCTGCCCTTCCCAGTCTCTCGTCTCTTGAACACCGATGTGTATTACGAGACCGTAGCTCTGCGGTTGTGAAATATCGCGCTGAAAACAATTTACTTTTCATTCTTACCGATTTCTGTTTGTTTTTTTTTTTTTTTTTGTTTTTTTTTTCTTTTCATTTTTAGAATTTTTTTCTAGACAAGAAACCGACTTTTAATACTCTAGTTTACACCGTGTGACTATATACATACGTCGTAACGGCAAAACGGCGTCGCGACGCTAACGAGGATCTCTTAACGACCCGATTAATGGGCGGCCGTAGGTTCATTCCTCGTCGACGAGGACCAGAACCAGGACTAAACCTCATCCTCATTCTCCCTGACCCTTCGCTCTCGGACGCTTCGCGCGAGCACCAATTTCCGCAGATTGGTTTTTCGGAAGGTCGGTAGGTACGGGAATTAGGTACCCTCTGCCTCTGCCTCTGCCTCTGCCTCTGCGGCGCGGCGCCGTGGTTATCCCAAATTGTGTAAATTTCATGGCGAAATGTTTATTTTTATGGCTATTCGACCTGCATTCGCGGTTCTCAGCTTAAATATAAAACCCTTGACCGGTATCCCTCCCTACTTAACACATATCGCAGAATCATTTTTTTTTATATTCATTTTCGTCTTCGTTCCCCAAAAAATTCCCACAGATTTGAATTAATCGTCAAACTTATCGCCCTGACTTGATAAACTTCGTATAGGTACACTTCCGTTCTCAATTTCCTCCCCATTAGTCAATGGATGAAATGAAAGTCAATAAAACTTAACGAAATCCATTAGATGCCCTTACCTAACTCGAATTTGTACACGTGACCGCAATTTGTCAGAAAAGTTTTAAGCACAGCTATATACCATAGCTGTAGTTCTTCGCGTTTACGTATAACTATAATAACATCCCTATATGGGTTCTGATCTCTGAAGCTCTGACCTGTCTATAGTCCCTGTGCTTGTCTAGGGGAATGAAAGCCCCTCATTCGTCCATCGGAAGCATCGCTTATACATACCACTCGTTTAGATACATCTAGCCGGTCATTTGCTCGGTAAAAGTTCCGCTGAACCGACGACCGACCCATCGACCCACGAGAGGAAACAACTTCAAGCTTTTACTGCGAAGGGTGCCGAAAAATTTTACTCTCCGTTTGCCATTGTTGTCAAGCACTTTCGCTCATCCGCAACAAACATATACTATTCTATTATATTATACGTATATATAAACCCTGCTTAAAGATTCAAGAGCGAATTTTTCTCCATTCTTCGCTAAGAATAAAAAAAGATCGGTAACTGTGCAGGATTTGACATTGTGTATCGGTTCTGTTTTACCGACTTAGTCGACTCTGTCTTACCGACGCATAGGACTTTTCGCCTTTTCAATGCATCGACGGTCGTGAAATGAGCGTTGAAAAATCGGGGTCAAATCGGGTCGAGCCCATTGAGAACCGAAAGACAAACACATGGAGCCGGGGGCTTCTGCTGCACCCTTGACGGCGCAAACAGCATCCCTTCGATTTAGTTACAGTCGGCCCCAGGGGATGCGTATACCGGTCGCCCGTCGCTGGTTCGAGTATCGGAACGAATGATATTTATTGACCGCGCAAATCTCGAGTCCACTCGAATCCCAGGGGTGGTCCATGCGCGTTAGTTCTTACTCGGCCCTCGCGGCTATTCCGTCAATAAATAATGCAACGGTAGGTACAGGGCTCTAAGCTTACGTGGTTGTAAACCGTGAATTAAAAAAAATTTACCACAAAGTTATTTTGGCGAGAAAACATAATATATGTCCAAGTATAAATTATTCCGGATGATCATTTGCCCGGATATATATACAAATCCCATAATTTTTAGTAAAAAATTATCTCCGGCTTGGATGATGTACAACAATTTCAGAGGCATAATTCAACTCATTATTTTCTGCATGGGAAGTATTTTCAATCATGGTTGATCGGGTCTGTCTGTCCACAACCTGCTAGCTCGTCAGTCATCACTCGATGTAGTATCAGATGCAAGAATACTGCGTGACTGATCGTGCAGAGCTGCAATGTACCTATACCCATGTGCTGCACAGTCCAGTATATACGCAAGAGAATATAATGATCAATATCCAATTTGGTCGGGAATTAACCGTTCGTGCCATCTGGTAGATAGATATATGAGAGCTTTCGAAGTTTTTTTTTTTTTTTTTACAATTTACTCAAGTATTAACGGTTCTGCTTTAACAGTCATTAGATTTATTGCCGATTTCTTGTTTCACTATGGTTAATCAAATTTTCTCAATTTAATTAATCTAAGAAGGAATTTTAATACGCCCGGAGTTAATAAAGTGAGAAGTTATCGTGCACGTTATAATTTTGTTTCCGAAGTGTCTGTGAATTCAGGTTTTACTCAAATTTGTAAAACTCAGCCTGATGGAGTCTGTCCACAACCTGTTAGCCCGTCAGACATCAGCCACTGTATTAGACACGAAATAGCCACATGACGTATATACATATATATGAATGTATGAGATGAAGACGAGGAGATATACGTACATAAGAGAAAAGAAGAAAAAGTCGAAGAAAGGACGATAATTATTTACTATCCTCCCATCCCTGAGGCGGTTCTCGAGTTTTAGGTTTTAGGTATTTCTGAAAATAACAATAATTTGGAAAAACCACAATAACCATAGGCGATGGGAGTTCCAAGTCCGAGTTTCCCATGAATCGCGTAGTATACCTTGACAGGGAGTTGCATGAGGAAGGGTCCTATTCCTGAATGAAACGCAGTCGCCCTTTTTTTTTTTTTCCTCCCTTATACTTTCGTTCGCAGGGAAACTGTACCTACAGAATATTCGTTGCGTGGGTGCCGTAGTGTTTGTCGATGTCGAAACCCTTGAGAGCCAATCTGTCGATATCTGATACTAATTGCCTCTCTCCATCTCGGGTGTCCCTTTGTCAGCCATTCTTCGCGTCTTATTCCACTTTTCTTCGGGCTTTCTTTGGCTCTCTGTCGTTCATTTTCCTTCTTTTTTATTAGCTTCAGATACTGATGGCTCGTAAAACGTTACGTTCGGTTAAATCTCATGAGAGAGTTGCTTTGATCAGGGTTCAACGCCGTGAGAATAACCAAAATTTCTGATCGTTTCATCGTACCTACTCCTTATTTTTTATAGAATAAAAATAAAGGTGCTAGAAAACCGGTCGATTCTTATAAACGGCTGTTTCTCTCTCACGAAATAATTTCAGGTATTAATGCCTCTAGCCGTACCTAGGTATGGCTATATACGTATACTATAAATGGCAACAAACGCCCCCTTAAAAAAAAAAAAAAAAAAAAAAAATTGTAGAATATTGTCGCATATTGTGAGCGCTAAAAATTAAAAAATTTATACCATAAACGTTGAACAAGTACAGACCTCGAATAAGGTTCGAACGTTTTAATATTGACCTAAATGTTTTTTTATTATACCGTATCTATAATTGTTACCTTAAATCTTTCATGAGTATGCCTTTCACACTAAATATGGTCTCCTCCACGTCCACGTACTTCGTTTTCGTTTTAAACACCCCTATTTAACTCCGAGTCGTTCGATCCCCTAAAAGGATGGATCATTGCATGGATGACATCGTCTATACGTATAGGACACAGTTTTAACCCGGGAATTGAAAAAGAGCATTTTTTACTCGATTGCATCAGCAAGAAAAGAAAAGAAGAAAATGGCGATGCTAGATTGATTAATCGCTCATGGGATGCAGATAGGGGAATATTGTGGAGGGAAATGAAATCTGTTATGGTGATGAGCGATTGAATAAAGCCTCGTCATTTGGCTAATATTTTCACCGTCTAAACTAATTATATTCTCCCCCTGAGTCTTGGCTTCTTGTCTTAACCACCCTGCAGAGCACGACCTCGAAGACGTTCTCAGTCGATTCTAACCGAGCGACTTATACGACAAGAATAATAAATGTTCATCCTGAATTAATCATGCTAATAGTGTGCGTTTACTAGGTTGGTTATTTTCAGATCGTTCCTACCTCGTGTAAGACAGATAAGATATGAAAGTATTTATACATATGGATGCGTGTTCGTGAAGTAGGTTGGTCGCAGAAGCTCGCTTAACGCTAACTTAACCACGTCTAATCACCATGGTGTGCTTTATATCGCTGAGTTATACTACCGCTGGTGTGTATGTGCCTTTATTCATAAAGGAAAAACGCGTCATACTTCCACAAGATTTTTCTACGTAAGTCGTAGAACAGAAAAAAGAGTTTTAAGTTTTAACCGAACAAGAAAAGAAGGACGTAAAATGAGAAATACGAGGTTTTGATGGGCTGTAAAATGATATCTTCTTTTTCTGTCCTGTCGATGCACAAGCATCCTGACGCTTATAGGTGATAAACAGAATATCGTCAACCATCACGGTTCGAATTCAGCTGTTGCTGATTAGGTTTTCTACAAATTGCACCACAGGTGAAGAAACGCTTCTCTATGGAGCCTTTTGGATCCGATGCACACAATCCCACGGCATCGAAAAGATGAAAAATTTGTGAAATTTTAATAAGCGCAATTCACACTTCCAGAAACAATTATTCGGGTACGATCCCCGGGCATTCCAAAGCGAACGCATATATATCAGACGAAGTGCGGATATGCCATAAATACTCCTAAGGCACCGTACATCTTCTTCGCTTGGGATCCGCCCAGAGCACATGCTGCTCGCTTTGCTATTGCTTTTTAGCTTCGTCAAGTCCCGTTCACACCGTTTACAACGAGCCAAAATAGTGCGCAGAGCTTAACGCTCATAGCATATCCCCTTCGGTCTATATACCAAAGTAGAGTGGTAAAATTCCTCGTATTTGAGGGATCGGTACAGCCACCATCCTGACATCCGACCTTAGAGCAGTATGTCCTACGAAAAGACGCCCCCAGGACATTCACTGAACCACGACATCAGTCGACAAGAATTTATCGAAATATCCTAGCCGCAGTCGACGCTTAAATCGGTGTTACACGCTCCGACGCGACGATGAAATCGCTCAGCTCTATTTTAGCAACTATTCCACGACTTTTTTTTGGGGCTTTTTCATTCCTGAGAATGAGATCTGAAATAATGTAAATAAAATTTTCTGCGGAAACAAGGGATACTAATCAATCGGTGCTTTTTATTCTGACGAATTTATTTTTTCTCTCATTTTTCTCGCATTTCTCTGATACACGTTTAAGGTAAATTCCGTAAAGGGCCATAAAGCACAGATGGACCAGAAAGACTAGGCTGGCTTATACTCTTGACACTGCAGCTCGCCATAAAACAACCGTCGACTGAAATCAGTTTCTTGCTTTAAGCCTGGGCGGTTCGTGTCCGGATTTTATTGCTCCGTGAACCTATAACTCTTTCCGAGATGGGTTTCAACCTCAATGCGTATATTCCTTGGCTTGGACTGCCTTTCCGAATGCCATTTTCAAACTAAGTACCTATATTATACCTTCGAGGATAGAAAATTCCCGAAAATTCTCAACCGCAGAAAAACAGAATTAAATCTAACGAAGGATAACGAATCCTCTGATTAAAAAACAAAAATTCGAAAACGTCTCTCAAAGTACAAGTTTTGCAATTTTTCACGGCATCTTTTGACACAATTGTTGCAACGATTAGGTGTCTCGTATTTTCGTAAAATGCGGAACCTATTATAGTAATCGTAAGTTTTTTGAAAATGTAAGGATCTGGGGTATAGTGCGATCCTTTAGACAGTGATTTGTCATCGTATACCATTGTGATCGCGCCTCTGCATAGCCTAGAGAAATGAAAGTGGCGGCATAAAACGCGGTCTAGTCGCGGTGACCTGCGGATCATTGTTGCCATTTAGATGAATCGTGATTTATGTGTTCCTTTCTAAATCGACAATGCTCCAGGGGCCCAAAGAAACCACTAAAATGTCCTCCTCTTCTCTATTTGGGGGCTGCCTCGGAGTTATGGCCTCGGAGCGAGATAAAAGATGCTGCAAAGTAGAGGGACTAGGATGTACCCGGGTCGAGCATCTGCCAATATTTGTCATCTATTATCGCTCCTGTCTTGTAAACATGATTTTATGGACACCTTGTTAGCCAGGCGCTTACTTCGCCCATATATTCAACCTACACGCTCAGCCATATACCATAATATACCTATATATTACATATGTATGTATGTATGTATATATTACATTATACATAGATTTATGTATCATTCGCCATTCCTCAAACGCCTAAATGACAGTTAGATGCTGTATACCGCAATAGCGTTTAATAAACTCTCAGAACTCTACCATACATATACATAACGGTCATACAGATAGGTATACAGACTGCATATGTGCTTTATTACGAGAGTCATTAAGCCTAGGATGCATTCCCGAAAGGAATAATTTATACCCTTGAAACAAAGTTCATTAAATTATTTTTTTTCTTGACATTTAAACAAAAAGAAGGAGACGTAAAAAAAAAAAGGGAATGTTAACCGCCAAGTATGTGTTCAGCTACTTGAATGATCTTGTACGACGTCAGAAGACGACCTGGAGCAGCCAGTTGGAAGGAGTTTTTATTCAATGCTGTATCCCAGTCAGAATAGAAATTCTGGTCTTATTCCATAAGTTCTCATTCTCATGAAAACTCTAGTTCAGACCTCTAGGTCCCAAAATTTATCGACTTCGTCAATCTGGTTTCGACCTATACCTTCTCGATCTTTAATAAAACGTTCTGCGAACTGATTAACGAACGAATTTCATGCAGAAAATGAAGATTTTCGCAGGCTTTCGAACTAGTATTAAGTAGAATTTGAAAATTCATTAGATGTTCCAAAATAAAATGGACAAATCTGAAGAACCAAGAAATTGAGGCCCTACACTCAGAAAAAGGTCTTGTTGCCACAACCAAAATTTGGGTTATTATATGGACAATCACATTTTTTGTTCAGTCAACCAAAAATTTTGTTGGAATAGCCAAAATTTTGGTTGTCACAAAATTTTGGTTATCCCAACGAAATTTTTGGTTGACTGAACAAAAAATTTGATTGACTGAACAAAAAATGTGATTGTCCATATAATAACCAAATTTTGGTTGTGTCAACAAGACCTTTTTCTGAGTGTAGAAGATGAAACTATAATTCCTCTTCCGACTTGGGTTATAACTTCTGCTGAAATTTCCGTGAGAATATGATCTTGAATAAACAGAACCTGTACAGAGCTCATTGAAAAACGTGTTTGGTCAATTTGGTCCACGCGATGTGAAAGCCGAATAAAAAGTGCAGACAAGTCTTCGAAGATAAAAGAGACGAGACTAAAAGGGGAGCCGGAAGTTGAGGCAAGACCATATACACGCACCACGCGATAAATTAAGACGCTTACAGCAGCAGGAGCAGTGTGTGCACACGCAGGAGCTAGAGGAACTCGTCTGCTATTATTCCTTCAGGCATATGTGGGCCAAGGCATTCAGAAAAACACTTTGAAACTAATATATTGACGGGCCCGAGGCACGCCGTTCTTACATCTGTTCACTCGGCCCACCACAGCCTGCACAACTGGGTAGGGTATGACTACAGTTACTCATTGTTCGACTGCGGGCAACCCGCGGCCCTGAAAAACCACCACGTAAGATACAAACCGGAGTTACATGCCCTGGACCGACACGCGATATCAAAGGACCGCCGACCACCGCGTGGCTGCACCGTCGCGAAAAAATCATTTGAAAATTGGCGGAAAATTGCACCGCGGTATGCAACTACTCAAAAGTTAATTCGATTCGAAGAACGGTATTCATTTCACGGATCCGCGACTATCACTGTCTCCAAAATATTACCAAAATTTTAATCACCGATCATTTTTTTGTCTGCTTCATTTGCTCAACGTCACATACATACTACACAGAAAAAAAGGTTAACTTAAGCCACACGCAAAAAACAGTGCTGTCGAATTTACTCTATGAGCAGTGAATATATGGACAGCACTTTTTTGCAGTAGAAATTATCACAATTCAAGTATTGGGTACATTGGAGTAAGTGGCATTCAATGTGTCTATACGAGGGAATGTTACCACAATTGTGATAATTTCTAGTGCAAAAAAGTGCTGTCCATATATTTACTGCTCACAGAGTAAATTCGACAGCACTGTTTTTTGCGTGCAAGAAAATTATTCTTGATTCAAGAGAATTTTGTGGTCCAAAAATGAAAACCGAAATTTTCTCGGATCCAATCAAAATTTTTCTCGAACCAAGAAAATTTGGAAAATTCATTTTTGGACCGCAAAATTATCTTGAATCAAGTCAACCTTTCTGTCTGTGTATGCGATGATTGTAGATTTAATTTTGTCCGGGCGTTTTTTTTTTTTTTTTTTTTTCTCGACTCCGCGAATTGTTCGCTAAGGCTACAGCCGCGGTCGTGTCTTTATTTATGCACACGTGTGTGGCAGAATGAGAAATGCGCGTTGCCACCCTGACCCACCTGGAGGCGTTATCGCCTACGCCCTGGCCGCCCCCGGGCGTATGGAGGCCGAACTCGACGTGCGAGTCGTTCGACGTTCCCTTCTATACATGCAGTGAATTTTTTACGTCATGTTTCCGTAGCCTGGGGAACGGGTTTCGCCCTTGACGTGAGGGTCTCCGATCGTTCCAAGAAAGTGACATTAATGATAAAACTAGGCAGTGCAGGATAGAATTGGAATAATTATTTTTAGACTGCAGGAATGAACTCTCGCTTTTTTTTTTCGTGCAGGAAAAAATCGAGGCCGGATATGGTGCGAAGAAGATCCTGACGCAAGGACGAACCCAGCAGGGTAGTGGAAGGGAAAAAACAAACACAAAGCACTCCCTCGAAAGGGTCCCCGTATGTCACGCGTCACGTATATAACCAGTGTTCCTCATATGCCCCGAAGGAGAGGCGTACCCGTGCCTCACTCCCAGGTGCGTAGCACCCAGGACAATACGATTCACGTACCTACCGAACCACCACGCCCAGGAGAAGACCGAGAGGGTCACGCAAAGCGCAAAGCGAAAAGCGAAAAGCGAAAAATTCAGGGCGCGGGCTCCAGATGCCCCCTAATAAAATAATACCGAGATGTAAAACTCGGGGGTAGGTAGCTGTATACACACAGCTACGCCTGGACGATCATCCCTACATGGAGGACTTATACGTTGCAGAGAGACATACTAAACCTGGGTTGGGCGTGTCGTCATACCGACTAAACGCTGCGTAATCCCGTATTTATTTTACATTAGAATATACATAGTGGAAAATGGTTTTTGGATTTGGTCCAAAATTTTCGATCGCTTTACGTTAAAAAAATAAAAATAAAAAAATAAGAAGAATTTTACCAATATTTACAATTCGCATTTTGACATTTCGGTGCGAGAAAAAATTTTGGCAAGGATGTTCGTACGTCCCATTTGAATACTGAGTATGACTCATTGTCCAGTAACTCTGCTAGAGCTGGTTTTAGAGGATGAAATATCGCCGAAAATTTATGCGATAAGTTTGTAAGTTATAAAGAGCCTGCGTAAATAATTCTTAGTAAAAGTTCGGAGCTTTTAGAAGTCAATATACAAGAAAGTTCGTGCAGAGTTTTACTACTTACCAAGGCGATGTCAGTGCAAGATCTTTATCGTACACGTAGGTACAAGCAGAAGTTAAATTTTCCTATATTCATAAATTCGTTCGTTCGCCAACACACAACTCCCGCAAAAGCACAACGAAATTCTCAACCCTTTTCCATTGTACGATATACCGTGCGAGGGTGGCTTCTATATATATCTCTCTTTCATTCCATTATTTCCTTTCTCGAAATAATAAAAAAGTTGAAAAAAATAAAAAATAAAACAAAAATAAAAAAATAGATAGTAAATTTTACAACTGTCAAAGTTCACACGATATTTTTTGGAAAACCGCAAGTTGCACGACATGAAATTGACCAAACTCCACACTTGGAGACCGAGTTGCGACTTCGTGTTGTGGAAACGGCGTAAAACGGTAACGAAATTAGGTCACCCTGTCGACTTTACATACCTACATACATATGCCGTGAAAAAAATTATGCGGTTTCAAAACGTGGCCTGCGGATCGTCTCCATGCACCTGTGTTGATACGATCGAGCATATCGAAGCTATTGACGACTCTTAAATACCGTGTGGAACAGACCACAGCTCACATCTGCTCTCGCAAGCCTCGCGGTCTTATGAAATTCATGCTAATTTCATCCCGAAATTTCGTCGAGTCTTCAGAGCGAAAAAAAAAGGCTTGTAATATCGGCACGATATCCGAACGATCATATTTTGGCTGGAATTTATCCAAAAGTCATTATTTTCGCAAGGGTGTCTTAAATATCGTCATATATATATATTTTTTTCTTCACATTCAGTTGCATTCCGAAACCACACTGAGAAAAAGGTCTTGTTGACACAACCAAAATTTGGTTATTATATGCACAATCACATTTTTTGTTCAGTCAATCAAATTTTTTGTTCAGTCAACCAAAAATTTCGTTCGGATAACCAAAATTTTGTTGGGAAAACCAAATTTTGTTGGGACAACCAAAATTTTGGCTATTCCAACAAAATTTTTGGTCGATTGAACAAAAAATGTGATTGTGCATATAATAACCCAAATTTTGGATGTGTCAGCAAGACCTTTTTCTGAGTGCATGCTTTCAACAAAGTCCTGTGTCGAAGTTCTTCGGCCTTCGGGAAAGGCGCGCGAGCATCGCTGCATCGGTAACGGGTAGGTATCTAGCATTCACGACATCCGAACCGTCGTACCGAAACGTATCATTGTTGCGGATAATGCAATATGTAAGTAGGACCGTAACAATGCCCGGTACCAACGTTTAATTGTCATAGAGTAATGTCTAATAACATATATTAGGTGCGTTGTCGTTGAGGTTGCCATATGGGGACCCTTTGTCCACCTTAATAACAGTTGCGGACGGAAGGAGGAAGGAGGAACGAGTTGTTGAACGTATAGTTGCGCATGCGTCGATGTGTCGAAGCGTCCCAGGTCCCTTCAGTCGCCCCCCTTTTATCCCGAGTCCCAAGACGTGTGTTTTTTACCTTTTGGTTCCCTTTTTCATTTCTAATTTGTTTATTTTTCCTCTCTTTATTCATGTGAATCATACTCACCGCGGCGGTGTGGTCTGCGTGCAACTGATTACCGTAATCAGCAATTCCTGTTCCGGTATCGGCCGCTAATTACAATCATTGATTTTACGTCATTTCCGCGTTTCCTGAACCACATTCGAGCCATGATATCACACACACACAATGTGACTGGTCGAGTACTCTACTAACGGATCAACAACCACCTAAACCGTCTCCGGGTCTGTGATGCGGTCGGTTAAATCGGCCGACAACCTCAACGACAAACGGTCAGCGACCACAATATTGAAAAACCGTTTAGGAAGTGCGTGAATCGGTTTGAGGGGCCAACCACCAGCCCAGGTGCAAAACTACGATACCAAATATCAAAAGAAACTCATGTCTATACGAACGGCTAAAAGTGCGACAGAGTTTTAGGTCTCTATACAAATTTTTGTAACACCATAGAACTGGGTTCAAAACTGATCTGCACATTCATTTATTTGTATGAACAAAATCTGCAATCAGTTATACAGTCTTCGATGTTTCTCTGTGCTTGCCTAGAGCCAATAGTATCTTCAAAATGACTATTTTTCTTACACAACGATCAGGGAGCATTCTGATGAAGTTTGAGATGGGAGGATGTAGAGCAGAATACCGAAGTAATTCGATATACATATGTGCAGCCTCGAAGAGGTCCTTCCGACTGACTCACAAGTCGGAGGGATCTTTATAATGGAAGAAATTACACGCCTGATCCAATATCTTACCATGAAAATAAAATGCATGAACTGAGGTGTGCGTGAAACTCGACGTGGAGGGTCCTTGGTCGACAAAAGGCCGATGATAGAGAAAGCCGAAAACATCAATTGACTTCTTCTTTTGGAAAGAGCACGATATTTTGTCATTCAGTTACACCGGTATGGATACTCCTGCGTGTATACACGGAACTCTACCATCATCTGCGGCTCCTGAGGAGCTTTTGTGCTCAGTATTTAAAGTAAACAGCGTCTCCTTGAGATCTTGTGAGGAGTTTGTGTGGACTGAAAACGGCCGAAGGACTTGAAAATATTTGGGGAATAAGAGACACTTATTATACCTTCCTCTCAGCTTCCGGGTTTACTCAAACTCCTTCGTTAAACAGGAGGCTTGTTGATACACCAGGTCCTAATAGCGGCGCAGAGGCACAGTTCAAATATATCAAAGACTGCTTAACACGGCGTGTAAACAAATCCCATAGGATTATGGGATGTAGGGATGTAGGGATGCAGGGATGAGGCTGGACCACCGTAGGGCATAGAGTGACGTACGCCGTGGGAGTAAGCCTGGTCCCGTGTCAGTAACGCCCCTAAAATGCACTGCGATTTGCTCCACTAACGCGTCCTGGGAAAACTGTATAATATAAGTATTTAAGAATCAGCAAAATACTCGCATTGTACACCAGGGACCAGTTGCACGTTATTTAATGCTAGTTGTGGGCGTAGGTTATACCTTCGGGCAGTATATGTGTGCATGTGGACGTATAGATACTATATATGGATGTGCGAGTTCCCTATTTACGTAGAAAAATAAAGCTGAAAGTTCCCCATGCGTGGCCTAGTTAGAAATAACGTAACGCCTCGTCGTTTCAACGCAGTCTGTATACTTCACCCATATACACATATGTAGCATACATGTCTGAAGTTGTAATGAGAGCGAGTAAAAAGATCCAATAACCCACGTGAACTCATGACCTGAAAATTCCGTTTCCTCATTCAAGCACATCGCTCCTGCTATGATCCTGGAAATACTATAAAGGAGCCAGAAATAACTGGTATTACATATCGGAAATTTGTCCTCTTCCATTTACCGACTACTCCGAACCGACCCTTGAACGTTTGGGACGTATGCGCTGACCACTGTAATCAGGGAAATTTGTGCATCGTTACCTAGCCCACGGATTATCATTCCATTCTATGTGTAATCACATCGCCAACATGTGGTGGCCCAATGAAAATAATCGGAGGATTTTACTATCCCATTTTTATTTGCACCCGAAATAAAAGAGGGGATAGAATTACACCGAGATTTCGAGGTCAGCATAGTCGTGATCATCATCGTACTACCACCTGGGGGGCCTCGTCTGGGCGAATGACACAGAGTCTTCAAGTGCCCGAGCATCCTAGGTAGGAAGATCGATTACAGGAGCTGAAATTATTGCTCATTATTGTCGGGGATCACGAGATGATGGGATGAAAGAGGCCCACCGGATTGCTGGCCGTCCGTCTATACTAGTGGTTGCCTCGGTCTTGACTTTTACAGCTCTTTTCATTCCGCGCTCATGCAGAGCTATTAAACAAACAACACAAACCCCTTTTGATACCATCCGTCTTTTGCCCGCTGTGAACTCGAGAGCTGAGAAGAAGATTGACTTCTTCACCCCGCAGTGCGGTTTGCATATATACGATTGCGGTGCAATAAAATTCGTTGCAAACGTTAAACTGCGCTGCTGCTGCTGAAGCTGCTGCAGGATTGTGCAGTGAAGACTGAACGTCACCTTATATTTAATCGAATATTTCTTCATTCATAGCGACGTATTCAACGAGTTAAAAAATACGCGTGCGCGAAAGCTAAAATAAAACAAGCAGGTGGCCCCGGAAAACAATACATGAAATGCCTTTAATTGCCAGACAATAAGCCAGCGTTAAAGCTCGGGCCAAACACACCTCTCTTTATTGTACCATCGTTTACCAAATTATTAACACTCACTGGACGGAGTCAATGGCTTTGGTATATTTCGCTGTAAAATAATTTGCACTGACTCCAAAGTGTCAAGACATTAGATAAACTACACAAAACACAAAGATTGAAGAACTGCTCGGTATACACTATCCAAAGATTATGTAGAATGTAATAATTTGGTGCTTTCTTGATCGTTCATTCAATGCACGAGACGAAGCTGTGCAGCGGCTACATGGTTGACGAGCGACTATGGTCTGCACTGTTCGCGAATTTCGTTTGTCCCTTAGAACAAGCTGATAGGTGTTCGCATGAGTGGTCGCATTGATTCTCAATTAAAGTCTAGATTGAAGAACAATCGGACATATTTCCTTGTGGTACAACAATAGTGTACTATAAATTCCCCGCGGCCTAGCCAACGTGCATCGTGAGTGCACTGCAGCCGTGACAGGGGGCGTGTTTCATTCCAAACAGTCGTCTTTGGCTCTTTCACGTTAAATGCCAGATGTTTCGCATGTGGTCAGCCTTTGTCGCCGTTTTTCTGCTTTACACTTTCCTGATACGAACTACACAGATTTCGGCACCGAAAAATTCTTTGCGGTGGTAAAACTCCTCGATGTAGGTATTGTTTCTTCATCGGTAAATAGAACTCGAGGCTAACAAATAGCCGCGAATATCAATTTCGATCGTCGATTGATCAAAGTATACATTTGGTTTCTTATAGACGTCCTCATTATGCAGGCATCTATTAGGGTCGATCAGTCTTGTGGTGGGCGGATGGTGCGTGACACTCCGCGAAGGAGGTCCCCAAAGTTGACACAATGATGTGGCAAGGGTGACGCGCCACGGTGCCAGAGAGATTCAATAACGAAGATCGTTAAGTCTTGGAGGCGGGCTTGGCTGTGATATCTGACGCCAGACACGTGCTATGACTTCAGCCCGAAGCCAAGAACCTCGAGAGTCCACAGCCTCCGAAATCCCTTCCTCAGGTACCATAGTCCATATTCTATAACAAATTCGCAATTGCATGAATTAACCATGGAATGAATAATTGGAAAGAAACCACTGATCCTTCGAATAGTCGTCCTGATCAAATCTCCGTAAAAGAAAATTCCGGCCACTACAGTGAACCGTATAAAGAAGCTATAACAGGGAGGAAGAAGATCATCTGGTTATCAAGTTACGACATGGGTGCATAGCTGCAGGGACGAGATGGTGGTGTCAACGTCTAACTGGTTACATTACACGGCTGTTTGACTGAAACCGAGTCTTCATTACTTTTGATACTTGCACAGGGATGTTCCTCCGGCCCCAGGTGCAGACTGCCGAGACGTTCAGACTCCGTTACGTACGTCGCACGTATAGCTCTCGACGAAATTCTATTTTAGTTAGACGTCTCTTTTCATCGCGTCGACCCAGCTCCGTGCACTGATGTAGCTCTACTCTTGGGAGTGGTTCATAGTTATTTATCAAAATCAACGCCTCGTACTCTTTATACCCCGTCGCGGTCTACGGCAAGATATTTCAGCTACACCCTGCACTTGAAAATTTTTATGAATATAATTTATTATTTGAAACTCTGAAATAGGATTTGAAATCGTGTACATACACAAGTCTATGTGACTCTTTATGAGAGCCTTTAATACCGTTTTTTGTATAGATCAGGTAATACATTCGAGACTTGACTGATCGTCAGTCATTTCTATGTTCGCGATGTTCGATGAGCCGTGAGTGAAACGTCTATAGTATAACTTTAGTTCGGTTAGGGGAAATCGGCTACTTTGAATGCGGGAGTCGCACCCGTGTTTCAACCCGTAGAATTCTCTCCCGGTATATTGACAGTCTGTTCATCCCTTAGTACAGAATTTCCCTGTTCTCCTGTCGCCTAGATCGTGTACCAGTCAGCCCCGAGGTCTCTGATATTGCCAAAGCTACGAGTACCTCTTCTCCATTGCCTCGCTTTGATCTCCAGACGCTAGATTTACATACGTTTTACTCTCGCCCAAGGTTTCCCGGTGCGGAACAGTTCCTGAACCTCTTGCGTCTCGGGAAGGGCCGCGAGATCGGAAAAATTGGATTCTTGCAATTCGCTATAAATTCACAGCATTCGTGATGAATGTTTTTTACAGCTTGTGAAATTCCTTCTATATGGTTTTTCTTTTCGGTAAAAATTGAGCGTTATACTCGGTATACGACACAATGAAATGGTTCGGCAGCGTTTGTTACGCCTGTAAAAAGGCGATCCATTCAATTTCAGCAAACGCTGCTGTAGTCGGGGTGCCAAGTTTTCTTTTGTTGTATAGTTTGATCTGGCCCTTGGGATTGCTTTCAGCCAATTTCAAGGAAATCTTCTTTTGAGAAGGCCAATAAAACGTGTGATGAATCGATTCCAATTTGGTCGAAATTACGAAGGGAACCTTTTCATTCTGGTACGGGACACGTACAGGGGGTGGTTTCCGTTACCTGCGCTTAATACTCACGTTTACACAGATATTCCCATAATGATATAATAAAGGAAATAAGCGAATAAGCGTGCGCTTAAACCGCACACGGAAGAACATTCTGTTTACAGAGTTGATAATCATTTTTTAAAAACTACTTTATTCCCCGCCTATGTGGCTCGGTAACTTTGTAGCTACTCGAAGGCTACTGTTAACTCTAAGTGCAGCGCGGCTAAACGACTTAAAGAGTAATAAACTTCTAGGTATAATACACAGACGTGTTCTTGGAGTGGAAATAAATCAAAATTTCAATCGCGTTTAACCACCTGGGTAATTGAACTTCGGATTTTCCTCAGCGGTTAGCATTTTGCTGATTTTGCCTCGACTCATACCCATTTCTTACCACGGGGTTAAAACTGTCCGAAGAACCTACAGACGAGGGTGGAAAACAAATGAGAAACGAAGGGTTAAAGTTCTGGGAACGAAACGTATTAATCACTCCAGTAATTAGCGTGATTCGGTGCTGACTTTAGACGCAATACGAGGACGACTCTATTCTCTCTTATCAACGAGTCACGAATCACGAATCACGACCTCCCACTTCTTTATTCAATTTAACAACATCTCTGTAACGATCTTAATTCAGTTAGGTACCATTCAAATCGAATTGCTTTCATAAGTTACACTGAATACCACTGATCGTTACTTGTGCCCCAAAGAAGTCTCTTTCGAATAAGAATCCTTTCAAATCTATTCCTAGTTTCCCTAGGACATATTTTGATAATATTTGGGGTAGCTATTATTCACAGATGATTTGACCAAAATCGCAGGATAATTTTTACTATCGTCATTTAAAAACGCTGGGGGAGTCTTTTCTAATTCCATGTACAAGTAAGTCAGAAAAATTTGAGTTAAAAAAGCCAATATCCGTGATGCTAGGAGCATTTTGATTACATTTAAAATATCGCGCTTTCAAAAAGTTCCTTGCGTTTCAAATTTCGAGTTCTGCAGTTTGAACTTCTATGAGTATAATTTGAGGAGATTCACTCATTTTTTTTTTTTTTTTTTCTTAAATCGGTGCATGCCTTCTCATGGCACAAATCATATTACAATATTGGTAAAGTCATCCGTATACAAGATCCCTTTAATTTAAGAGAACACGCGTAAAAATTGTGCAGATTTGAACGTCAAGATGTGAGAATTGTAATAACGTGTTAATTTGCGGGATACGAATAAGTGAAAATTTATGGACATGACGTAGTAGGGCGCGGACTTGAAATCCAGTGAATTTTATTTGTCACATCTGTTGGCGGTTTTGAGCCGCAGACTCTTATTCTTCATCTTAATCTTCTTCTTCTTCTTTTTCTTTCTTTTTTTCTTTGTCGCTTTCTTTCTATTCCTCTTGCCCTGTAGCTAGATAAAAATATAATGCCGAAGGGGTATTAGTCACTATGTGGGCTGCGTATGGTTACGAGCGACCAACTAAGAGGGTGACGAAGAGGAAAGAGTGTTAACTAGATCGCCAGGAAGTGGAGGTGCTAAATCACACCAGCTACCAGAGAAGAAGGACCGAGGAACGGACGGACGGACGAACGGATGGACGAGCTGAACTACCCTTATGCCACCAAGACGCATATATGCAGACGTATCAATTAACCACAAGACACCAGGACGATGTCAACTAATTTCCATTCATTCTCCGCATACCAAACTAATGTTCCATGAAATTATCGAACTATTGCATCGCCATCCTCAAATTTTTCATCTCACAATGAGAATTTCTTATCTACAATAATTGTCTGATTTTATAAATATAAGGGATTTCCGCCATTATACTTGTGCAATTTGGAAAAAAAAATTTGATTATCTCCAACAAATTTTGAATAAATTTCTTTGAATTTTGGTTTAAAAAAAATTAATGTCATGTTTAGTTTTCTAAATGACGTTAGAACTTTAGAAATGTAAATAGTAACATGTATATATAAGATTTTACGAAACAATTTATAATTTTTAAACAGCTAGTCATCTTGGATGTCTTTGTCGCGTACCGGAAGTTTGAAACCCGCTTTTGTTTTTTGTCGGTATTCATTTATCATACCGATATACATTTAAATATTCTTCTCATCGTATTTTACGGACGTAGGTATAATAATATGTATACTAGTATCTCTGACACGCAAGATTATTAAATCAGACGCACACAGCTACTACGTGTTGAATTTAATTTCGAACCTAATTCGAAATATGAGAATCTAACATAGTGATAGAAATTTGTGCAAAAAATTATTTATTGCAAAACTGCAGTAAAACTAATAAAAAAAAAAATCGATTTCTAATCAGTTTCTATACCACGCTGCAGGACCTACGTATTCGTCGAAGTGTTGAAACGTGCTGAAATACTTACGCTTTGATCTTGGCTTACAACGGTTGGCAGGACACGATTAATCGCTGTCACTAACGCGACAGCGGGTTACAGAGATATGATGAACGACTTAGGGCTGCGTATAAGAGTTTCTAAACGGTTTAAAATCGAGAAACTACATTTGAACCTATGTCAAAAAACGAGAATTACGTCAATTTTACATACAAAGACTTACTTACGATTATTGATAGAGTGCACTGGGAAAAATGAGAATCGTAATATCAACAATATTCGCTTGCTAACCGAATATTGCTAAGATAACGATTTTTTCTTGCAATAGTATACTGCTTTCCAACTATTGTTGCAGTTACGTTGCTGCTTCAACAATAAAATATTGCAGATACAACAATTTTTTTGCTACTGTAGCAATACAATATTGCTGTACAAGTTTGCAATATTTATTGCACGGCTTCAGCAATGATTATTGCAGGTTGGTATGCAGCAATAATGTTTTATTGCAATTCGAGCAATATTATTGCTGTTATTTTTCTCAGTGTGCGCTATACACGTCACACTAATTTTCATTTTACTTTTTACGTCACAATTTTTTTTATATTCAACAATTATTATTATATACATCGTATTTATCTCTCTCTCTCTCTCTCTCTCTAACTCTCTTTTTCGTACAAATACGCAAAATTTTTAATTTTGTATATTCTTTATTCGAACACACACACACAGCTGTGAACAAGTATAATATTTGTGCTATTAAACGCTCATGAATAAATTAAACGGATACGTGACACAAATATGTATATATGTTACTACTTTGCTTTATGTGCAATGTTCTTTTATCTTATTTTCCTTTTTTTTTTTTTTTTTTTTTTTCTGCAGATTTGCATATTTATAGGTTTTTTATACCAGTTAATATCTACTCGTGTACGTATTATCAAGGCGCCCATATGCATAGTATACCTCTCGATATTTAAATTCAGTTTTTTCAACTTTTAAATTACACTTACGAAACATTTTCTATAATTTATATCTGCAAAGCTCGAGGCACATTTGACTACGTAGAAATCCTGGCCAAAAATAATTCCAAGTGACAACTAGCAGTAAAAAAAATTTCATGATGTGCTCTAGGATATTTGAAAAAAAGTTTTCGACCATTTTTTTTATATTTTTAATTGAAATTCTTCGTTTTTTTCTTATCTAATTCAACCTATCTTTAATTTCTCATATTATATTCAAAGTCTTCCAATTTTTATGTCCGAAAATTAGAGTCCATTCTTCAGAGTGTTAATTTCTATTAAAAAATGTCAATAAAGTTTAAATAATTATGTCGATTTTCGTAACACTTATGATTTATTGTATCCCTGAGGTGTGTATCGGAGCTAATAAACCCATCTATTGTAAATTGTATAAATTTTGATTCGGTGATATGATAATAATAACACCGAGTTAGCCTACAGACCTGCGTAACAATATATTAGTTAATTAAATCAAGGATGATAAAAGTATCGGATGAACGGAGCATCTAATGAACCGATATCTCATTCAACATTCAATTTCCATTGACGAGGGTAGCTATATCTCGGGTGAATTCCAATTAACCTCGATGACTGTTGGCTATGATTTACCCAATTATGATAAGGCGCAAAAGTAACGAGCTATATCAGATCAGATCGAGTAGTAAATATCCCGAAGAGTTGTGTGTCCGATACTCTATATGTATAGGTCGATGGCTCATCATGCTGGTGGTGGTTTTTGGTATACCCTCGGTGTCACATAGGCAAACCTGACACCATGATGACCTTTAATGGGGAATAATTAAATTTAATCGACGTACGATGGGTATTGCATTACCTATACCCACCCGGACTCCTACCAATGCGTTTGATGCATTCGTTGGCACATGGCGTTGACCACGGTTTCGTTTGACCATTACACTTATTGGATTGCATTAGGACGTACTGGACACGATCATATATATATATGAACCGTGTTCGTTATAGAGGGAGAAATCGAGGATTTAGTGATCGGGGATTTGGCCAGTGGTGGAATTAAGCGGTTTTACATAATAATTGAGATTAAAAGTGCTTTAATATACGAAATTACATACATATCATACAATTTCATTGCAATATTCGCTTATAGTCTATCGTGCGAGTGGATAGAAATATTTTCAAATTTCCTTTCAAAGGAATATTCCGCATAGATATATTTATTTATTTATTTATTTATTTATTTATTCATTTATTTATTTATTTATTTATTCACTATCATCATTCTCACATATAGTATATGCTTACAATACCTATAATATCGATTGGAATGTAAAGTTAAATGTTAATTGTGTTTATTTTATTCTTTATTTCTTCTTTCCTATTTTTTTTTTAGTTTTTAGCTGAAATCGATCATTTCCGCTTTATAAATTCGATAACCGTAGATCCGGATGTGATCTACGAAGAATTTAAAATAAAGATATAAGCTCTGATCGTTTGAAACAGTCTAAACGTTTCAAACTTTTGGACATCTTAGAATTTAGGTATTAATTAATTATCATTTTATCTCATCGCTTATTGCATATATGAAACGACTGAATTCGTATACCCATATTATACAAATACAACTACGTGACTTCGGTGTATTTTGAAAAAATCCTATACTCACACAACGTCGTTGTACTAAAAATCTGAAAGACTCTTATTCTTGCAATCTTAGGGCGTGTGTCTCATCGGCTAATAATTTATACGTGTTTCTTTAACTGCACAAGCACATTAGGGTGGTACTCAATTCAGTCATATTAAAATTCAAATGCTCCCATGGGATAAGACGTCTCGAAATGTGTACAAAAAAATGTAATCATATGTTTGGAAACATCCTGGCTCATGAGAAGATTGAAATTTTGAAAATGATCAAACCAAGGACCACCCTAATGCACATGTGCACACATGCACAATCCACTATACGACCCTCTTCCGCTCTGGCTAAAAGGCCAGACCGTTTCGGTCTAATCTTCAAAAAATCCTGACCAACTAAACCGCCTAACTTGTTGGTCCTTGGCTCGATGGGCACAAGTCCTTTTCGAGAGGGCGGCGCTTTGTAATAAGATGCGCGTGCCAGAAGATCCCGTTGTGAATACAGCCCAACGTACTACGCCACATGCCTCCACCTTGTTAGCGTCTTTTGTTGGTTGCTGATAACCAGATAAATAACTGCCCTGTCTCTTCCGTTTCGGGATAGATCATTAGGCTCACTTGAAATTTCTGGTAGAAAAAAAGCTCGGTATTGAAAAAGGAACAAAATAAAAACCGAAGTTTACATTCTCAAGTCTTATGTGTCCTTTTTCTCTTTTGTTCCTAAGATTCACCTCGAGTTAAGTGCGAGTTTAAAACTAATTGTGTCTTATCGATATGCGTGGGACTTGAATTGAACCAATTTTTGTTCCTGGTTGAAAAGCTCGATGATCCTGATCTCTGATCCTGATTGGGGGTTTCTTCCTGAATGGTACGTCCGCGGTTTGCCTTTGGTAAACACGATACCATGAAGTGGCGAAGTGACCTGGTGCCCGAGGGCGCAAGGGCCGATCTCCTCCTTCTTCTTCTTCTTCCTTCCTTTTCCTTTTCTTTTTTTCCTCCTTAGTGTTGTTCCTCTTCTCCTTCTCCTTCTCCATCTTCTTCTTCTTCTTCTGCAACCGTCTCAACACGTGATTTCTAGCTGCCGCAGTGATCAGCGATGGTATACAGCTTCGACAGGCCACCCATGGTTTCGCTCAGCGCTTGTCAATCCTGGCCGTTTTTTTATACCTGATAAAAAGATAATTAAATTTGTATTAATTAAAGCCAAATTTCACATGAGCATATAGTTTCGTGTAGATGAAAGAGTTTCATCAATATCCACCAGAATCTCTTATATACTATAACTTCACAGAGTCGGTAATATATAAGGGATGGAACTTCGCGTTTCATCCCTTTCGAAGATTCGGATGATCTGAATTCCTCTTCGGAAATTATCTCCAATCAGATATAATCCCAATGATTGCGACGATATTTAGCTAAACTATCATTGAACAAGGTGGAACATACGCCTTTGATAAATTAAATATATCTACCTAATTGCCGTGGAAACGTACAAGTGGAAACAAAACTAACGGAAATGAGAGATCCGCAGAAATATAATTCCCTTCCAATTTTTTCTTCTCTTCTCTTCTCTTCTCTTCTCTTTTCTTCTTTTCTCTTCTCTTCTCTTTCTTCTCCTCTCTGAATACCATATAGTCATTCCGTCTTCAATGCACGCGACAAAAAAGTTGTTTGCGGCCGTATTCAACACAATCGAGCTGTAGGTAGGTAATTGTCACAACAATTGTTCGTCATTATACATCGTACGAACAGTACGATGACTTCTATATCTATGCGGTTTGTAATTACCTCGACAATTGCAGTAATTGCATTGTCGTAAAATTAACTCGACACTTTGGTCATTATTACTAATTGAGTTGTAACTTTTACGTAAAATAATATAACCGACATATATTTATACGGCCATATTTTAATCACCACATTTCTTTATAAACTCATATAGGTATACGTAGTACTACATAAATAAATGAATATATATTATATATATACCTATATATTATTTTATCGTCCTTTGCTCTAAGTTGACAACAATTTTTATTTTTTTTCCCCCACTTTGATTCCATTCAATCTATACTTCAATTTACTTAATTTATGGATAAAGCGATACTCGGCTAAACTTCTCACAGCTGCTATGAAGCAGAATTCAAAAATCAAATGATCAGCTATAAAGAAAAAAGAAAAAAAAGGAAATCGAAAAACTTCGGGGGGACATTTTGTTTCTGTAATTTCAACGAATGAAGATATATCTCCGGACCTTTATATAAATCCAAACTCTGGCACGTCAATAAATTATAAACTAATAAACTACCCCTGCATTCTTTGAACTTGAGTCGATTAATTCGATGCCGAATTTAGATCATCCAATTTCTAATTGTCAGTACCTATAACATTCGTAATGAGAAACGAATCGAGACTCTCGTGCCGGAGGATGATTGGATAAGATGTTAAAAAAAGAAACGAAAAGAAAAAAAAATGTAAAAGATGTTTTCTCAAGTAGGCCAAACGCGCTGCGGCACGTTTCGATCACGTATATATATATATCGGTACGCGGTTTGATTATAAATTCGAGAGTCGGCATCGCGCAAAATTAATGGACGGTGGTGGATTTAACGATTGTGCAAAGTCTGTGGTGCGACGTGTGGCCGACTATAATATGGTCCTAAGGTAATTACGCTTTATAAAGCAGATTCGGCACCGCGTACATGGAATATATTTACTGAGGGTTGGTACATACATACATACAGATGACACCAACCGACGTGACGCCCGGTTGCCAATCAATTATGCATGTGTGACTGGGATTGTCATACCCCATAACACAATACTGTATATAATGTGCGAAATTTCTCACCCTCTTAAACCAATCGTATTTTATACCCATTGTATTATATAATAAAACAATTCTCAAGAGAAAACTGTGCGGAGAAATTTCTTTTGATAAAGGACCCCGCACATTTCTTATGGGAACTGGCTTTCCGATGGATTTGGCTGAAATTTTCAGGTTTCGTAGTCCATGCGATGCTGATCAAAAGTTACCATTGCCACAACTTCCAAAAGTGAACCGTTCGACCTTGGTAAGCGGTTGAAGTTTAAATTCCATTTCGTGTAGTATCAGTTCCAACCCAAAAGTGCTGGTATTTTGCAGGCAGAAATTTCCGTTCGATGTACTTTCCAACTTTTAACCCGGAACTGACTATCAAATAGCTCAAGTACGAAGTGATGATTCGAAAAACCTATACTTAAAAAATCACCTAACGGTAAAAGCGAGGGGCTATTCATTCACAGATCAGGGGAAACGCGAGTACAAATGGTCCGATTTTAAACCTCAACCGCTTACCAAGGTCGAATGGTTCACTTTTGGAAGTTGTGGCAATGGTAACTTTTGATCAGCATTGCATGAACTACGAAACCTGAAAAATTCAGCCAAATCCATCGGAAAGCCAGTTCCCATAAGAAATTTGCGGGGTCCTTGATAGTATAACAGCTGCATATATATATATATATATATATATATATATATATACTCGATATGTTCGTTTTTTAATTTTGGAAAGCAAAAAAAAAAAAAAGGAATGCCTGGTCAAAATTCACCCTTGAATAAAATTTTTTCGAATTAAATACTGTGGAAAATTTGTGTATCAGTTGAAAATCTCATGATGTAATATTAGGTACATGTATATAGGCTTGTGCTTTCTATACCATCCGCCACGATAACTGCGTATGCGTAAACCATATACCCCCAACTGGTTGCAAATTGAATAACAAACGTTCCATCCCTCGTTGGTTAAATCAGCCAAGCGGCCCCCGGGGCTTTTGCGAATGGCACGACATTAACCGCATCCTCTGTGCGCCACCCCATTTCGATTCCATTCCATTCCATTCCATTCCCATCCCTTCAGATCCTCCCTTATAACCTTAGCCCGCGTACAAACGTCTGCTTTGCATAACGATCTTATTCCGTAATCTCTGCCATATTGATCCAGTTTATATAGGGACGGTTTTACGGGGTTTAAAATTGACTTTATTATACACCAAGGAAGAAAATCTACGTCATTATTTCATCACCATATATATAATGTAAAACATATTATATGAAATAAAAATAGAATATAAATTTCTGATAATAAATATAGTCTTTGACGTCTTAATATCATGGATAAATGTTGATAGTTATTCTATTCGGCTGTCATTTTGATTAGATAGTTGAAAATTGGTTCGTATATGGTTCGTTAAAGACTCGGATATATACAATGTCTATATGAAAATCTGATCGACTCGGGATAGATGAGCTCGTTTAATTCTGTGTTACAGTAAGGGGGACGAGAGTTAAGTTAAGTTGAGTTGAGTCGAGTCGAGTCGAGTCGAGTCATTCCCGCTAATAATGCGTACAATTTGATTATCTTCTGACCCTGAAAGTTGAAAAGCTGCACCCCGTATACTAGGACTATACGATGACTGGGCTTTTATTGAAGTAAATTTTTATTTTCCCTCGATAATATCGAGAGGGATAACGAAAGTAATCAGTAATCACTTTATAACGAAACTCTACGCAGTGATAAAGCATGATTATAATATCGTGCCTCAGTAGCAAAGTATAAGTATATAAATAATGAAAATGAACAGTTTCAAGATCACACATACTATATATTACTAGATCGGTATAGTATTCGATCTGGTTCGATTATTGGCAAACTTTCTTCAGCCGCGGGTATATATAGGGTCTGAATTTATACTGCAGAGAAAGTGAACAGACGTTAGGTAAAAGTTAATTGAGACCGTGTTGAGTGATCGAAAATTGTTTTCGGTTCACAATCGTGTATGGAAATAACTTATCGTAATTTTAATGAAAATTGAGTCGTTCACGTCTAGCCGGTAATTAACAATTTATATAACAAAATATGTAAATGTTGGAATAGTCTTATTAGTTATAATTACATTGATTACACTATTTGTACGTTATTATTATTCCACTATCTTTACATCGGAGTTGTAATTACACGTCCCAAAGCGCAAACGCGTTTACGATTACGAATCAATGATCGTGACCGGAAAAAAAAAAAAAAAAAAAAATAATAATAATAATACAGGACTGATAGGTATATAAAATATGAAAATTCGATTAATTAAAATTTAATTTAATATAACTGATCAGCTTATTTATCAGATGTCTTAAACAACTTTGTTGCAACAGAGATAGAAATCTGTCGTTCTAATTATAAGTATAGAATATGTATACCTAGTGTATATATGGTAATGGCTAAGTGCAGCGTAGGCGTCGCGGCGGCGCAAGCGCGGAAATGATCAAATAAGAAGACGAGGATTAGTGGGCGTCGTCGAGGGAGTAAGTAAGGAAAATCCGATGTTACGACGTGCGTTTCATGCCTCGAAAGACCCGGAGGAAAGAGGTTCTCCTGGCTAACGGCCCGTGCAATATTACCCTCGCGGCTTTCCGCTCTTATTATACTTTTATGCCTTTGCGAATTTGTTTAGCGCACTCAAGTAAGAAGGATGGAGATGAGATTCAATTTTCCGGGTCTAATGAATAACCATACTATACCGACGTTATAGCTCGTTAACGTTGTAGGAAATTTTATCCAAAGTTACGCCGTCATCTCCGTTTTCATCCTTTTTTTTCTATTTTTTTCTTTCTAAATATTTGCGAGACTTATAGCCCGTCAGAGTTTCCTGCATGGACACAAAGATCTCCCTTTCTTTTCTCTTTCGAGGAAGTTGAAAATGAAACCGTGCGATTTCATTTGAAAATAAAAAAAAAAATAAAAATGTCAGACCCTTGAAGTTCTATTTTTTTTTTAAATTGTATCATCGAATCTTCTTGTTTAGGCTGTGGAAATGATCTCGTTAATATCTTATTGAGTTAGTTGAATAAGACTGCATATGCTGAAATCCCACGGTGCGGCTGATAGTAAATGCATATATAGTTTATTCGTCGATATAATGAACCTTGGCTTCCTAAACCTTGAACGACTAAACTTTTTTCTGAAACTATATTAACTATAGGCAGGGGGTGGGGGGAGGGGGGACTAACTCGTACTGATTACTTAATGTTCAACATGTACGATGAACTCTATCTGCAGCAGCGGTTTGTAAAGAAAACGCAAAGACCTATATATCGTAAAGTGCGTCGATTGAGAAATGTTTGAGTTTAATTTCGAAAGTAATAATGACCATATATACCTATATATGGATAATTAATCAGGTTTGGAAAGCTAGATAATCTAGTTTAGTATCTGGTTTTGAATTGGAACGATCTACAAGGCGATATATAGGTGCGTTTTTATTTCTTCTATGTTCAACAATTTACGCAACATAAGAGTTTGTTAAATTGCGTGCCAGAGTGTGAGAGAGAGAGAGAGAGAGAGAGAAAGAATTAAGAGAGAGAGAGAGAGAGAGAGAATTAAGAGAGAGTCTTGAGTGTATTGGATTTCAAGTATTATCGCGATCAGGTCGAAGAGTGCTAGTCTGAAATATGCTAAAGAGACTTACGTATGCATCGCGTAAAACCCTATTACCAAGCCGATAAGTATCTCGAACGAAGGCCTATTTCTCTCATCATTAGCTTGACGCTTGCATCCCCCTGCAGGAGGATTCTCTTCAATAGGATTCAACTGGTTCTAAGATGGCAGCGGCAGCGACGTACTCGAGGACGTTCTTCATCCCCTACCAGCGCACCGTACTTCTCAGCGAAGAAGATCACGAAGCAAGACGCAATTTGCAGTTGCAGCAGCGGCACGAGCGAGGGGCAGACGAGGAGGTCTTTTTTTTTTATATCGTCATAGAGTAGTAACGTATAACTTTCATTCGACGAGATAGCAGGTATCGTCGATATATATTGCAGAGCGAGGTGGATAAAGGGATCGGGTTTAATATTCGGAAGAATTAGGGTCCAGATTCAGGTTCAGGAAGAAATTGGGTTCAAGGCTTTTAGGCAGGGCATAAAGGCGGTGGGCAATGATGTAGTCGAATTGAGTCTAAGTACGCGTTATTCACAAAAGCATCGTTTATTATCCTCTGTATTTTTTTTTTTTTTTTTTGTATTTTTTTTTTTTTTGCATTTTTTTTTTTTTTTTTTTTTTTTTTTCTCCTTCAAATGAGTTTCATTAATAATATTTATAATAATATTTTAATAATAATTAATTAATTATAGTATGATACTAGTTTTAGAAGGGAGGGCGTGTGATATGGGCGAGTCCGAGGCTATGTTCCAAACGTCACATATAATACTGTCCGGTCTTTTTATTTCTATCATATTAATTGTTCATTTTCATTTTGCATTATTTGTTTTTCTATCCAAACCGTTGCGTCATTCAAGTGAGAGATTCATAGAGGAATAGAAATATAGATTTAGATGGAAATGGAAATGGAGAAATAGACAGATAGAGAAATAGAGAAATAGAGATCTAGAGATATAGATAGAGATAGATAGAGAGAGAAAGAGATAGAGATAGAGATAGTGCAGTCGCTCGATTAGATAGGTTTTTATTAGGGGTATCAGGATCGGGGGTATGTAATAATAAAGGACTCCCGACTTAACGCGCTATGGCAAGCAAGAATATGATGTTTGGAACTTAGCTACTCGAGATAATAAATTCGGGGCTAATTTTGTGTGCGCCGATTATAATTGTGATTAGGGAGGATATTCTGTGTTCGTGTATAGTACATCCGTGTGTTTTATACAATATTATATCGGTTTAAATATAATATCATCTCTCACGCACTATATATGTATAGTATTTACATGTTTTGTCTTGGTGTGTTCTTTTTTTTTTGTTTGTTCATGATTTGTTTTTTTTTTTTTTCGTTTTCTTGTTCTTTTCAGTTATCTTGAAATTCATATTCAATAAGGGTCGTGGATTAATGATGTTTCGAGGAGTGGCATAAGGGCAGATAGTGTATAGCCACAATATAACATAGCAGTAGATCTATAAGGACCCATAGAAAAGAATTCGATAAAAAGCCGGCAAAAGAGGTACCTACTCTCATTAGACACCTAGAGACTATGTACAGGGGCGGGGGATGAGGGTGATGGCGTTTGCGCCGTGCCCGGGGTGCCAGGATTCTGTTGCATCGAATAGGAATTATTATGGTGGTGATTAACAGCTGCCGCAGCAGCCGCTGCTGCGGCTACCGCGGCTGCTTGATGATGATGATGATGGTGGTGATGGATCAGGTTCAAATTCAGGGGGTAAGATAGGGGGGAGCCCAGGGCCGTTGCGTTGTTGGCGCATGCGGCTCCGGGCCCCACCGGGCTCAGTGCATGCTCATCCCCGTGTGAGGATGGTGGGTGGTGGGAACCACGGTGGTTGCGTGATGATGATGAGGGTGGTGGCCCATTAGCGGCGGGAGATGCGGGTGGTGGGGATGATGGGGTGTCAACGGGGTTGGAGGGGTCATCTGCATTGGGGTCATGGGGGTTGCCGGTTGTTGCTGGGTGTTGTTGTTGCCGTTCGGCTGACCCCCCGTGTTGGTGTCCAGGGCCCCCTGAAGATGGGGACCCGAAATGGGACTCTGCTGACTCGCGTTGTCCTCGCTGTCGGAGCAGGACTCGGCTGACGAGCTGCCCGCCCCCGCCGCCCCCTTGCCTTTGCTCGCCCCGCTGCTGCCGCTGCTGCTGCTGCTGCTGTGCGTCTTGACGTGCTTCGCGAGGTGGTCGCTGCGCATGAATCGCTTGTTGCAGACCGGGCAGGCGAATCTCTTTTCTCCGGTGTGGGTTCGAAGGTGCCGCTGCAACTCATCCGAACGTGTGAACCGCTTTCCACAGAATAGCCAGTTGCAAACAAACGGTCGCTCACCAGTGTGCCACCGCAAATGGGCCTTCAGATGAGACGTCTTCCCGTAGACCTTTCCGCAACCAGGGATGTGGCAGCTGTGGATGTTCTTCTTCCTAAGATGTACACCAGCGGGACCAAGTCGTTCGGCCTCCTGACAATTTGGACAGTCACAAGTAGCTCGTCCGGTGTATCTCCTCTGTGACCTAGGCGAAGGTGCTTGAGTAACACCGGCGCCACCAGCGCCCTGAGGACTCCCAGCTCCGCCTCCGGTAGTCGCATGATGATGTAGTCCGAACCCGGGTGGGCCACCGGGTAACATTGACTTGTACGTGTCTTGCAGTAGATTATGACCAGCCGTCGTTGAACCGAGTAAATGATTTCCGGCCAAGGCAAGACTCGTCGAGTAATCTGCCGAATAATTTGCCATTTGAGCAGCATGGACGCCAACGCCAACGCCAACTGTACCACTGACGTCGAGCCATCCCCCTGTCGCTGCACTGTGGACATCCCACCAGCCTCCGTCACCGGCTTTTATTCCGCCATGCGTTGCTCCAGGCATCGCGTTAAACGGCCATGACTCGTACGGATGACGTCCGTAAACTGAGCCCAAGGTCGCGCCCTCGACCTTCCCAAGTAAACTGCTCTGATGATGATGCGGGTCACTGGCTGGTTGGGCACTTGCTGTACCAGGAAAGTATAGGTCGCTTCCATACTGAGGCGCCGTTGATGCACAGGATGTAACCGGTGGCCTTGCGTAGCCCCCGGTACTACCGGCGCTGCTGGTAGCCGTTGGTCTCTGCGTGACACCGGTTGTTGACGTACAACCGGTACCACCGCCCCCGGTGTGTTGCGGCGAGCTCCCGCTGCTCTGCGGGCTCTTTTTCCAAGGGTGAAATCCTTTGCCAACCGCAGCGTCCGCCAACGGGGGCGGACTCTTACTGCTCAGCTTGTTGCACTGCGCTGCTAGCATCGCCAACGGGGTTCCGCGCAGCCCTGGATGATCCTGGAACAGATATATAAAAACAAATTAGTTCACTGATATATTGATATCAACAGTTCCGAAAATTTCTTGCCTATTTATCTGGCTCAACCTACTATAATACGAGGATCTAAGGTATCCGCTAGCCTCGATTAAATCGATCACGTAGCTCGTGGTCCCGTTAGATCCGGATAGGCTACGCACGTGGATCGCAGACTTGTGTATGAGTATATAGATATATAAGGTATATATACCATATGGGTGTGGATAAGATAATTTTATCTCGAAGCGATGGACGGATGATAATCCCGCGCGTGTAGGATGTAGTATGAGTGTAGGAGAGCGGAAAAAGGAGAAAAATGAAGGAGAAGAAAAACGGTCTGGAGTCTGGACTCTCAGTCCGCAACTAACGACGTCATCTCGTCGGTTATAATAGGCACAGATTACCGCGTAGACTCCAGGAGCCTAGATGGATTCTAAGTCAGGCTGAAGGATAATGAGGCCTCCGGCGGCGCGCGGGTTTTTAAAATCTCTCCATCGCAAGAACTGCACGGGTACAGTATGATGCAAATCGTTAACTCGGAATCTGGCGTAGGTATCTAGCTGAGCTCCTTCAGGACTGGAGGAACAATTTCAAAGTCTGATACTACGTCGCGGAGGTAATTTTTGCTGAACAATGCGCCGCGCGTCAGAACAGGGACAGGGATAGACCCTGGATTCTACGGAAGCGACAGGAAATTAAAGTCTGGCTGCCGCGGCCATTAACAGTCGGCGCCATCCCGGCGACACGCCCCAATCAAGGTCTTCGGACCTGCCAACATCGCGGTGGAGAAACAGCCTTGCACCGACCACGCACGGACGACCCTACCTCGAGATTCTGCGGAATATACTCACCACCACCTATATATGCCTCATGGACCGGGGAGAGCGCATCTCCACGATTACGCAGACCACGCCCATAACCACCCTACGCTAGTATCTCCAGGGTCCCACAGCAGGTACCTACGTGGAGGGTTGGTTCACGCGTATTGATCCGCACTAACAAGGCCGTGGGTAGGTACTCTGGAGACAACGAATACTTCAAATCGTCGAATAGATTTTCGTCAAGAAGACCCCCGGGGATGAATATGGACCACATTAACATCCCTTCGAGACATTAGAACTGCATAAAGCACGGAAAGTCGATCTACGTGATCACGAAAAGTTCCTACATGAGTATTCACGCCATTGGAAGATCATTTCACCTGGACAAACGTCGATACTTTTCAGAGATAAAAGCTCGAATCACTCATCCGTTCACTGGTTCAACATTTTCTCGCTAAAATATGACGCGCATGACATCCACGAGTTGATACTAACGAACTAAATACCCGCTGGTTGCAAAGGGGTTGCAGTAATTGGCTCTGAGGACGGGGAGTCTCGGCGCCAACCAGACGACGCTATCGACGCCTTTTCAATCTTCACGTGGTAATTATAGGCCATGTCGCCTTTGGCAGTGGAGGGAATGATAACCTTATTACCAGGTCGATCATGGCACGGTGTTGATTGTTCCATACTTTCGCGATTGAATGTCTTTCTTCATTTTCACTATGGATGAACTCGAGAGGAGTTTTATGGTCTAACTCCAACAGCTCGAGTCCCTATATTTGAACCTCTTTGCCGACAGCTAAAGCGGCGGCCCTTTGTATCCTTTGTTTTAAAATTTATACTGGTGACCCGCCTGGGCAAACTATACTCAACGAAAAATCAACCGTACCGAAAACTGGCTGCTGAAACACCGCTGTCCAACGCTAACCCTAATAACGCCAGAGGCTAACGCGGCGCATAAATTAAAATCTGAAGGAGCTGAAACTGACCGAGGACTAACCACCTTCTTGGAATTTAACGCGGTGCCGAGATATATACAACCGACACCCAGGGCTACAAGGATCGAAAATCAAAGCTCGGGAAGCTTTGCTTCTCATATCCATTTTGGAATATGTGTTCAAAGAAATCCTTGCGCTATTCCAGGAGGAAAATCGAACCCATATTATTCTGTTTTCGTGTTTTCTCATCAGGGAATGTATCTATAATGTGATTAAGACTAATATTGCGGTTAAAAAAAACGCAGCCATCAGTGTTTCGGCCATTAGAATGAAGAACGACTCGAAATTCACCGCACCGTAACAACCCACAGGCCTAGGTGCGGCTCGTTGGTCAACGGCACGTGACAGCTGGATGGGTGTTTGCGCGTGGGCGATATAGCTGGAGAGGGTTATATGCTATGGCATGCTATGCCATGCCATATTATATCGAGGGAAAGGGAATGATTCGACTGACAGCCGACTGACACGCGGACATACGAACCTACGCGTAGGGTACGTCAACTGGGTGCGAAACCCTGAAGAGAAAGGAAGAAAGGAAGAGGGAAGGAACAGGCTACACAAACTTGAAGGGTGAGTGACTGAATCCGCGGCGAACCACAACTGACGTTTCGCGAGGCAACGAACCGCAACTGTCGACCTGTCGAGTGGATTAATTGCCCGAGAATCGTTATTAAAACACTTCGCATGTCAGGGGCGAGACGTTGACTGTTTCGGTAATAAACATCACGCCGTTAATATGTTACAGTGAGAATTTTAATTTGATATAAAAATCCAGTATGTATAGTTTTATGCAAAAAATGTCGAGCCTTTTATCGTCACATCATTGATAATTACTTACGGAGTTAAACGTCTGATCAGACTGATTAAAAATGAGTGGCTCATATAGGTAGGTGCAGTATAATATTCCATGTGTATATGAATAATTTTTTTACACCTATTTTGGTGGTGAGAATTTTAATAAATCTATTCCGTCAGATCTCGTATCTGACCTACACTCTCGACACAATTTTTTGTTTGATCTCGCGTGATGGATATTACAAGAGCTAATGGCGGTTCTTTATTAAATTCAAATCACCAGTTCAAAAAGTTTGTTCAATTTAGCCTTGATTGAAAGTTCAAAAACCCCTTTTCGATCCTCTTATATTATTTACTAAGTCATGAAAATTAATTGTTACGTGAGCTTCGGCTACGATCGATAATTAATCTTATAATAGTGTATATAAACAGAATGACCATCCCACAATGGTCTCAGCTTTTTTTTTTTATTTTCTCTTTCCGATTTAATTCACAAAATACACGATCTTTGATATCGTTGACCGGCTTTTAAGGAGATGTTAACAAACCGCAAAAGCATTTAACGCGCCGGTTATAGAATCGGTAATAAAAAGAGGTTCGATATTTGGAAATAAAAAAAAAAAAAAGGGTATTTGTGCGTGGAATAAATTGGGGGGCTAAAGACTGTAATATAAAGTAAGGATCGGAATACGAAATTATCTTCCGACATATTCAATCACGTGCGGTGCCGCAAATTGCTAGATGCATATATATATATATATATATATATATGATGTAACGCTATAATAATGTAACAGATTTTTTCATTTTTTTTTTTTTTTTTTATTTTTTTTATTTTTCTTCACGCTGGTGTCGCATAATCATAATAGCAAAGTTTCGTTATCTATACGATAAACGTGTATTATACGTAAAGAATATATAATACGTGTATACCTCATCTTAAATTAAAGACGCGTGAACTGGATTTATTATCGGTAAGATGGCGACGCTTCCGGGCGGCACGCGCCACCGTGCCTTTTATCTTGCGGTCTCTAAGAACTTTGGGGTCCATACGGCAACTCGGACAAATGGATTTTTAACAGAGTTTTATCCTTTAATTTCGACGCGAGCCGCGACCTTCTCACGAAACGTATAGTCGCGTACATTTATAATACACACGAGTGTAGGACGGGGGTCTCTCGTATTTGGTGATCTTGTAATTGACCAATTCGACTCGGTTTTCATAAAACCACGCGGCTAGCTGACGCACGTAACTAATCGTATTTCTACTGGCCGACAGACTACGAGTCCATTCATATTTTATACATACATAGGATATATAGGATACCGAGGTACCTATATATACTATATATATACGCCTGTGGACTCCGGACCCCTTACCAAGGTGCAATTAATAACGTTATTCATGAGTGACCGCGGGCTGGACCATTCGACTACTGATCTTGCTCCGCCCTGGCGCATCATGGGTCACCCGTCTTGGTTTATATCGTGAATATATATATATGCATGCACGTAGATATACATATATATATATATATATATATATATATATACTATATATAGTCGTGTCTGGGTCATTTTGGTCAGTTCCCACCATACGTTGTAGAATACCAGCTACCTGTTATCCCTCCTTCTAAATTATGTTTTTAATTAAAAACCACCGTGAGAGCACGCTTCCATATTTTCTGAACGTCGACTATACAGAACGCCGATGAGCTACTCGCTGCACAAGTTCTCCGATATAATAAAGGGTTCCTGACGTTAGTTCGTCCCTTCAGGCAAACAAGAAGCTACCTTGATTTATCCGCTCCTTCAAAGGGACCTTTCTACTATATTCTATATATACGGACCATTTTGCTTTACAATGATTAAATTCATATTAAATTGGGATCACTGACTGGAACATACTCGAATCCACAGAAGCCAGATGATTTTATTTATCGCATCACACCAACGCAACACATATCGTTATATATAACCCGAAGGGCGAAATCGTAAGAAGCATTAGAGAAAAGCTCTAATCTGTATTCCAATTAGTATCTTATTCTAAATGAATATGTGATCGTTTTTAAAAGAAATTTCATCCGCCGATATGTATCGTGTCTAACTCCAAAGTGCGAAGAGGTTTTACGAGAAGGACCAGAAAGGCGAGGATAAGGCTGGACTGCCAATTCATTAGGTACCGTAAATTGTCGCGCTGGGGGCGCTGAATATTAAACGCGCATTACAGCAGGCTGCTATAACTCGTTCCCAGTTAACACCGCTGCAAGCTCTTCTGCGGGTTCTACTGGACATTAGGGATTTGTTTTTTTCTTTTTCTTTTTTTTTTTTTTTTTCTTAGAACGAATTTTTCGCACTTTATTTCCCACCCCTATTCCGCCATGACCCATAAAACTAGACGAACGTGAAAATTGATTAAATTTTCTGTCTTTTAATCTGACTGTGGATAAAGTTCTTGATAATTGTTTGAAAAATCAAATTGTACTGACTGTATATAATTTTGTCCTTTTTTCATTCCCAACAAATTTTGACCGCAAAAATTTCACTATATGTGTTATTCACTCCCGCGTACATCTTCATTAGGGTAATGAGGGCGTAGTAAATCTCGAGAGTTATGCGTTTCTATATAACTTCTTTGACGGAAGCTGCAACGCATTTGCATCGAGTAATTTAGTGGCTCGTAAAAATGTGCACCCAATTAGCAGAGCCGGTGTCCGATCTGTCGCCAGTTCGAAGCTTTATTAACACGATTATATATCTCCACCTCTCTCACGTTGTGCGGTTTCTACGGTGTTAATTCGAAAGTAAAAGAAAAAAAAAAAAAAAAAAAAAAAAACAATTAATTCAAAAGAATCAGTTTAAATATCGATTGGAAAATTTTTCTGTCCGAAAATCATCTCAACCTGGAAAAACTCTTGGCTATCTTAATACCTACGTGATACTTAAAAGCGTATTTATACCCGTATCTTCAGAAGCTGTGAATTAGCATATAGAGCGAGTTTGGGTTGCTTCTGGCGATTTCATCAACGTGGCGCAGGTAGGTATATATTTCGTAGTATCATTTAAACGTACACGTGGTTTTCAAAACTATCCTTACGATTAATTTTTTGTTGGTTCAGATGTTGAAAAACAAGAAATTTTTTAATTTTTTTTTTAATTTTTTTTATTTTTACAATTTTTGATAAAAAAAATTCTTAGCGGGTTCTAAGCGCGGCCTAATCTTTGTATAAATGGTGAAGTCGAGGTATAATATATAAAATATTCATATCGAAACATCACCAAGAAACACTTACGGCCGTATATCCGAAAGTTTATTACTATTACGCGGTGGTCTCCAGGACTTGGTTGCTTCGTATAGTTATTTAACCGACTGTTCGACCTGCGGTCGTCTTTCAATTATAAGAACCACCAAGAAATTGATATGCAAATCGTACCGCCAAAGGGTCCGGCCGCGTAATTACACGGAAATAAATTAACGAAATGAAGCCATGAGGGTGGTCATTTTAACAATTCATATTCAAATCTAACCCTTTTTTTTTTTTTTTTCTTTCTTTCTTTTACCCACCATTTCCAAAAAATTTCATATCCATATTACACCCTGTGTTTACTCTGAAGGAATCGACTTATTTTCACCTCATATATGGATATATACCTATACCTATACCTTATCCTAGTATCAATCCATCGAACACCCTACGATCATATAAAATAAACTCAAACCCCCAAGTGCCTCATGAATAAGTAAACTTCCTGCCCAATTCCATTACCAAAAATGTATTCAGTTGGAACTTTATTAATAAATGAATATATGTAAATCGTTGAAATTGTTTAACGTTTTTTTTATGTTATTTCAATTTTACTGTATATACGGGGTATTCCAAAGTAATTTCGGTGAAAATTTCGAGGCAATCCGTGTGACCCTTGAAGTAGAAAAAAAAATAGAAACACATATTTCCCAAGTTTTACATGCTTCGCCGGTTGAAGGCTGAAATTTTGATCACTTCTTAGTGCCACCTCGAAGTAATTTCGGTGAAAATTTCAAGGCAATTGGTGTAACCCTTCAAGTAGAAAAACAAAGAAATCGCATATTTTCAAAGTTTTACATGTTCAAGAATTCCAAAAATAAATGAAGTGCTACATATTTCGAAAGAGCTCATTTATCCGCGTAAAATGCACTATGGAAAGTTATGATTTTGTTCATGCATGGCTGAGATAAGTGGAGTTGAAAATGTAATAATTAAATTTTTGGTATAATTATGACAGCGATATAAATTGAACCAATTATTTTTATGCTCTGTAACTGTTGGGGGCATTTCATGCAGTAACAAAGAATCTGAATCTGCATTGGCATCAAATTCGATGACCTCAGGCCAAAAACCGATCCCGTTCACGTGGAATACCACATATATAGGTAATATAATACAGCGATATGTTAGTATATACGCGTACTTTGAGTGTCTTTTAAAATCGTGTTTCGATGCCACATGAAACCGACGTCCAGACTTATTACGATTTTGTTTCTTGTGCGACGTGACGACTTCTCGTGAATAACTAAATGAAAAGTGAAGAAAAACCGCGGCGGGTAATTGCACAGATGAACAAAAATGGAGCACGCGATAATGGGATCACGTATAAGACCGCGCGTTTGACCACAACGATGATCGGCTACTTTTCGATACCTACTCCGTATTTTAGTTTGTCTTCTCCGATCACTGCGGACCACACACGCTGAATACTAGATCTATTACTTGCTGAGGTGAAAGAAAAAAAAGAAAAATAATAATAAAGAAAAGAAAAAAAAAAGCTACGAATTAATAAGCAGAGATGCGCGAAGTATATTAAATTCGCTTTTAACAATCTTGTAGAATATTGTTGTGGCATATTATTATACCTACCAAAAAAAAAAAAAGAAAAAAAAAAAAAGAGAGAGCAAAAAAATTAAAAAGATTCATTTAAAATGAGGTAATTTCTTTCGATGATAGTTAAACAACCGTTGAAAGAATAAATATATAATTTGCAAAGTAATTATACAGCGAAGTACGTCGATATTTCAATGAATTGCATAAATCTGTGCAGGGTTCATCGACCCCGTTTTAATTCGACGATAAAACTTCTCGAGGCGTGATTTGAGAAGGAAGAAACGAGGTATAAGGTAAGACGAAATCCGGCGGTTCGTGATTCTGGGGAAATAATAATCTCGATTTTTGACGTTGGGCTAAAACGTTTCCAAATATATATACAAAAAAAATTTAGTCGAAACTCCAGGTTCCTATAATCTGAACCGAATTTTCATGAAATACCTACTACTATACTACATGGTAAGGAGTGTATCAAGTTTGAGATTCTTCGGAGTTTTACTGCAATAAGGAGAAAAAAAAATTGACCGCGAAATGTCAGAAATCGTGTTTTACTAAAATGAAAAAATTCGAAGGCTTTGAACCGGCACTTAGAATTTAGATAGAAACCTAGGATTGTGGCAAAATTTTATTTTTATATATCTGTAGACGTCCTATGGTTGATGAGAGCATTTAAATTAAAAAAATGATGAAATATATGCAACCGTGTAACACGGGTGAAAAAACCAGTGATATTACCTCGATTGAATAATATCTCGACTCAGAGTGTATCAAAGTATGTTATGCACGTGGGTTTGTACGTAAGGTGAAAGAAATATATAAGCGAATAAATAACAACCCATAAATTCTTATAACGGTAAACCAAACTGGTGGTAGTATAAGCCTAAATGAATAAGTACCGAGTACTTCCTGCAGAGAAACGAGTATAATATACTGCAGGTAAACGAGTATGCAACTGTTAGGGTATGTATGTATAAGTAAACGAAGGTGTTTGTGTATTGCAAAAGGCGAGAGTTGTATCCTAAAAATTAACATAGATTCCCGTATAACGACGACGGTGAGTGTGTAACTTATATATTAGCGAACCTGTATCTAGCGAAGTGTTACTAATGGCACGACCAGTCCAACAAATTATCGCACTAAATCATATACCGTCGATATGATACAGCTCATTCATTCGCAGATTTTCATCATTTCTAAATCTCCTAAAAATACAGAATATATATGGTGAATAAATTTGATTCTTATCTTTTGCAACAAATTTTTCTTCATACTTTACAAACGACATGTAAACCACTTCGCAAATCAATTTATTATACTAGTTCGCCTTCTGGTTTAGTAATAGTGATTAGTTATCTATCCGGAAAATTCAAAGTTGCCAATTATATATTCACCTGTCTACGCGCCTGGCTGCATTAAGTCAAGATAATTTACCGTTAACATTAATATAGACAACAAGTTGGTATAATTACGTACCCAAAACATAATATATATCAGCATAAAATGACCGATGACGAGATATTGATACAATATCACACATGTCTCGTTCGTCTTATCGATAATTTATATGTTCGAAAGTAAGACACGTTTAGAATTGCGCTATTCGAAGCCTATACCCATAGCCTTTGACGCAACTTGAGTAAATCAAGCTGAAGGACCCCCCGCAAACTTATCGGATTGTCACTATTGAATTGTACCATTAGGAAGAGATCCCCCTATCTGAATTTACTCTAAGCCATTGTATGGGTAAACAGAGTGGAGGTCCCCCTTTCAATCTATCGCTCGTATAGTTAATCCAGACATTTTTCTGAACCACTAGGCTTGTGATGGGACGGGAGAAATTGAATCGAAAAATAAAAACGAGAAATTTGGGAACTGATTTCGAGGGAAGTAAGTATATGATGAAAATAAAAACATATCTTTCCGAGATTGACCTTTAGTTACGTTTTTATTATTTAACGGGACACACCGTGTGTCTGCAGGGGTACTAGTGGCTTGAGATCACTGCAACAGACTGTGACATATTAGGTCACCCACCCCCTGAAGGCACCATCATCATCCCTCTGCGATATCATCCCTATAAGAACCCCATAAGAACACTATACGAATCTGACAAGAGGGTGGCGTCCGCGTCGTCGAGGCTCCCACAGATTTATTGTTTCACGTTTTAGTGGTCGACGTACCTAACCCGTGGGAGTAGCCCTCTCAATGTATAGGGGTCGTTCCCCATATAGAAACTCCGATCATGGAGAGTCGTAAGTATTTCTAACCACTTGATGTGTAAGCCCATGAAACTCCGATCTCCTTATTATCGATACAGTATTTTCGGTTAGAGAAAGATAGGAAGCTCTTTTCCTTATTCAAAAAGTCAATTTCTCGCTTCCTTACACTGGGAACCCCCTTCCCACACTTTACGGACACTAAGGAATATCAAATTATGAATGGATTCTGGAATGGGCACTGGTTTACATAAAAATTCATCACCCTATAAGTATTTCCGTTTCGTATATAAAGCCGAAGATATGAATGTGACACAATTTGTCAAATTCAACGAGCATATGGAACCTACGGATATATACGAATGGGGATGCAAACATGACACTTGGATAGATTGAATTGATTATTTCATCACAATAATACACAATTCCAGTTCCATACCAAATCCTCAACATATATATTATATATATTCCGTTCAGAGTCATAAGTTTATATATAGTGTTACAAGGATATAGTTGATCGTTATTCCTCCATATATATATATATATATATGTGTATAATGTATATATGAGTTGGAAGTTTCGCTCGATCTTTTTCTCCTTATTTTTATCTTTTTCTTGAATTTTTTTCTTATTTTATTTTTTTATTTTTTTTCCCATACACTCGACGAATTCCTGCACGTGATGTTTTTTCACTTTAATTTCTTTGCCCTCGCACGATCTTAACAGCCAAAACGCGAAAAGGGCGTCAATTTGGTTTCTAACAAAGCGATGACCGCGCGCGTGAGTTAAAATAGTCTTCAAACGTTTTAGAATGTATTCAAAATTTATTTGGGAATTGAAATCCTGCCTTTATACGATTTAAGATCAGAAACCCAGATCAAGATCACGATACAAAAGATTAAAGTATGAAATTTTGATAGCCGCACACACCTGCATCATTACTTATGTCGAATGTCCTAATAAATGATCGGTAATTACCCGCAGGGAATAGGGACTAATGAACACCCAATTACTCGCAATACTTAAACGACGGAATGCGAATGAAATAATAAAAATAACAATAATAATAATAATTATTGCACCAGACGCGTTCGTTACTTCGTTTGCCCGGTTGACCGCACTTAACTCTTTGCTTCGATCACCGTTTTGCATACGATTATAGCATAGCTCCCAACCGTTCACCGTACCACCTTTTTACGCCAATCTAACGACTTCACCTTTTCCAAAGTGCAAATAGAGTTTTCAATGATGCGAGCTAAAATTTACTTTCATTAATTGATTAAATATCAAGGTGTGGGTTTAGGTGTGGGTGTCGAATCGAAAATTTTCACCTCCGAATTCAATCTCGTTTTATTTTGCATGTCTTAGATGTTTATGAACTGGTGTTGCATTTCCTGAACTACCTTTCTACGCAATTTTTTATTTTTTTTTATTTTTAACGCATAAACAGAACGTTTTTGAGATAATGCGAGCGTATGATATGTGTCATGCTGTAAACTTTCAAGTTATACAAGAAATACCAGCGTATATGTATATAATACATATGAACTAGCCTCGTAATTAGTTGTCTCCTCTGACCCATACTGTCATATAAATAAATATAAGCCAGTATGGCTGATTGCATTTAAAAAGTAGTACCCTTATCGGGAAAATGTAATTCCGTTGAAAAATATGACAGAAAGATATACACTTTGAATATGTTTAACGAGCCGATAAACTAAGTAAGAAAAATTTGTATTTCTTTAGCCACATTCGTCACAGTGAATCGGATAAATCATCGAGTAGGTAGATAAATTACCTAGCTACGGGTGGCAGGCAGTCCCCTTTCAGTTGGTGTTGTGGTTCGCGCCCCAGGGGTTCACTCTAGCGTGGTAAACGCTCCTTCCTTTACTTTTCGCCGATAAAAAAAAAAATAGAAAAAAAAAACTGAATCGCACTATCAATCAGATTTATTAATTTCATTTTAACCGACTAATTGAATGACTTAGTCATTGATCATTGCCACTCGAAAGTCCCTAATGAATTTTTTCTCACTTCAATTTTCCACGATTTGAGAAAAGTTTCACTTTCAGTGAACGGTGAATAATTTTTATCTATAACTTCCGGTGGCAGAACGAAAGTGTCATTTTACTATTCGAAAAAAAAAAAAAAAAAAAAATAGGCTGCATTTCCAGGTGTAATTATTGGTTTGACGCTAGTTTGACATTATGGCTATTCGCGCATGAGGGGAAAACTGGGAAAAAAAAAAGTTGAGTTCTTGATCAATCATCATATTTTTTCAGACTCTTTGTCCCACTCTACGTATATATGTGTCTATGTATATTCGTACCTAACATGTATACGTGTATACCTATAACGAGGAACGAGCTGCACCGCAGCCATGTTGTCACCTCGAACATCTGCCACCCGGTTGCTCGGTTAGTGTCGACTCACAATCAACGCCTAGTGTCAATGTGAACAGGCTGGTTAAACGTCAGAGTGTTTGTTTAACTGGCAACAAAAATAATGTATTTCTAGTATTCTGTGCAAAAATCCACTGCCCCAAATTCACAGATGTTTAAATTTGCAAAATAGATTCGAAACGATGACGTGGGTATTTAATGATCACAGCGCAAACGAGTCTGCTCCTACTATTTGCTCCGATTGTGTCATGGCCAATTAGTTTGATATTTGTTAAAATCTTATGAGGAAGAAAGGCCTGCATTGAACAAACAAGTTTCGTAGAAAAATTGCGGTAAATAACCAGCAAGCCGCATTGAAGGCAGAAATTGGGGCAAGGTTTTTCGCGACATCCGGCACTTCGGTTAAATCCTCTTACCGGCCTTTAGGCACGGCATAAAGAGGCCAAAAAGGACAAGCTTGAGAGAGGTTGTGTCAAATGCAGGTCCTCCTGATCTACCTTTAGCTGCAGTCTATTGTTGCACTCGAAAATGTCAACGGCGTCACTCTAAAAGGACCCTCAACGTTTTACGGTTCCCAAATTTTCAACCTCGGATTAGCTCCTAACTATGGAATAGCTTCTCAGTGGAAACTACCTAAGGTCCAACATATTTTACCCCGGTGTACATATAGATATATGTACGACAAGTAGAAAATAAGCACGATGCATATTGTTACGTGACAAAAAAATATTACCTCACGATCAATGGATTGGCGTGTCAATTTTTAGTATAACATACCTATCATCGCTCATACATGTTGATTCTACAATTTCTAACAAATCTTGCTGCATGCTAGCGATTCACCAATTGGAAAGGAACACTTGCTGGCACATAGAGTATCAGAGTACTTTTACCGTATGCCTACCTACGTGAATACAAGCGACGGAATGTCGAGGACTAGGACTGGATACATAATTTACCATTACTGTTGGCATTCCGCTCTACCTCCACAAATAACGAGCTATCACGACATAGTCGTCATGTTTCATTGATATAATCAATAGGGTATGCAAACTAGAGTCTACCTGTACATGTAAAAGTGCGGATAAATAGAAATAGAGTCCGAAACTACAGGGCTTGGGTGAATTAATTTTTTATCGCTCAATCCTCTTTACTTCATCGTTCGGTACCTACTATATGCTTTGTGTCTTTGTTACCATGATTGTGATGAGAAAGAAAAAAACTCGACGAGTGAAACTTGGTTTATAGCTAGGATATCAATTTGGATCGGAAATGTAGCATAGGTTTTTTTTTTTTTTTTTTTAATGGTACCCATTACGGCTCATATTTCTATTTCGTCTTCAGAGGGATCAGCCCTCTTCATTCTAACAGTATAAGGCGTTGAGAGGAAGGAAGTAGACAGACAAAAGTATCTAATTCTATCCTACGCATCCTGTCAAGTGGATCCTTTCGGCACAAAAGGATCAGACAAATAATTGGCTACTCTAAGCACCTGTGAACTGGGATATACCGCGTTCCCTTCGACCCTTCAGAACCTTGCGCAAGGACCTTTGTCTGATGATATTCGATACCATCGGGTCGGATTTTTGAAAATTGTCAAATAATAATATAAGAGTCTAACTTCGTTTCCGATGATATTCCATATCTGTATACATCCCACCGCTTTCAGACATATGAGGTGCCACGATGTGATATTACTGAAACATGCTCATACGTGGGTATCGTGCAAAGATTAATAATTCCGGTTTTATACCACGGTCTCGTGTTAATTCTCGGTACTTAATTACCATTCTTCTACGTCTTTTTGATGGCACAGATTTAATTACTTTTTTTACTGCATCTACTCGTAAATCACTCTTAGGGCACTATGGTGGGCGTCTATATAATACCGCGGCGTTCTTTCTGCTGGCAAGTAATAAAATAAGAAATCCCATGTATACTAGACCAAACCAACACGTGTTGCTGCAGTTAACATAAAGGAACCTCGAAGCCGACCGTCGCGTCGCACCCGGCGACCCTCAATCCTCTGTCACAACATCGAGGATCATCCAAGATGATCTTGGACTAAACCGGATCATCTCTTTTTTCCCATAAAAGAGGAGCTCAAGTGGCGAAGTTGAATGTATTTGGTACAGATAATCGAAGATAAGATTCTACGCCACCAGTGCCAGGATCCTGGTTCTAAAAATGCTCAATGAACTTCCGCAGGAGCAACGATGGCAGGAATAGATTGTTCCATGCTAGAGACCGGAGAAGATGTGAAATCCAGAACGTGCTAATTCATTTAATCGGATTTACGGCTGAAGACGTCGAGCTGTTTTATCGCCATCATGGTTAACCCGTGGCTTTTGACTACCATGACAAGTCCTACTGGTCGGCAATTGATTCGTAAAATTTAAGCCTGCAGGACTATGAGGATTAAGATGCGCATCTGAACCGGGTGGAGAAAACCTATCAAAGACGACCGATCTCAGAAAGACTAAGTCAACATGTTCCAAGACTTCCTCCGCATATCTTCCCCTCAAATCTGGTCTGATTAAAGTTCTAACTCAAAATTAACACCTAAGACATATTTTCTGATGGTGTTTCATCGTTGTTCAAAGTTTGCGGTATCGAAAATATCGCATGAAACTTGAGTCTGGAATCGTAACTAAGACACTCACCACGTGACTAGCTGGTGATTTGTTGATTGATTGAAGTTGTGGATAAAGTTGTCCAGCCGCCGCCGGAGTCATGTCCGTCAACATCTCGACGTGAGTGGTATATGGAGACAGTTTAATTATTAACCAGCACTATTTGAACAGTGATATTATCGAGTCCGATAACCGATTTACTGCGTAGTGCAGTGAAAGAGAGGCTCAAAGCCTCTTGGGTGTAATAAAAAAACACAGTTTTCTGTATCAAACGATTACAATATTCACGTGACACAACAAAATTATATATATATATATATATATATATATATATATGCATATAAATAAATAAAAGAACAACAACAACTCTAGATTGTTGGGTTAGGTAGTTGGTTCGGGTGGGTGGGGTACGGTTAACTGTCACCCAATGACAGCCAAATCGATCTTACTTATCGCGATAAAAATTCTGAACAACATGGGAACCGGTTACACGCGTGTGGTTCCCGTTCTTAGCCCCGTGACAGACTGGCGACCAGCTCAGGATCTCGAGTTCGGGCCACGGCAGAGAAATGGGGGAAGACCCGGGCGCCCCTAAGAGCCCCTCACTTCCCCCTGTTGCTCCCCCCCTCTTCGTGGTTAAAAAAAAAGAGGCCGATCCCTCCGAAGGCGGGGCACCCTCCGGATCGGTTACCGCCTTCTGCCTACTTCCCCCTTTCCTCCCGTTGCCCCCCCCCCCCCCAAGTTCCCTCTCTGTCGCTGAACGAAGTCCACTTCAACTTCACCCCACCACTGGGAATAGAGTGCGAACAGTGATGTGAACAGTGATGTGCGCGCGCAGCTATGCGCATTGGGTAGCCTGGAGGGAGGCACGCGCGCTCTTCCCCCGCGGCGTGTCACGCTTTATCGTATTTGGAACAGAGTATAGAGTCCTACGCGTCGATGGGTTCGCCGTTCGACGTTCGGTACCTTAAGGACATGAACTTCAATGATGGGGTAATTCGCGTTCACTGTTATATCACAGTGCTGCAGAGACTCAATGTGTCAGACTGATGATACGACATTGATGATGTTCAGTCTGTCGGGAAATCATGGACCAATCTGTATTAGGACAGATTCTTCGTCCAACATGGACTCAAACCACTTGAAGAAGACACGTTGACACCTTGTATCTTATCTTCGTCAGATTAGACGCTGAGCATGATACATGATGAACAAGTTGGTGCTCATCGGTTCAGTTTATACCAAACAAAAGGTCATGGAATCATGAAATGCTGATAACGTTAGATGGGAAAGTCCAAGAAAACTTGTAAGGAAAAGCTTATATCATCTATAAACTTGTGGATGATGACCCTAGTATCATGATGGATACGATATCTTGCACAGACCAAGTTCTTGCTTCATTCAATGATTCAAACCAAACACTCAAAGTATGGCGATGTAATGCTTTTTGGATATAGTTTGAAGATATTGTTGAGATCTATATGAAAAGGTGTTCAAATTAGATAGTTTCCAATAGTTCCAAATGGTTTTCCCTTCCGACGAGGGCGACAGAACATCTGTCAACAAAATTTCTGCTCTTCAAGGAACTGTGACTCATGTTATAAAGTCCTGGTCATTCACGCCTTGATTGGAACTCAGTGTGGACTGATAGATTTTTTAGAATTTTGAAACTATGTCATTCCATTTGAATCCATATTCTAACGCCATTTGAAGATTCATGGATTATAACACATGTTCATGTTGCGCTGAAGGGAGTACCTACCCTCAAGAGTCAATATTGAAGTTTGCACCATGACTCTGAATATAAAAGACCATCATTTCCCCCTCATTTCACAAACTCCATTCAGGAAAAGGGTGAAACTAACTATTGATTTAGGAACTTCTGTCGAATTGCTTGAGTTTCTCAAAATCGTGGATGAAACTTAATCTAACGTTCTGAAGTGAACGAGGTATTCTCACTTATCAATTTATAACCATAAATCCACGTACTTTACACGATGAAATTTGCGCTCAAATGTACATATACACAGATGAATACCGTTTAACATACGATAATAACGTAACAGTGTTGAGTTAATACTAGCCCATGGTAGCATGTACCTATACATCCACTTTGGACCTACCGCCTATACCTAACTACTCACAACTTCACCTGTGCGTAAAAACTTTTACGATAATATCAACAGTTTTTATGTGGTACAATTTACAAATTAGCCAGGGATTGACGTGACCGGTAGTTAACACCACTGTTAAGTTGTTGCGGTGTTGAACCCTGGGTAGCACTATAGCTGCTCCTGAAATTCACTGGCCTCCTTCCTCGCATTTCTCATTCCAGTACAATTTTATATTAAATATTATGACTCCGATGAAAAGAATTGTCGGTATTTAATTGATAAACGCAAAAATAGTTGATTTGTACAAAAAATTTGAGCAGAAATGCAAGGTACCCTCTTTCACGGATCCAGGAGTCTGCAGAACGTCGTCTCATCTCGGGGTCGGATTTGAGGCGCCAAGGAATAAGTATCGTAGAAACTGTGTGTAGACGCCAGTGGAAAGGGGTTGAATTTATCTAGTATAGGGATGAGAGCTGTAACCTCTCGGTCTATATCGCTCGAATACGGCCGCAAGATATTAATAATGTATGCCGGAATAGATTATAACAATTTTGATCAAACTTTCTACCAGGTTTTATGAAAATCTTAAGCTATTTTAGGCTCGGGTTTTATGTATAAACCGTGTCTACCTCTACCTACCTACGTGCACCAGGGTATGCGTAGTATACAAGGGTATAATGTCAGCCAAATAGCGGCGTTCCCACAACCTCCTAAAATCCTAATGTGATTTTAATCGGAGAGTTTGAATTTCAAATCCTATCGGCTTGTAATGTACAAAAGAAAAAAAAAAAAAGAAAGAAAATACTCGATTTAGAATAGCTGCTTGAAGAGACGTCAATTACCTTATTCCTAGGTCAGTAGCGTAGAATCAATTATCCCTACAAAAAAAAAAAAAAAAAAACCAACTTTTTTTTCTTGCTCCTTCTAATTCTTCTGTTACAGCATATCAACGAATTTTTATGTGGCCTGCAGTTTCCCTCATTATATAGCTACGTGTTACCTACACATATGATTTTGTAAACGGTTCGGTTTTTCGCTTCTTTAACCTGCGGTTTCTCACGCACTTAAGTAACTCAATCTTTGCGGCGACTCCACTGGCTACGCCTTTGGATATTCTATGGACTTTACGGACTGGGTTGCATTAGCTCCTAATTTTCCCATAATGGGAGGACACAGAGGCGCCAACCTGGCCAGACCGGACCACCACCTAATCGCAGATCATTCATAACGCGCTCTTGCTCTCTAAGGAAGTAGATGAAGTTTTAAAAAAGAATGGGATTCAAATTTATACTAAATTAAGTTCACGACTTCGTATTAATCACCTCTACGCATTGAGGCTGGCTAATAATCTGAATTAAAAAACAAGAAAAATTTCCTGGTCTCGAAGATTTTCAACCTTTTCGAACAAACTCCAAAAATTGGCCAGAATTTTTTCTACATTTTCTTTGAACCCCAATAAATTATTGAATAATTCTATTAGAATCTGTGGGACTTTTTTTATAGACCCTTTCGAATTATCGTATATATTTTCACCAGGGTTGCTATTTCGATTATGTACCCTCACCGCCCCTTGGATTCTCAGTCGAATTGGTGTGAAGTGAAAACAGGAGGCATTATACTCGATGTAGTATATTATTCGCGATATACCTTATGTGTCGACGATGATGCGGACATCGCGTGTCTTCTCGACAAAAGGTACGATTCTCTACCGTCGTTCACGACTCAAAGAAGATTCATCTCCCGTTGCGTGAACGCATGTCGAATACCCTCCCCGGCTTTAGATCGCACCCTCAATGCCGTAAGAATAAAAATTCATCCCCTAGTCATCTAGGATCAATTTTTTTTTTTTTTTTTTTTTTCATCTATTTATCCAAGAGCCAAACCCTTGAACATTCCAACATCCGATGAACTTAGAATTTAAATTGGATATGGTGCATTGAAGAGAAAGTACTGATTCAAATATTTATTTTTCGAATGTATTATTCATCTAAGGGTTCATAGTTTGATATATTATATATAATATACACGGCACTGCGTCCATAGCAAATGTCAGTTCATATTATATCGAACTGTGCCACACCTACCCCATTTCATACATTATAACGAACAAACGATGGAAGGGCTTTGTGGTTTGGTGAAAAAGGACATGCATCAGAATCTCGAAGACACGTTTCCAAAGAATTTTCCCTTCCATGGTGTGTTTCGCGATTATTATATTGAAGAAAAAAATCAGTTTTCTGATTTATTGCCAAACGGCAAAACGGAATATGTCTTGTGAAATTCATCCCCTTGCACATATTATTATGTATATGTGACTTTCGGTAGTTTTACGATACGCAAAGTTGTATACAGCTGTTCGACGTGAGTAAACAGCGTTAGTTAATTTTGACGAAATCACCGATCAATTGGCAGTAAAATCTATACTTATCGACTTCCGATCGATTGATTGGCAGACGTGGGCTTCCTCCGGGTTAAAATGGAAATGAAAATCGTTTCGCGGCTCCAACGGAGGCTGGCTTAATAACAGGGCGGCCTTGTCCCGCGGTTCAGACTCCAAGGATCCTCTTGCCTTTTGGCTTTCGCTCTTTTGCCATGTGGCCATCGAGCGAAAGATGCTGATGGACTAATAATTACCCGGACCTTGCTAGCACTGACGAGCTATATATATTTTCACATGATTTTAGAACTCGCAAACTGGCGATCTGAGTGGGTATTGAACAAAAATTTCAACAAAACCTGCGATACCTTCTTCGTATAATTTTCAAAAATATTTTATCACATGAGAAAAATCTGATCCTCTTGCTAAGTGACACGTCTGGGTACGCGTTTTCATTCCATCGTCATTTATGGGGCGAAAACGAGATCGTAAATTTGACCAAACGAGCAGAATACGTTTCTTAAAGGCTGATTTATACCTGCCGCGTAATTCAAAGGGATACGATATACTACACTCTTCTGGCTTTTCATCCCGGTATGTACCTACCTATCCAAGTTTTCTCTGCATGTATAAGTATATACACCAGCTTGTACCAACTTCTCTTGCACGTAATATCCAACGTTGTAATATGGATACAGGCTTTTGCCCGTACCTACTTGACAGGCGGGCGGAAGATAGGCGATGTTATGATTGCAGTTCTCGCCTTCATAAATCCATCTAAATTGTGGCACTTGCTGACAACGAAGGGTTAGCGATCCTCCACGTACCTTCGTTATGAGTACCTGAGCTGACCTTCGAAAATAGCCAATTTTTCACTGCGCTGAATCAAATTCGAAAATATTTATCCGTTTTATGGAAGTTTAGGCGCGAACTAGACTTTTCAAATTCTACTTTCTGACCCCGTAGATCCTAGAACGACCTACAGCTCCTCGATCTTTAATAAAACGTTTCGCGAACCGATTGACGAATGAATTCCAAGTCGAAAATAAAATTGCTCATTGATCAGAATTTCAAATTCAATCTGAATAATTCTACTGAAACAGAATCAAATTTCTGGCATAAAGATTTTAGCTTCTGAATCCCTCGATGCTTACTTCGGTCAAAGTTTTCTCAATTTTTCTGTCGAATGGAAGGGGCTTTCCGTCATGAACGATAAGGGCAATTCTTTCCTCAGACTGACATAAAATAAACACAGACATTAATCCTATCGTCCCATGGTCGTAGGTTCGTCGTAAGAGGCTGTCTGCACGAGCTCGTATAATTACTGATAATAGTGATAATAACAGCATGCTGCAGGTAGTAAGAGGTTAATAACGACAATAATTAAGTACCTTACGGTACGTTATATCCCACACGTAGTTCACCCGAGGAAAATGTACATGTGACGTACTTTTTAATAGCTCAAGATCAGGAAACTGGTAGTTTACCAGTGAGTAATGCCTTTTTCTTTCTCACGTACTGTAGATTTTTATAATTTCGACAATAGGCGATAGGAGGTATATATGTACCTATATGGTATATACTATATATAACCCTGCATCAAAGTTTGTATCTTCAGTCATATTGAGGTACGAGATAAGGAAATATTTGATAATTCTACGTCCATGATTATAATTTCGAAACATTAACGCCTAATATTAAAAGAACTTGTTATTTTGCCATGCCCAGCTTTATTTTTTATAATTCTTGATGCAAATTAAGCAATTCCTTCATGCAGTATCGTGTGGCACTTAAAAATGCGTCAAACGATTATAAAGATTTACGAGGCTACGATCGTCGCTGAATTAAACAACTTTATTAAAATATTCAACGCATTATTCAAGGAACTGACCTGTGGGCCATTTATGTCGCGAACCTCTATTACCCCCATAGCTTTAATCGATACTATAAATTTCATACTTTCTTAATTATTGATAGAAAAATTTGATCGTTGTGAGATTACGAGATCTAAAAGATCGCATATCTGACGATCAAACCAAAATTGTGCGAAATTTAAAATCGTATCGTTCAATTAACCTACTGGGGTAGTCCGAAGAGTGAAAAACTTATTATAGATTGATTTTTGAAACAATTATTTTTAATGAACCGTAATAAAGTCATGCAGATCTTTTCGTGCAAGATGAGATTGCAAAATGACGTGCAAACTAAGAGACGCCTTTCTTCGCCCCCTGGCAATGCGGTAATCACTATAATTACGTATGGAGCCCTTATATTAATATCCTCAGGCTATAAACCTATTCCCATATAGTTGTATTCGCTTAGCTTTACACCTGTAGACGTATATCTTCCTCGTCAATATTAAAAATCATATTAATATCAAAAACTGTCCATCTAACCGTTACTTATAATGAAATAGTTTTTCCAGAAAATAAGATCGACCGAGTTTTATCACAAAAAGGTCCATCTTGAAGAACACATTACCGAATCTGCACGATATAGGGTGAATTAAAGTTTACAATGGTAAAAATTTCGGATTCGTTTAGACTTTTCAAAAATGTTGAAACTGAGGAGATTTGAATCCTGAAAAATCGGAACGCAGACAGTGCAAAGCTTTGAAAGTTGAGACCCATGAAAGCCCAAAGATCTGAAAAATTTGGTCTGTTTCTCAGCCCAAGTAGCAATTTCGGAAGTAATGTAACAAGGATGTAACGGCCATGAGGAAATGTTCGCACATTTGGAGATCAGTCACATATCTGGTACTTTGACATCGCAGGGACGTCACTGAGACGTCAAAGTACCAGATATGTAGCTGAATATCAAATGTGGGGAAATTTCCTCATGGCCTAACGTCCTTGTTACATTACTTCCAAAATTGCTACCTGGGAGGATGTGGAGACAAAAAATGGTTCATTTCAATCGAGATCCTTTTTACCTAAAACCATTTCATCAACTTTAATCTTCATCTTCATGATATTTTAATGAATAATTCAGATTTTTGATCATCCGGTGTTCTTCGTTTCAAAGATTTTGAAATTGGCCATGTACACGGAGAAATGTAGTTCAGGAAACTTTACTGAACTGTTGAACAAAGTTGGGACATAGAGACAAGTTGGTGATTTTTCACATTTTTGTAGTAATCAGTGACATACTGAACATTACAAAATACATGACAGTTTGGTAAATTTTAAAATTTTACTGTACATTATTAAAGTTTACCAAACTGTCATGTATTTTGTAACGTTCAGTATGTCACTGATAACTACAAAAATGTGAAAAATCACCAACTTGTCTCTATGTCCCAACTTTGTTCAACAGTTCAGTAAAGTTTCGTGAACTACTTTTCTCCGTGTAGACTTCCGGGGAAATACCCTTTTTAAAAACTGTGATACGGTAATATTCAAATTCACACAACATTTGTTTTACCATCGAGAATCGAAGTGAGCTGAAAATTGCCGGGCAATTGGATTGGGAAGTCCAATTCCAATTCGGAAAAGAATGAATTAGATTTGTTTGAAATTTTTTCCTTAACCTTTAGGGTTGCAGTTTGTGAAACGTATATTGAGAACGCGGGGATACATTGACTGGTTATATTCTCTAGGTGGTAAAGGAGATGACCAATTAGCGGGGGTTGAACCGATCCGCCCAGGACGCCGTCGCCCGGGGTCTTCTTCTGTCAATCGGTATATCAGACATATTGATGGTTGAACGTTTGATTATTTTTCAAATTCAATAAGCTTTCCTTCTCCCTCAGCTACCCTAACTTACCTTGTACCAGCTAACACCCTACAAAAAAATAGAAAAAAAAGAAAAGAAATTAAAAATTCTAATGAAACGTGCTCTCTAAATTCTTTGGAGTGAAAAACTCACTCCTTTTTTTGGACTGGTGCTGTTTTCACACCAAGGAAGTGAAAATTCACTCTGCTTGCAGTGAAATTCACTCAATTTAGAGTGAAATTTCACTCTTTTTTCTCGGAGTGGTGCAGTTTTCACTCCAAGAAATTAAGAGAGTGTGTCTCAAGTTTTAAACTCGTTTTTATTTTTATCATGCAATCGATTGCCTTGCGCTAATAATTCAATTAATCAATCCTAGGTGTATAGGTACCTCAAGAAATTCCGTATCCGATGTTGGATGATGATTCTGTTGGGGTAGGTTTTGCGTCATAATCACTGCTCCTTGAGGATGAGCTGGTTGAGGATATTGGTAAGCGCAGTTCATCCTGGATTTTCACTGCGTACCTTTTTTCCTCAGAATTTAAAAGTAGCTCGAATTTATCCTGTTGATTTTTTTTAATCAACAAGGACCGTCGCTTTCAAATGAGTTGAAGTGGCACCAGTAATAGTGTTCGAAAATTGTATACGACGCGATATACTATATTCAAAAACCTCTGCAGTTCCGGGATTATCAAAGACCAATATTCGTACAATTTTGTCACGTTGTCACATCTTCGGTTCAATCCTTTATCGAAATATCGGAGCGATTCTTAAATCCCGTATAAAAATGAAAGGACGATAGTTCACGTTGTTAATTAGTCGAAATCAGATATCAGGGTTTGTTAATCGCACATTTATGTCTTCGGAAATACGATGACACAGTTCAGGGCTTGGAGGTACCGATTTTTAGTCAAAATCCCGGAGTGGTGGATATATTCGTGGAGTTTAGTAAGGAGGCGAGTCCTTTGGTATTAAATTTGAGTGAGTGAGTATATTATCCAATTTGGAGTATCGGGATAATCACAGTAATTTAAATGCACCACGTGTACAGAGGTGGGGCATTAGGGCACGACACCACATCAATGAATAACAACATGAGTTTAACACCAATAACAATAATAAAAATCTGTTTTAACACGATGATAGCATATGTATTATGTATATGTACTGGATGCGAGCACGGAAGGAGGAAGAATTAAGACCGTGCTTCTCTGGTTCGGGAACAATTATAACTGAGCTTTTTGGTCCCTTGGAAGGAACGACTTGCGGGAGGCGGATCTCCTCTTCCTCTTCCTCTTCCTCTCTACTTCTCCTCAGCTATGCTATCCCTCTTTTTCTTCCTTATTTCTTTCTTTCTCACTCACGCACGCGTGTGTCGCACCCAACTCGCCTCGAAGTTACGTATAAGAGTGGGTTCAACTTGGTATGTATCTTGCCATCGAAGAAGGTGTTACTGGTGGGGTTCGCCAGACCGCCTTCGCCTTCGCCCTCACCCTCACCCTCACCTTAGTCTTCGCCTTAAAGCCTTCGGCTTCTTGATCCCCCTGCGTTCCTTAGAGCCCTTTACATCCCACCACTCGATTTTCAACAACCCCAACCCACCACCCGCCGTGACTCTGAGCTCAACCAATTAAATACCACGATGATCACGTGGTGCTACGACGGTCATGTGATCACTTTGGTTTAGTATATTTTTATTTCTTTACGTTTCTTTTTTTGTTTTTTGTTTTTACTTTACTTTTATTTCTTTCTTTCGCAATTCTCTTCTTCACGGTGGGCCTCATGTATATGTGCACATATATATAGCAAACAGTTTTACGATCAGCGTGATATATGTTTCAGGAATTGATTCTGGACACGACTTTTCGAAAAAAGAAAGAAAAAAAAAAAAACTACCCTCGCTGAAGCCATGCGGTTATTCAGTATGGCGTTATATCCATTTATTTCAAACAATATTTGAAGGGTGTTACCGAAAATTGTGCAACAAAATATCGTCAATGTTTTCATTTCAAGGGTTGGAAACATCCCTTAGAGAGAAATAACGTGCTTTTGAAAACCACCAAAGAAATATCATGTCTGAATTATCGAAAACCCCCGAGTCGGAATTGAAATTCTTGTTTGAAACTCTCAAAGCTCGATTAATTATTCCGTTCTTTTAGTTCAGAAGCCGAAAGAAATATAATTCTGTTTCAGTAGATTCAGAAGTGTAAATTAGAATCAACGTCTCTGCATCCTATTGAATTTTCAAATTATATTTACTGCCTCGAAAGTCTGCGAAAAATCGAATCAACGATCATTTCGTAATTTTCGACTTGGGATTAATTCGGTAATCAGTTCGTAGAACGTTTTATCAAAGATCGAGGAGCTATAGGTTGAAATCAGGATCACGAAATCTCTCTGAATTCTAGGATCAGAATTAGAATTTCAAAAGTCTAGTTCACGCCTAAACTTTCTGAAAACTTACATAACTCTTATTTTAAGTTGCAAATCAGAATTTCATTGCACAATTATTTTACTTCAACTGGAGTTGTTGGATTTTGTTTAATTCTTACCATAAATGTGAGAGAAAGAAGAAGAAGAAAAAAAAAAAAAATTAAGTCAAATTTGATAATGAAACGCAATTATAAAGCGGAATAGCAATATAGTAGCAGCGTGCGAATAATAATTATTAATATTTAAATTAATAAATTAATTTAATAATTTAAATTTATACTTTGGTGAAAATCACGCAACGAAAAATTATCATTACGGCGTATAGAGAGAAAGAATCTTATGTCACCTGCACGGTGTGCGTTAGACATCAAAACGATAAGAAAAAAAAAGAAAAAAAAAAAAAAAGAAAGAAAGAAAAGAGAAAAAAAAAACGAATAGAATGAAATAAAAATGAATTAGAGAGGCAAAACGACGTTAGCCTCGAATATATTATTCTAATACGACATTTAGACGCGACACGGAATTCCCCGGGGATAGAAACTTTCTACAAAGCAATATCTCTACGTTTTGATAGGTCAAACGATATTGAAATCTTCATATCTACCTACTCTGTTAACCTATGAGATTTCACGTGGGCGATTCGAACGTGTGCTTCAAATAGATATATACACGTCATATTTGTATTATTTATTTTTTTTTTTTTTCTTACATAAACCTTCTGATATACCTTCGAATACATATATATATATATATATACGTTTCGAAAAGCGTCATTCTAGAATCATTGGGCATTGGTAAATAAATAATTACACGTATATGCGAACCTAATCCATAATGTAAAACAGTCTAAAGACGTGCTTCGCATGATCATGATGAATACAGTTCAGTTTTAGATATATATATATATACGAAGGATTATGTAAAAAATAAGAAATTATCACACATATATAGGTATCGACATCGCGTCAATAAACTTGGCTATACGAATTTCGTACATCTGTTCATACAGCTCTGTGCAACAGGTTGTCGTATCATAATATGTGGTACGCAATATATACATTAGGGGGGTCCTTGATTTGATCATTTTTTAATTTCAATGCTCTCATCGGCCAGGATGTCCCCAAATACCGACCAAAAAAATGTAGCCAAAACCCCAGGTTCCGATCTCAATTCTAAATAGCGCCCCAAAGACAATTCGAGTTTTTTTTTTCCATTTGAATAAAACACGATTTCTGACATTTCACGGTTCATTTTTTTTCTTCCTATTGCAGTATTTAACTCCAAAAAATCTGAAACTTGTTACACTCCTTATCTGTAGTAGTAGGTATTTCATGATTATTTTTACCATCCAAATTTCAGCCAATATAGAATTCACCATTCGACGTTATTTCGCATAGCCTACACGATATTTAACTGATTATTTTGACAATTTCACTGGCAATTTCACAGCGGTAATTTTTCATGTAGATATATATAAAAAAGCAAAAGATTTTCCAATCCAGTTAACCCTCCAGCGAATCTTACAGATTGAATTATAATTATAATTCTGTGACTTTTAAATTTTGATTTTTAACTGTGGATTTTGTCTCATGATGCAATTCTATGGGCCGAAATTCGGATGAAAAAATAATCCCCCGAATACCACTCGAGCTTCAAAATTAATCGGGTATTTCCCTCAAGGTTCCCTGCAACGAACCTATCGGGAAATACCCAATAATTTTGAAGCTCTTGTGGTATTACAATATGTGAAAATTCGACAGATTTTCAACGATATAATTTTCGGAGCTACAGTGTATCAAAAAAAAAATTTCTTATCTCCAAATTGTGATGAATAAAATTTTGTCGCTAAAAATCTGTAAATCTGTAAATAATTGAAAAAATAGCCACGAAGTACTAAAAATCGTGTGTTATTCGAATAGGAAAGTTCAAAAGCTTTCGGTCAGTACTTAGAATTGAGATAGGAACCTGGGGTTTTGACTACATTTTTTTGTATATTATTTGGAGACGTTCTCGTCGATGGGAGCATTGAAATTCGAATATGACTGAATGAGGGACCACCCTAGTACTATACGATGATAAATTCGTTAAATTTGATCTGCGTAAAGAAGTGGTGCAATAGTATCACTATATACTTGGCAAATAGTGGATGTACACATACATGTGCATTAGTGCAATAGACGTATACTAGTTGAATTGACCGGGTTCGTATGAATGGGTGGTGGTTCTACTCCCATGAATGGAAATTTATTCCTCAATATCGTACCGACTACTAAAGAGTCTTCATCACCGTGTAATTCGATACAGTGGGAACCCTGGAGTCTTCATTCATCTCCCGATGTTGAGGAAGGACCTAAAGGATTACTCGAGCACAGGGTGCTCTGCAGGTCTGTATACTAAAAAAATCCTCAGAACCTGAATAGAAGTTTGGTTAAAAAAGAACGACAGAAAAAAAAAAACAGAAAAAAAAAATTCAGACTAGTTTCAAAAATCTTTAGCGAAAGCCTCGTCTGGCTACGGAATTTCATTCTGATTCTAAATGGACAGATTTTTTTCTGCTGAAATTAGTTATCCTGAAAGCGCGCCTCATAAACTCGCACAGCAATCGCGTGGAGAAATGGGGGAGTAATTTAAATCGTGATAGAAATATGGCGAAAGACGAGCCTCGCGCAGAAATACACCCTGCACAACATTCCATTTGAAATTTATTTTCACGTAACAATTTCATCACAGGCATATTTAACGCTTAATTCTTTCAAGTAAAACACAATAATTATAAAGGCGAACGCGTGCGACTATAAAAGCTATACCCACTAGTGTATACATACAGAATTTGAAAATCTGATTAAAACCAGCACTACGTTGAAAATTGTATGCACCGTCCGATCCGCTGTATATGTGTTCAAGAAATTAAGTGAAAACATGTAAGCGTCGGGTATTTATGATTACATAAATATATATATATACCTAGTATACATATAGGTATCGACGGTTAACGAGGTGCCGGTTGTTCTAATCATATTTTAATGGGGTCTCTCAAGAAATATACGCGGTTAAATGATAAGCGAATTAATTAGAGCGTATCCGTAACATTGCAGAGTGGCAATTAACTATCCAGCTGATACTCACCGGGATTGGATGAGTACCTTACAGCTGATGCAGACGCATATATCCGGCCAGCTGGTTGCGTTATATGATAGAAATACATTTTTTTCCAGAAATTAACAAAGATGTAAAATGCGATATAGGTATCGCGTTGTTAGGAAAGATTAATGGATGAGAGGATAAAGAAGAAGAGAGAAAAAAAAAAAGAAAAAACGAGGACATACGTATATATCGATGGCGATGAAAAATTGTAGCTATGTAGAAGAAGAATAATAAGAAGAAGTAGAAGAAGAAGAAGAAGAAGAAGAAGAAGAAGAAGAAGAAGAAGAAGAAGAAGAAGAGGCAGAATGAGATGATGAAGAAGAGGAACTCTTCGGTTTAAACTGCCAGACGGATGGACAGACGCGGGGCAAAGCTTCTAAGCACAGACAGACGCACTATGTTATTATATATCTCTAAGTTTGAACGCGTTTTAGGATACGTTCTGCAGGCTCTGTTCCTTTCAAAGAAAGAATAATAGCCTCCCCCTACGCAGCCTGCAATTAAAATTGTAAAAATTCCCATAGAATAATATAACTCCGTTGTGTTCTTATATTAATAGTAGACTGCGGAAACAATGAAAACGAGCTTTATTTGAACGGCATCAGGACTTGATATTTTCCTAAATCGCTAAAAATGTTGCGTAATGAATTGGGTCAAGGTGAAACATGCAGGGAAGTAGATAAAATATGATTTCATACCCGCACCCTTAAGGCGGGTTAAAATCGGCACGAATCAGATCTTACCTGGACCCGTATATAGGAAAGTAAAGTGTAGGTTTGCCTTGGCAAACCAACAATTAAAGCACGCATTGGGGCATCAGAGGGAGGCCAAAGGGATGCCTGTAACGCAACGGTGGCAGTGGCTTCGCCTGCATTTACGGGTTACGCGGGCGTTGTAATCACAATGATTCGAACTTGAGGGTGGTCATCATCTCGTCACTACGTCACCCGCGGCCAGAGCCATGGACACAGTAATTCCCACTAATACTTAACCGATCCACTGTTACAATGAAAAAAGGGAAACGATGCTTTATGGACTTATCAATCATTTGGTAGCTGCAGCACGGTTTCGGGCACCGTTTCAGACCGGGTTCACCACGTGTATATGGGTAATTGTTACAGATGCAGCCTGTTATTAGCAGCGATTAAAACATTCCTTCGGGCCCAGGCGCATGTGGTGATAACGATTCATTCTTCATTTTGTTTCATTTATTTTCTTTTCTCTTCTTTCCTTTCCTTTTCTTTTCTTTTATTTAGTTTCGACCATTGTCAAGATTTATTGTACATCTACCTTCCTGCGTTACAGCCTCAGGCAATCGAATCACACACTATATATATATACCCATGTAACATTATTCGTTTATACCTGACGATTTTTGTAACCGATTATGGGATCTGAGTATCGATTATCATTCAGCCAGGTAGATCGATCTAAAGACTTACTTCAATCTTAAGCAAGGGTTGCTGTGTAATAAACCCAGGATTTTATGCAGCTGATCAATTCACAAAAAATAACATTTCTAGTAGCACAAAATTTGCCGATTTCTTCATAAAAAGAAAAAAAAAAAGAAAACTCCGGTATAATTGACGGAAACGAATCGAGATTTGCAAGAATTTCAGAAGCTCGGATCTTGTAGAGCTGACAAATATCTTCCCCGAGAAATTACATGTTCATTGATGACTGATATCCGGTTTTATTCGAATCGGCAAATCGGTGGTGCCTAGAATTAAGATAGGAACCTCGGGTTTTGGCTACATTTTTTGTAGATTGGAAAAGTCCTGGTCCATGGAGACATTGAAATTTGAAAATGATTGAATGAATTAAATGATATTCGAGAGAATGATTATCGCGGGGTTCTTCCCGCTGATACCAATATGGCGTCGTCTTCAAGGTATACTGGCTTATGCATGTGGTCCACTAAAGATGTGTGAGTCAAAGGTGAAATATGCTCGGTTCGTGCAGCTCCGTGGTAGGAGATGGCGATGGAGGGTCAGGAGGATAAGAACCATTTCGGAGTAGGGGAAAAACCGTAAAACACTGTAGAGCGTGGGTGTGAAATAAAATGGAGGCTTCTTCGCTCGTCCTGCGCGAGCCTTTCAAACTGCGGTATTAAAGTAAAAATAATCGTTCGACGAGCCATAAATCACCATGTGGTTTTCTCAGGCTCATTGATCGATTTCCTTCTTTTTCTGCCATATTTCTTCTCTAAATAAACAGAGTAAAAATAAAACCAAATGATACCACTTCATGCGGTTTTCCCTAAGAAAAAACAATAATATATAAACGAAATGAAAAAAAATCAAAAAAGCTCATCTTATCACGCAGCGTGGGTGTCGAATACTTACATTAGTACCTACCTAGGTAGTAGTATTTCTCCCCATTATTCTACACTAGCAAGTGATTATCGTCGTTTCGAAGGTACGAAGGTACGAAGGTACGAAGGTACGAAGGGAGGTAGGTACATACATACGTGTGTACTGACATTTGGTAAGGAGGTATTTTCTATACGATATAGAAGGCGGCGGTTGAGGGGCGGAGGGAGGGGTTCGAACCCAGTAATTAAATAGCTGAACCCTGCAATTAGGGCCACTAAATCGTGGCGGGCCCCCTGGACCCGGCCGGCGAAGGGCCCCGCCAGACACAAAAAACAACGTCAAAGCATTGCTCAACTCAAAACTCGTATGGCGCACCGCGCGCGAGAGACTGAGAGACTCACTCTATCGCGGGGGTGGCTTTGGGATATGTGGGAACCAGCCAGGTACTCTCTTCACTCTTCTTCAGCTAGAAACCTAATCTCCTCAGACCAACCTCCGAATAATGGGCAATATCTCAAAAATACGAAAAACCAAAATAAAATAATTAACAATCTCCGAAATACCAGATCATATATTTGCGAGACCTACATTTTCGTTACCTTGATTTAGAAAACAAAAAAAATCAAAGAGTCACATTCTTCACGCATCATTAAAATTCTTTCGATAATCGTTCGCAAGTGCATATAGAAATAATAAAAAAAAATAAAAATAAAAAAGAGACCGAGTCGATGTGACCTGGATCGAGATGCCATGGAAAGAGATCGATGGCGTACATGAAGGTACCTACCTACGTAGCTGATACATATACCTGTATAGATAAAGGTATGAGAAATGGGTGAAGAACAAGAAGCGTTAAGTAAGGGTAGTGGTAGATAATAGTAACAAACAGTTTTCCTTCCTGAACAGAGCGAGCCAACCATTCGGGGGTTGGTTGTGTCCGCCTTGGTATCCCACCGTTCTAAGGCCAATGCATCATGATTTACCTATGCAAAATTGAAGGTACGCACGCACAAAGGAGTCAGAGAGATGGACGATCGACCATCACGCTCCATGGCGTATTAAAATATCAGACTTGTATAGTCTGGGGAAGGGGGAATCCCCTTTCTATCGTACATTAAATCATCCACCCACCACAAGGCCCACGGCTATCTCGGGTGCCTATCGCGGATACATCGTTGTAGGTACATACCTATATATACCATACGTATACACAATGTTGGTATACCTACCTGGAATCAGCCACATACCTATGGTTCGCGGACGTTATCATATACGCTGAAATTTTCCGTATTAAAATATAAATAAATTATTTACTATTATACCCTTTAACAATATTAGGTATAGACAGATAACACAGAAAGAAAGGTTGACTTGATTCAAGATAATTTTGGGGTTCAAAAATGAAGACCGAAATTTTCTCGGATCAAATCAAAAATTTTTCTCGAACCAAGAAAATTTGGAAAATTTTCTTGGTTCAAGAAAAATTTTGATTTGATCCGAGAAAATTTCGGTCTTCATTTTTGGACCCCAAAATTATCTTGAATCAAGAATAATTTTCTTGGCTCAAGTTAATTTTTCTTTCTATGTATATCATATATTACTACACTCAGAAAAAGGTTTTGTTGACACAACCAGAATTTGGATTATTATATGCACAATCACATTTTTTGTTCAGTCAACCAAAAATTTTGTTGGAATAGCCAAAATTTTGGTTGTCCGAACAAAATTTGGTTTTCCCAACAAAATTTTGGTTATCCGAACGAAACTTTTGGTTGACTGAACAAAAAATGTGATTGTGCATATGATAACCAAATTTTGGTTGTGTCCACAATACCTATTTCTGAGTGTATTAATCAATTTATTTTCAAATAAATAAATTAATGTTCATCAAAATAATTTTGTACGATATTATATATTAATTGTTTCTTTTCGTTCTATGATTAATTCATCAATATTTTTCATTATAGTCTATAGTCGTATCTATATAGTCGATATTGTTGTTATAATATCATATAGTATATAGGTATGTATCGAAAGGTATATCGTATATAGTCGTGAAGAGGCGATCTGAAGAAGGAAAAGGATAGAGTAGACAATTTAATTTTCTAATTATCGCATATGGCGCAGGGCATATAGTCTTCGTATATATACGTGGTCCACGCTGGTTCGTATCTCGGGTCGGATCTATACGTGGCGATCGACAACGTAGGTAGACGTCGTAGGTATATAAAAGCTAATGGAATATCCTCCGCCCTTTCATTCTCTATTTCTCTTCAATCCCTAATCTACGCTAAGTCTTCGTCGGTCTTAGTATATTTATGCACCCACAGCATATATATATATATATATATATATATATATATATGATAAATTAATTGATTACCACAATAATGAATATAAATAAAAGAATGAAAAAATAATTATAATAAATCAAAATTCAAATTCAAATTATAATCCATATATATATATATATATATATAAATTATATAAATGAATGAATATAATCTCATTTTACTTTATACTCCGCGAAGTATATATAATACAGTACAGCATCTGTACTGGTACATCAGCTTTTGCTCTCAACGAGTTCTTTTTTTTTTTTTTTTTTTTTTTCTTATTTTCCTTCTATTTATTTTATTTTTCATTCGTTATGACTTGACCAGCTCTTAATCAGAGTAATCTTAAAAATTCAATCCACTATACGTATACGTACGTATATGGCTGAGAAATCCAGAATGGACAACCTGCTGAGATCGCATGCTGAGCGACAACCGCTAACCAACCCCAGGTGGTTAAGCGGTTACAAATAGGTTGCTAATGTAGATCAACTTCGCGCCTAGTTAGGGGGGGGGGGGGGTTAGGTATTAGACACCTTGGAAATTGTTTTTTTTTATTTTTTTCAAATAACTGATACGATTTGAAGAGATACATTTCATTCACCAATATTAAGTTCCTTTATTACAACTGCAGATTATTTTCACTTTACACATACCTATACATTATTCGGAATTATTTTCGATTCTTGATAGCTTCGATTTACAGATCATTAATTAGATCAATTAAATGTTGAAAAAAGTATAGTTATTTTATTATTGAAAAATCATCGAGCGTTCGCAATGAAGAATATTTTTATGCGCATAGGTAGGTGTATATTAGTTCATTCAAGTATTATATCTCGGTGGATTTTCCAGTTTTTATTTATTAATTTTATTTTCCGGTATATATATTATAATATATATTATATAGAAGATAAGAAAGAAAAGTTTTATAATGCACTTACGAAGTTCTCAGTTCTTCGGCATGACGCTTGGCATTACCTCGGATAATGGGTACCACCGCGTGGCAATCTTGGGGCTCTTTGCTTTGAGTGGTTTCACACCTCGCGCTCGGGCTCGCGCCGCGATGCGATGCGATGCGATGCTTTAAGAAAGTCTGCGGGGTCGGTCAAGCCGCAGTATTCCCCCCCCCCCCCCCCCCCCCCCCCCCCTTCGGTAGATATGTATGTACATATCGTGTGTATGTAGGTACACAGCTGTATATAGATATAGGTACGCTGGTTAACGGAGAGAGATAAAGAGATGAAAATAAGCGAATGAAAAAAAGAGAGAAGAGAAAGAAGAAGAGAAAAGAAGAAGAGAAGACCAAGCCATCCAGGCAAGAGGTTAACTTGATAACCACGCGGCAACCGCGTAGTTCCCTTAAGTCCAAGACATGGTCTTCGTGCCGGAGGCCATATCCAACCCAACTAAGCCTCGGGTAACCAGCCTTAGCCGCACGTAGGTACGTGCTTCACGTTCATGATGCCCATGCATATACCGGTACGAGGTACATTTTCCATGTATTTCTTACAAGGGTATTTTGCTACTTACAATTAGAGGTCAAAGATTGCGGTTAATACTAATAGGAAATATGAAAAAGCCTTTCTAATAAATCTCATTTCCGTTCAACAATTATCGACGTTATCTGCAAAATGGCCATTTCTTATATTATAATAGGGGTTGAAGTCTCATGTCAACAAATATTGAAAATAGACAAGCATTATTCACTATAATTTATCAAAATCGTTGACCCTGTTCGATGAGATTAGCTGATCCAAATACAATTCAATTTTTCCTTTTTTAGATCCTGAGTGCAGTTCAAGATTTCAGCTCCCAAGGATCAGATACAGATTTGGGGGTTGAAATTAGGAAATACTATTGGCTTTTCTAATAAAGCTCATTTCCGTTCAACTTATTATATAAAGGTTGAATTTCTTTGGCAATATAAATATTGGAATGAAGTGACCATAATTTATCAAAATGTTGACCCTTTTCGATAAAATTTGCTCATCCAGATTCATTCGAATACCGCCGAAACTGAATCACCCTGTATGATAGGGGTTGAAGTACCTTGTCAACAAACATTGAAAAGAAATAGGCATAATTTCAGAATTATCAGAATATTGATCTTATTGAAAAGATTTGCAAGTCCAGATCAATTCGGATCTTTTTTTTTTTTTTTTTGATTCTGACTGCAGGTCAAGATTGTAGGTTCGCAGGGTCGGATGAATCACTGCGAGAAGTTTGGGACCGTGGTGTACCGCGATCCTGCGTCTTAAGGCCCATCCCTAGTCGCCCACCTCTTTTTGTTCGTAATGTGTCACATTTCGATTATTATCTGAGCCCAGGCGTCAAAAACGCAAAAAAGGCTAACTTAGCGCAAATTCTATTTCAATTCCGAACACATACGTCCAAAAAAAATGTTCGTTTCGTGCGAAAATAGAGTCTACAGATGGTTTTTACATTGTTAGAAAATTATTCGAACTCGATTTCCTCGGCGAACAATGTAAAAACCATCTGTAGACTTTATTTGCGCACGAAACGAACAATTTTTTGGACGTATGTGTTTGGAATTGAAATAGAATTTGCGCTAAGTTGGCCTTTTTTGCGTTTTTGACGCCTGGGCTCAGATAATAATCGAAATGTGACACATTTCGACCGAAAGGAGGTGGGCGACTAGGGATGAGCCTTAAGTGATCCTTGTCCGAAAATTTCAAAGACAGTACCTACGTTCGGACACAACGAAAAGACGCGGGCAGCGATAAAAGGGCCTTGGGTTCAGTTCGCGTACGAGTTATGGCCGCATTCGTCTCCATTATACGATGAATCATTGCGAGCTCGACGTAACAGTACGTAGATATAAACCAGGTTCAATTTTTTTTTTTTTTTTTTTTTTTTTTCTCGACCTTTCCACGTAGCTGAAACCTGAGTCTTAAATTCCATTACGTTTATCACATGCATCGAAAAATTCGTCAACATTCTAATTGAAATTAAACTTTAGAGTGAAAATTAAATTTCAAAAATTTTCATAGAGTCTTATGCTGAGGTTGAAGAATTTTTGAAAAAATTTATACATCAACCTACTCATTATTTTATAGTCAGTTTCAATTTTGATAATCTTTTATCATATGTATGGTTTTATATTATTTATAAATAATATCTGATTTGTGGTAAATATAATGTTTGGTATTATATTTATATATAGTTAGTTCGCATATTATCCGATTGTGAAATGTGAACGTATAATTTAGTTACGAATTTTGTTACACGTTAGCACCGAATCGTCCTGAAGGGAATTTTAGTTACCGGTCAGATATCAAGCCAACTGAACCCCATCCCCCATAAAGCTTCGTGTATCCAAGCTCCAGGTTCGGGCTTCGGGGTGATTGCTAGCGTCATTTTGTATCATTTTCCCGCCACACGCGTTCCATCAATAAATCATTCTCTTCGATGGCAAAGCTACGCTGTATTAAAATTGTCCGCAGAACCTCATGCCCAGAACCGTATAAATTCAACTTTCACAACGGCGAAAATAGGACAACAAATTTACTAACGATAATTCGAGTATAAATTTCCCTTGTTGAGCCAGACGAGCTGTTGTTATTATTGTTATTATTTCGGAATGAAAATTTGATACTCGTCGAGTCGAACCTGTAGTAGGTATTTCAATGAATTTTATACTCCCCGTTTTCATTCTATGAAATTATCAATTACCACAAGTATTTGAATGATTGGTATTCGATATTTGATTCTTTTTTTTTTTTTTTTCTTTTTTTTTCAGGTCCTGCGGAGAATTAAGCCGTGTGGAATCGGCTAATAATTTTATTATTTTATGTTTCTCTTAATTTTTTTTTTTTCTTTTTTCTATAATAATAGTATGGGAGAAGGTAGGAATTTATTATCCTTAATTAAGAACCATTAACAAATAATCACAGGCTATGTGCCATTGGAAGAAAAATACACCTTCAATTAGACAGAAACACGAAATTTCATGTCGCGTAACAATAGAACGAGCTCGTAGGCCACGCGGCTATCTGATTAGATTGAAAATGAAATTAGCAAACAAATCCCATAAAACAATTTATCTACAATCTAAAACCCGGTGTGTCCTTGAACGCGAGTCTCCTAAGCTGATTTTCATTATAGAAACGCACTACCGTATTTTATTTACTTCCACGTATACCTACCCTGTTATCGTATGGTACAAATCTACCCTTAAAAGAAAACTAAAATTAAAAAAAAAAACAAAAAAAAAATGAAAACGTAAAAATGTATAAAACTTATGAAATGATAAAAACAAGGCGAAAAAAAAGTGAAGATTCGGAATTTTAATATGACTGACTGACAGTTTTCAGAAAAGGCATTTTCCCGAAAGTCTACATGGACGATTTCAAAAATTTTGACACTAAGAACGACGGAGGTTCAAAATTCCGAAAGGCCAAAACTCCGAGATTTGAAATTCACGCATGTATTCATTCAGTGTTTGTTGTATCGAAATCAATAAGTGGTCAAACTGATCGTCTCGAAATTTAATTTTTGGAAAAAAATCGTTTCAAAATCCTATCGATTATTTATGACGTCATGAAGTTATCGATTGAAGTAGATAAAATGGTTTTACGTAAAGAAGGTCTTGATTAGAACGAACTATTTTTTTGTATTTACATCCCTAGAAAAATGTACAAAAATTTGAATTCTGAAAATAAAAAATCGTCTGAAACGAATTCGGAATTTCGACTATTCGTACCTAATATTGGAAAATTCCTAACTTCAACTCGACCCCATATTCTCTTTCCCAGCTGAACTATTCCGCTTATCAATTTCTCGATCAAACTGTATAGTTACTTTCATTTTATGCAGCAAATCGCGATTATTGCTCAACGATCGAACGCGATACGTGATACAATTTAGCTCAAGACCTCGCGCAGTGCAGTTCATATCTTAAACCGGTATATTGAGTGTTAACAAGAAAAGTTAACTGCACTACGATATCCTATACTATCCTCAAAGTAGTTATACGGGGGTATTAAGATAATATAAGAAGAAAATTGAACGTGGATGATTTTTTTTTTATTTTCCTCTTCCTTCCTTCTTTTTCTTCTTCTTCTTATTTATTTATTTATTTTTTTTCTTTTTTTTTTTCTCAACGGATATGAGCTTGTGTGTTAATCGACTAGGTACACACGTGACGTAAAATATCGTATTTCTCTCTTCTTATTTTCTCTTTTTTTACCATTTTTCCAATCCCCGTTTCTTCAGCATGCCGATCGAGAACCTATCCCGAATGAGTTAGTAGGGTCAGAGCCGAGCCTGTTAATCTCAATAATGCTCGCCAGGACCGGAAGTTCTGAGCCGTAAATCGGGCTTCGTATCCACCTATCATCCCCTCTTATACGTACCACGATTTTAAGGGCGAAACTACCCTTCCTACGCCATTCCGTACTTCATTTCGATTCTAGATCTATACATATAATACCTCCATAGGTATACCTACTACACGCACATTCATGTTATACGGACATCCACATCCGTGTATCTATTGTACATGACACGTGCTATACTATGTTATGTAAAGATCAGTATATAGTATAAATATAAATATAAGTAGGTATCCTACTTATACGTGAGTATGTGAGAAAATCGCATATACATTATTCGTATAATATATATGTCCTATATGTCCGAGCTCCTGAAAGTCTTTGCATACGGTGAGACAGATCATGCGCTAATTTAGATTAAAAAATCGAATTTTTTTTTTTTTTTTTGCAAATCAATGATCTGCTCCGAAAAACGAAACATGTTCTATTAGCCTCAGCTTTTCCGCGACTGATCACTAGCCTTTTTATACATGATTAGAAATTATTTGAGATATTATGAAGGTTGACATATTGATTTTGGCCGGAATTTGGATACCGGAGCTTTAATTACACCAGCTAGTATTAAAACCCACACCTAATATCGCGGTTTTTAATCTATCAAAGTGCTAATTTCAACAAAGAGTGATAATAATACGTCTAGATATTATACGAGGCAGAACTCTGATCGTATAGATAAATATTTATGCCTAATTTTCCAACTGCACTCTAAAAAGCATGAAAAAGCTTTCCATTTCACGTACATACGTGTATTAAATTCCGTCAAACACCCCATTCGACTTGCAATGTGTAATACCGGGTTGAAAATGCAGCACAAAGGTCACGCGAGTTCGCAGCTAGCTAGCTGGAGTTACCCTATAATCAAGAATCGCATATAGCGTATAGTAATTATTACTATTCGTCTGTCATCAACGATGTGACATATCTGTGGGACGTCATATGATCACAGCTATGTCTGACGAATAGTCGCGTACTACGCGTGCAGCTTTTATAGAAACTAGATAAAACACCTTCTATACCGCATTTCCAACCATTATAAATTTCAGAGATGTTGGTATATACATCGTCCGCCCGATACGAATAACAGCACATTTCAGATTCCGGGTGAACAAGTGCACGTTTCAAATTCCGGGTGGAAAAGAGCACATTTCAGATTCCGGGTGGAAAAGAGCACGTTTCAGATTCTGAGTGAAAAAGAGCATGTTTCAGATTCACTCGAAAACCAGCACAATTCAGGTTGAACCGAATATTATTTATTAGCAAGTGTCAGGTAGGTTTATTATAAGATTGAATTGAACATTCAATGATAAAATTGAATCGAGTTTTTGTGCATAATTGTGCATTTCCAATTTCATAATAAACCTACCTGACACTTACTAATGAGTAATATTCGCCTCGCCTGAATTGTGCTAGTTTTCGAGTGAATCCGAAACGTGCTATTTTTCATTCTCAATCTGAAACGTGTTCTTTTCCATCCGGAATCTGAAACATGCTCTTTTTCACTCGGAATCTGAAACGTGCTCTTTTCCACCCGGAATCTGAAATGTGCTCTTTTCCACCCGGAATTTGAAACGTACTCTTTTTCACCCGGAATTTGAAATGTGCTGTTATTCGTATCGGGCGTTGATATGGCTTTGGCTATACTAGGTATGTGAAACGTGAATTAAACCCACACCGAACACGTATGTGACAAAAATTTGTAAATATATAGGTACCTCGTCAACGCGAGTATTGTGGCGGTTTTGTAATTAGCCTACGTCTCGTTACGTTTACATTCAATTCATTCCGGATCAATTTATGGGGTGTAATACCTTTCCCCTTGCTGTATTGATGTCGCAGGGTGAATCAGAGCCGTTTTATATGGAAACTTCAAACTACCCAATTCATCGTTTTGGAATATTTCACTGCTATGAAAATTTCCGATATTTATTATATCTATGAACGATTTGATGGGGTCAAATTCAACTTCCGAATTTCAAAATGCTCCCAAATCCTAGAAATCCAAAATTTCGACTTATTTCTCAGGATGTGAAAACAAAAAATATTTCATCCCATTTACGTAAAAACATTCTATACAACTTCATGATGTCATAAATAATTGATAGGATTTTGAAACTTCGTTCATGCGAATTTTAAAATTTGGAACTTTTACCCGGTCCTAATTCAATGAAACTTTTTATGTTACAAATTACGATAAAAAATTTTGCACCCCGTTGGTTTTACGGCATTCAACCATCAGCGATGAGCTTTTTTATTAATTAGCTAACATCTACATCTACCATCACATATTCTTCTGCTTCTAAAACTAAAACTGGGGGTCAGAGTACCAGATGTATATTTTTAAGAAAATTTTATTCCAAGGTTTGTACCGGAATATATAATTGCTTATTGAAAGATTGTTGAAATGTGTTCATTATACTTCTTCTGTTAGTCTTGTTAGACGTAAAAAAAAAATAAAAAAAAAAAAAAAAACGAACTCTGATCTTTCAATGGTATTCCATTAATTAATTAATTAATAGACGTTTGCCCAATTTAGACTGATTCATGCATAACACAGCCGCAACTATATCCGTATGACGAACAATTGCAAATTTTATTTATCTAATTAGACCGTCTTATTATATATAGCCCATATATATATCCCTGCAAGGTCACTCCAAGTGTTTATCGTGAGTTTAACGATGTATTTAAAGCCTCGAACTTCCTGTCAGTAATTTTCATTAGTTCTACTCGACTGCGTAGCTGACGTATAGGTATTACATTACATAGTAATACCAACATATAATTTGTATACACGTGTAGGTGTAAATTAATTAGATAATATTCAAAACTCTAACTCAATTATCATCGACAGAAATGAAAAAGCAAGAAACAAAAAAAAAAAAATTGAAAAAAAAAAAAAAATTCGAGGCTATAACTAACAACAGTTCAAAACACCATATAGATCCCAATCGTGCAATTATTGCATCCCTCGTGGGAGCGTGGACGTAGATTCATCGAGCCAATCCCTTGATAAATTAAGCCTTCGGATTCATTGATCGCAGAATGAATAGTAATCAGCACGTGGCGTCGTGCTTATTCTGCGCATATGAAACTTTGTTAAAAAAAATTCGCTGATTTTTTATTTTTTATTTTTTTTCTCTTTAGTATTTGCGAATAATTATAGATTGTAATGAATAGACGAGTTGGAAAAAAAAAAAAAATTCCATCACGTATTTGATAAAATCATCTTAAAAGATAGAATTCAACTATTCCTCCGAAGGGATGCGGGGTTACGGTCCATCGGTAGATAAAAAACAAAAAACAAAAAAAAAAAAAAACCACACAAATCTCACCTCTATACGACTGAACCACGCAGTGAAGAGTAAAGTATATAATTTTGTAGGATGTTCGGCTGTCAAAACTATCGTATAGTATTTTGTGTATGGGGTGAGGGCCAAGGTATAGCCGAAATATACGACGCTGGCACACCCTCGTCACTTGAAATTTTTTTTTTTTTACCTATTGGTACACGGATTGCAGGGGTGAGAGACAGAAGTACTAAATCTCACACGTAAAAGTGATAAATATGAACGATTTTGGGTCTAATTTTAAAATTTTTCAAAAAAAATAAATGGAAAAAGGAGCAAGGGGGTAGAAACTAATTTGATGTTTTTTTCCTCTTTGTTAACGCGGGAACAGCAGATGTTGGGATTTAAAAAATTGCGAGATTTCTTTGGAGAACGGAACTCGGTATTGCAGCAGCTGTGAAGTCAGCTTAGCAAACGATTATTAATAATAATAATCTAAAGATTAGAGGGAATGAAAATAAATGGACTATGTAACGTTACCGAAGTCGGTGATTATGACTCCTCTAATTACCAACAATTACAGGAGTTACTGGCCTCCCGGCCATCTCCCGGCCATCTCCCGGCCATCTCAGTAATCGTGGCTGTAACCAGCCAGAGGAGTCTGACCGTAGGAAGACCGAATCAATCACACCCGCCTGGTAGAGGAAAAAACGGATCAACTCTTTGGATTACAATAATTATCAGTAATTAATAACGATTACTACGTAATGGTCGGCCGAAATCAATCATCATCAGGCAGGGGTTCAATCGGCACATATGTATACATACACCTATACCTACCTAACAATATCATATTATCTTAGAAGAAAGTTTAAATTGAGAAAAAAAGACGAGAATTTTTTCACTGCCAAGCCTCTAAATGGATATGAGTATAGGTACTTCCGAATCTTGTGAAACGGAAACGGTGCTTTTTTTTTTCAAAAATCACACTCGTTGTGAAACTATTCTGACAATAGGATCATATCGACGCCCGATACGAATAACAGCACATTTCAGATTCCGGTCTGAAAAAGAGCACGTTTCAAATTCCGGGTGAAAAAGAGCACATTTCAGATTCCGGGTGGAAAAGAGCACGTTTCAGATTCCGAGTGAAAAAGAGCATGTTTCAGATTCCGGATGGAAAAGAACACGTTTCAGATTGAGAATGAAAAATAGCACGTTTCAGATTCACTCGAAAACTAGCACAATTCAGGTTGAACTGAATATTACTTATTAGCAAGTGTCAGGTAGGTTTATTATAAGATTGAATTAATCATTCATTGATAAAATTGAATCGAGTTTTTGTGCATAATTGTGCATTTCCAATTTCATAATAAACCTACGTGACACTTACTAATGAATAATATTCGCTTCGCCTGAATTGTGCTAGTTTTCGAGTGAATCTGAAACGTGTTATTTTTCATTCTCAATCTGAAACGTGTTCTTTTCCATCCGGAATCTGAAATGTGCTCTTCTCATGATGAATTATTTCCAAATTATTGTCGATCGAATGGAAGCTCGAAAGCTTTTTAAGATTTGAAAATGAATAAATAAATAAATAAATAAATAAATGCGTTTAATGGTGGGGATAGTCTAGGGACTGATATCGTAACCCAACAATTAAACCTCTTCAAGACCGGAGTATACTATTACCTCTGAGTTATTGTTTCGGGTTTAAAGATCGTTCGTTATATTACAGATACTTATATAGGGGAGACCGGGGCTAAAAGTTACACTTTTTTGAATAACTTGAAAAATTGATTGGAAAAAATTCGTCAAATATAAATATTATTGTTCTACAATTTGGCAAATATATTCTACTTTAGTATGCCTAACCGTTTTGGAATATATTTGCATAAGTTTTTTTGATATGATTATTTTTTTTCTTTTTGCAACAAAACGTAAAGTAACAATTTGCCCCGGTTCGGGGCTAGTTGTGCATGAGCTGGGGCAAGTTGTTACAAGATTTATTGTGGGTATATTTCATAAAAAAAAAACAATTATTTTAGATTAAATTTATGTATTTAAAAACGAATTAACAATATTCAAAGAGTTTTCAATTATTTGTCGTGCATAAATTAAACTCAAATTGAACGGTGAACATAAATGTATAGTTTTTTTTTTATTGTTTGTTATCCCAATAACTCCAAGTAATACTTTGAGATCAATTATTGTTTAAAATAATATATATTGAGATCAATCATTGTTAGAAATAATATAATATATTAAGATCAATTATTATCATAAAAGATATATCATTGATAATATGTCATTTGAGTTATATATGGGGTGTTCCACGTGACACGCATCGGTTTTTGGCCGGAAGTCATCGAAAAAATAGGCAAGCTGACAATTTGATCACTTTTTTTTTGTGCCTCTTTATGGTAATTTCGTTAACAATTCCAAGGCGATTCGTGTGACCCTTCAAGTAGAAAAAAGATGAATTACAAATTTCCAAAGTTTTACTTTTTAGCAATAGTTGTTAATTTTTCGCCATTTTCCTCACTTCATCTGGGGCTTTTTGCATGAGGCCTTGAGATATAGTTCCCCGATTTGCTGTTCTATTATAAGTTCGCATTCTGTAATAAAAAATTTAAAAAAAAACAATATTTTTCGTTGATGACCACGCGATAAGGTAAGTTGTTGCAAAGTAACAACATGCCCCAAAAAAAAGTGACAACTAACCCCAAATGGCATTTCCTCATATAAACGTAAATTTTAGGCTCGGTTGATGAAATAAACTTAATTTATACGTCGGTATATGAAAACTAGATGTATCTTTATATACCACATAAAAATCTAAAGGCTATTTATCAAAATGAATTAAATAGACCAAAAATAACCAACACAAAAATATTTACTCACCTGTATTAGAAAGACACGTGCTCACGAGCAACGTCATTCGAGACCAATGGTCTTACTAATATGGTTGCCGTAGGTGCGCTGTTGCTTACTGATTCACGACGCACTTGGACCATATTTTTATCTCTATTCGTTTAAGAGTTATTTTGATTTGAACAACTTACCCCGGTAACTTTTAGCCCCGGTCTCCCCTACATGAGATGTATAGAAATTCGAATCTTAGATTCTTCATTAATTTAATCAAATCATCTCTGTCAGTACAGAGATCAGTATACCACGAGCAATAATTTCGCTCGTTACGATTCAGTGTCACGCGAAAAAGCTCAAGCTGATGATCTTATATCTGAAAAAAATCGAATCTTCGGTCCGATATTGAATTGAATTAATGTTTGAAGAATTCGTCACTCTATTCGACTCCAATTTCAATTTATACAAAAATTTAAAATCTTCGCCTGCACCCGAGTCTCCAACGCCTCGATTTCTTAGTTCTTTAGTCTTTTTGACAGAAATATAATTCTCTAGATGTGAATCAGAATCAGCGTTTGTACTTAAAATTCTGACGAGTGTCTGTCCATCTTACGAAATTTTCAAATTTTACCTACAGCCTCGAAAATCTGAAATCAATTAAATAATCAATTTGATTTTTGATTTGAAACTCGTAGAATGAAGTTAAAATTTCTATTTCAACACGCTGTGGGTAAAGTTCGATTTTACGCACACTTGGCGTGCATAAAATTCAACTTAACGCGCGTTGTGTTGAAATACAAAGCCATGATACAATTGCGAAAGATGATTCTCGACTCGTGTAATGTTCCCCCTCAGTTCGCTCGGGCGAAAGACTCCACACTCGTCCGGGAATCTATATTTTCGCACTAGTGACGAAAAGTACCAATTCCGATTCTGAAAGCTACCGATTTTAATCTAAAAATGTGACAAAAAAGGGTAAAAATCTTTGTCTACCCCGTTTAATTATGACCATAAATGGAATCTAAATAAAGTCATAAAATCTGAGGGAATGAAAGGGCAGCGAGTGACTTAAGCGAGTCGATCGATCAGATATCGGCTTATTTCTTTGCGATAATAATTACAGTCGATGTAGATAAGCCCGAGGAGCGTGCCAGGCATGCCTTGCTCTAAGTACGACTTGGGACGTACAGTCAAGCTTAGAACTTGAAACTTGAATAATTTATTTAAATGGAAAAAAATCTTCGAACGAAGCAAAGTAGCCGAAGGAAATCGCCCAGAGGTTAAAACGAGGCCGCGTCTGACCGGTACAGAAAATTTTATCGGCCGATTGTACAGCCCGATAAACTGACCATACACATACACACTTACATATATATATATATACATGTGTGTGTTCCTTTGCATAGACGATATCTACACTCATGGTACTTATGTGGAAGTAGTAGAAACACTGAGAGACAGCTGTTTCATGCGAAGACCTCCATCTCAAGATATTATCGCAGGCCACAGCTGCAGCCGGTCTGTATACGAATGGTTCGCGTTGTGGTAAAGACGTAGTGGTTGAATAAAACCAGGTACAGCTCTCTCACCTTGAATCTTCGAGCTCATATCGTAGCTCAGATTTATCGACTTTAATCGCTTGGCTAATTTGATTTTATTTTGTTTCTTTTTTTTTTTTTTTTTGTTTCCTTATCACAGATTAATTAATTTATTTCCATAATTTCTGGCTGAGATTTGCAACAAAAAAAGAAAAAAGATGATTCGCAAACTTTTGGCGGTACTATAAATGCGAGGTAAATATTGAACGGGTTTATCGCCAGGAAAGAGAGAGCCTAGAGAGAGAGAGAGAGAGAGAGAGAGAGAGCTGAGAGAGAAAGGGTGAAATAGTGGTGGTATAAGAGATGAAGAAAATAAAGCGAAAAAGAAAAAAAAAAAAAGGAAAAAAAAAAAAAAAAGAAAACGAAAGACGTAAGAACAAGAGGGATATTATCCTCCCACGCTGCGGAGCATGGACGAGCCTAAAAATTCCGCAGATAAAATCGACCGGACTTGCTGGTTGGAACCCTGGACCCGGCGAGTGCCGAGCTTAAATATATTCATAATGGCCGATTTTTTTACCGTTTATTTTATCCTGTACCTGTATATATACCCGCACCTACGTGAACCTCGAGATATATATTCTACAAGCCATATAAACCGCGATAGTAGAGAACTTACGAAATGTTAAATCGACGAGTAGAGATAACTATTGGATTTCGTTGACGGTTTACACTTCTTAAATCGATTTTTGGGTATCGATCAAGAAACGATTAATACTGGGATCGATTTTGATCCGGATTATCATATTCATAGATTATTTGCCTGTCGAATTTTTAAATTATCAAAACAATTAAACTAGTGAGATTTTGCAGCTTCCATATAGTCATAAATAATTTGATACCGATTGTCTAAGCTGTACAAAATTTCACATGAATATTATGCAGACCGTGTTGACTCAAGAAATTGCGTTAAATTGATGAAAAGTTAATTTTTAACAATTTTTGAACCAGTATCGGCAAAAGTGTTTCAACCGATTTCGATAAGTGTGTCGAATCTGAATTTTGTAGCTGCAATATTTTCGCTTCAAAATATCGCGAAAAAAGGTTTGCGAAAACTGAATTCGTGATAAAATTAAATGTTCGTTGAAAAACTGTTTGAAACGATGCAAAAACTAATCTCAAGGCGTATTATAATTCCTCGAAGAATGATCAGCGGCTAATATATAGTAAAAATAGGTAAAATACTTAATCGCTCTTAATTGTCGAAGATAAAATACGATCAGATAATAATTTCTATACGGCATCGCTTAGAACGCAGCGATGCATTCATATCAATCATAAATATACGTACATGATGCATTTATATTCAGTATATAGATGAAATCGCACAGTATATTTATACACATTCGTGTGTCTACACGTCGGTATGCAACATACCAATGCAGCATTAGTTTATGTTACCGTGCAATTGCTAATTGCAGTTCTCCGATAAAAGCGACGGTACACTTTTCATATTCGATTGGTGTACAACTATAATGTAGACGCGGATGAAATATCCTGTGACTTATATCTCGACTTCACTCCACGCTGCAGTATATATATATATATATGTATGTGTGTGTGTGTGTGTGTGCACTATACCTGCATATAATGTATGTACTACGTGCCAGACATTATCTACATCTTTTCGTTCCCTCGGCATGATGATATTCTTTTTATTTTTACAATATACTATGTATAATGTATATACAGCTATATATACCTCTACTCCTGTAATCTAAACGAGTATATTAAGTATTTAGATCTCTTGTAACTTCCTGGATATAATACTACGAGCTTACGCAACCTATTATCGCTTCCGCGTTTCTTCGTATACGTCCCATATCGTAGGTACTCTTCGACACGCCTGCAGCAGAACGTCGTTAGCAATCTTTCTTATAATCGACTGGTACCAAGCTGATTACCTCGTTCTTCAATTTTATAAACATCGCCATGCATAGATCAATCGATAGCATTGAAAGAAAAAAAAAAAAACGGTTGTCGTAGGTCGTTCATCGTTCATCACCTAACTTGCCCTTACGGAAAAAACCATTCAAGTTTGAGGGTGAACCTTCAATTTTCAAGGTTTCACCCTCAATTCTGGGGGTCAAACCCTGAAATTTCAGGGTTCAACCTCCAATATTCAGGGTAATACCTTCAATTCCTATGGATGAACCATCAATTGAAGGGTCAACCGTGAAAAGTTGGTGGATCAACCCTGAAAATTGAGGGAAAACCCCCAAGAATTGTGAAATATCCCTCAAACATTAAGGGACAACCTCCAACAATTGAAGGATAACCCTGAATAGTTGGGGGTCAATACTGAAAATTGAGGGAAAACCCCCAAGAATTGAGGAATATCCCTAAAACATTGAGCGACAACCTCCAACAATTGAGGGATAACCCTGAAACGTTCTGGGACAACTCTGAAAGTTGAGGGATGACCCTGAATAGTTAGGGGTCAACCCTGATGAGTGGTGGGTCACTTCAAAAGTCACTTCAAAAAGTCACCTCAAAAACCCTGAAGTTGAAGGGATCCCCATTTGACGGTTGTTCCTCAAGTTGAAGGTACCCCTCAATCCAGGGTCAACCCCCAAGTTGGGGGTACGAAATCACCCTGAAAGTTGAGGGCTTAGTTGAGGGTGATATTTTGAGGGGTTTTTTCCGTAAGGGTGACCAAAATTTTTCCTGAAATTATCTATGCACTCATGTGATTACGATGCAGATCGCGGATTTCAGAAATTACGTCATTTTGGAATGTCCTTTCAAAATTTGATGAAGTACCTATCGATGGAAGAAATTATTTCGAAGATTTAGATGAATACATTAATCGACTCGATCAACGTGTGGCTTGAGCATTTTGCTCTTTATTAAAAGTTAATCAACCCAAGCAGCTTTAAGGCAGTCAAGCTAGTCTCGCGTTTAGCATAATCGATACCCGCTTCCGACCGATTAGGGTTACGGTCGCCGACGCTCTCCTAGAAAACGATTAACGATCGTATCGTATGATTACGGATTCGGCCTCATAGTATTTAGTCGAGATGATTTTTTTCTCAGCCAATTATTATGCCTCGGTCATATAGATGGTCAAACGCCATAACTATACATAAAAAACGGACTAGTTACCATATCAAATCGCTATGCGAAGACGTTGGCCTTTCCACGTGTCCTACAAGCATTAAATCCACTATTATATCCAGATATCTGGTCCTGGAAAAAAAAAAAAAAGAGAAACAAAAAAAAACCGTAAAGTCTTCGCCAGGTCCTGGTTTTAAATTTTCGTTGATTAATTTTCTCTAGAATCATTTTGGAGAATTCAGAAAAAATGTCGAAGGACTTTCTTCCATTATTCTAGGGGTCAATGCCATATCTAGAACCCAGAGGCCAAGGGACCAGAGCGAAAGCGGATCGATGGTCCAGGAGGAGCAGTCTTAGGATTCGCGGTTCCCGGGCGTCCTGCAGTAACCCCTAAACCTGTCTCGTTTCCTCTCAGACTTTCGCTTCCATTTTATTGAGATGACCGTATTTATAAGTCCGAGGGTAGTACTTGGCCATAGAGAAGGGTATTTGACTTTGGTTTATTCCCCCAGATGAGAAAGAGGAGCTTTTATTACTCGCACGTACATTGTACCGCATAGGGTTGAACGAAATAGAAAGATACAGATTGTGAAAATCGTAAGAGATTATAGGAGGCGAGGTATTTTTATATTCAAATATACACCTTCCTGGAGCTCATTTAGCTGACGGTATCGTAATATCACTAGCTGAAAGTGAATATTCATGAACGGCACCCGAGTTTCTGCATAGTTGAACACCCTGACGTCAGATTCAGGCCACTACGTCCCTACCGCAACTACCAATTGACTTTTTTGCTCGTTTTTTTTTATTAATTAGGATTCGAAAGATCTGTTTTGACGTGAAATAACGGAAAATAAAACCCCAACGATTGTTCAATTATTATTTTTCCACACGGCGTGCGCAAAGTTGGATTTTGCGCACGCTTCGCATGCATAAAATTCAACTTGACGCGCGTTGTGTTAGAAAATAAAGTTCGATACACGTGCGAAGGATGATTCTCGACTCGTGTGATTGTCACCCTCGGTTTGCTCGGGCGAAAAACTTCACACTCGTCCGAGAATCAACACTTTCGCACTAGTATCGAAAAGTACTATTTTCAAATACATTCAAACTGAGATATAAGATACTCACGCAGTTCAGTCGCCGCTTTCCACATTTCTATGACACGAGCTAATCGCAGAATCGATTTCATCGTCACAGCTTTCATCCCTCGAAATTTTCAGATACACTTACCAGCTGTAACAATTAAAAAAAATTGAATTTGTGAATGAATGATTATGATATTTCTCTCTCATTCTCTATTTTATTTCAGGGTCGACATTTCGGCTCGCTGAATATTGCGGAGAAATTGAGTTGAGAAGGGATGATCGATGAAGGAAAAGGGTGGTATGGCAGAGGGCTGAATAAGCTGTGTGAAATATGTCATTTTTCATATTTCCAATATACCATGTCGTGGCTCGTCTATTTAGAGGTCATGATTGACACGCTGATGGCACAGCGGCTAATTGTAACGCGATCCCAACGTCTCGCTTTTTGCTTCACATAGGAAAAACCGCCCATAGTCTAACGACCACCAAAATATACCCAACCCGGAATCCTATAACCGTGAGTCTGAGTTAAGATACTGAGATCACCCCAAGCTCGAAATTTTCAACGTAAACCTGTACCGAGTTTCGATTTCATTTTTTGTCTTCGCGTTTTGAAAAGAGGGAAGTTTTCACCAGATCCCCACGTTTTGAGCTACAGAAAATCACCGTCAATTGTTTTCAGATGAACTTAATTATGGAGGTGTGTGTGTGCAGTCGTAAATTTTTTATCAACGATATCTCAGGATCGAATGAACCGATTTCATTCTTCCTTGTATCAATCGATGCGATTTGTTTTGACTTAGAAACTGGTAAAATTTTCAAAATGATTGGTCGAGTATTTTTCTAGTTATTCAAAGAACAAAATTTTGAATTAAAAAAATTCAATTCATGATATCTCGAGAACCGATCAACGGATCTTGATGATTTTAGTCTCAATCGATTGCATCTGCTTCAACTTGAATCTGATAGAATTCCCGATCAGATCGATCCATTCGTTTTTGTGTTACAGCAAAATTACTTTTCTGCTCATAATATATCCCTTCTTCTTCTCTCAATTGAGCTTTTTTGCCTATAGAATATCTTTAGAGCTTCACAGAATAAAATTTTGCCATCATAATTGAGAATTGAGGTATGAATCTGGAGTTTTGGCCACACTTCTTTGTATGCACATTTGGAGAATTCCTGGACCATGGGAGCATTAAAATTCGAAAATGATCAAATTAAGGACCACCCTAGTGTACATAGCTTATGTAGGTATACATATATGTGTATATTTTATACATGGAGCGAAGAGCGCAGAAGAGAAAAAGGACCGAGATGAAAAAAGGAAAAGAAGAGAGCAAAGAAGGAGATGTTCCTTCGCAGGAGGAAGACGTGATCGATGCCCGTAGGACGCAGGGCGTTTCTGGTGCGGGAGGCGCTCGAGACAAATGGACGTCGCGCGTCTCTCGACCACGCCTTTCAAGGGGTCTAGAGGATGCCAAGTGCGTGTGCTCCGTGCTATCCGTGGTGCGCGATAACCACCGCGAGTCAATAGACCGCTGGAGATAAGTGCGGTTTAGGTCGGGGCACGGAGTCGCCATTTCCGGATTTCTACCCTTAGAGTAGTACGTTATAGATACATGGACTCAGGAATGAAAAATAGTGGAACCGTTTTTTTCTAGTTTCTTTGGATCTTTTCCTCAATTTTAATTCCCTAGTTCTTCAATTTTCAGCTCTAGATTCATTAATTTCTTTATTCTCCGATCATATATTTGCACTCAGAAAAAGGTCTTGTTGACATAACCAAAATTTGGTTATTATACGGTCAAAGAAATTTTTTTGTTCAATCAACCAAAATTTAGCTGGGCCAACCAAAATTTAGTTGGGCCAACCAAAATTTATTTGGGCTAACCAAAATTTTTGCTGATACTACTAAATTTCTTGTTAGCACAACAAAATTTTGGTTGACTGAACAAAAAAATTTCTTTGACCGTATAATAACTAAATTTTGGTTGTTTCAACAAGACCTTTTTCTCAGTGAGTCAGATAGTTGAGTGAGTTGAATTCTTTCACTTTACAATTCTTCAATTTTTCAAACCATCAATTTATCAATTTTTCAAATTTTTAATTGTTTGACTCCACAATTTTTCGATTTTCAGATTCTCCTCATGCTCAGATTTTCAAACGTTCCAAAATCTCGAACCCATAAGATCTTCGATCTGACAATATTTCGCTTCCAGAATTCCCTCGCACCTCTACAGCTATACTGTATCTATTCCGCAAACCTTTCCGCTTCTAGAGTGCTTCTAGGATCGATTTACTTTACCAAGAATCTGCGCCAATTACCACCAACGGGAGGGAAAAAAAAATAGAAAAATAAAAAACTACTAACAGAGTAAGTCTGAAAAGTCATAAAAAAAAAAAACTGAAATGAACGAAAGTGTACGCTGACGTCCCTCGTCTTATCGATCTAGCGCTAGGCTAACCCGAGGGGAAGTTTAAATGGGTAAACACCATTAATTACTTTGTTTATGTCCCAAAACCCATATACGAACTAAAAGCCACCGTTAAGGTAAAACAAGACTCGAGTCAAATAGATGATCGCCAAGATGATGGTATAAGGTATATTGTACTACAGGGTAGAAAACACCCGATACGCTTTTCGTGAAAGATAATCGCCTAACGTTCCCTTGTCATGAACAAAATTTTACTGTGTATGGCCGAAGTCCAATTATATATTTCAACCACCTAATTAACCGAGTCCAAAATTCCACCCTCGCAACGTGACGCTTCAATCGTCACTTGAATCGAACCGAGTAGAAAAGTGATGAGTTTAATGAGACATATGCCTATTATGGCAGAAAATATGGTAGGATTATAATTCTGAAAATCCTGGTAGCTACACAAGTAGCAATTTCGGAAGTAATGTAACAAGGATGTAACGGCCATGAGGAAATGTCCGCACATTTGGAGATCAGCTACATATCTGGTAATTTGACATCGCAGGGACGTCACTGAGACATCAAAGTACCAGATATGTAGCTGATCTCCAAATGTGCGGACATTTCCTCATGGCCGTTACATCCTTGTTACATCACTTCCGAAATTGCTACCTGGGTAAAGTCATAAGAAATTAATTTTTTGATCAAAGTTCGGATGTATATCTGAAAATTGGAATACGACACCTCGATCTGAGAGATAAAAGCTGATGCTTGAGTGAGCCTATCTCATCTTTGACCATTGCATACGTCTTTAGATATAATACATATACATATGTATGTTGGAGAGGAGAGAAAAATGAAGAATGAAAAAACTGCATGGCGAGGATGAGTCGCTCGAGTGATTTTCGATACGTCAAATCACTTCGGTTCTTTAACAATCGTATCTGGCGCTCACACGTCACATTAGACGTCGGGACTTGCGACGTCCCATAGCGCGAGGACCACCCACGTAGAGAAACAGGAGACAAGGGAGCGCGCCAGCATCCAACATCCAGCATCCAGCATCGTTGCATGCTGAACCATAGATTCTAGGGTATCATTGGTTATATGGAGACCAGGTATGACCACGGGACTAACGATACTAGATACATCCCCGTATCCTCTCTGAACAGCGGGACTTGCAAGATAAGATGGTCAATGCAGGTGTTTAGCGATGGCCAGTCATCGTTCTGTCATTACTAATACGATATAGCGCGAGCGCGGGCGTCGCGAAGAACGTCACTAAAGGCACCTCGCCTTTTAACATACGAAACTAACTCCGCGGGGTGCGACACCCTCGGCTAAAGCTCAAATATCATCGCGTCATTCCCAGGACACGTCGCCTTCAAACCCAGATATGTTTTTTCGTACTTTTTTTTTCTTTTTTTTTTTTTACGGGGTGTATTATACATAATATATATCTTCAGGATTTGGAAATTAGACAATTTTTCCAGAGATTCTGACGACTGACGTAAATTACACAGGATGTGGCCACCAGCATAGATTCAGCCGAGATTTGTAAGAATCGCACAGGTTGTCTGCTGCCACAATTTCAAAATCAATTTTAGTTCGAATTAGATCCAACTTTGTGAGCCGATTTTATGCTAATGTGATTCTAGCGTGGACTAAGATTATTTAAAAATATCATTTTTTCAATACATTTTCAGACTTTTAAATTCCGTAAACCGGAAACACACAAGAAAATAAAAATTGTCTAGAATTTTGTATTTCAGTCAAACGAACAAACATTTTTAATAACTTTTAGTACACGCAGGAACTACGTGTATGGATTGTTTTTTAAAAAAATAACAGATTGATCGGACTAATGGTTAGTTAGTTATCAAGTCGATAATGAACCTATGTCATTTTTACAAAGCTCACTTCAATTTATATTGAGTGCCACACAATGCGAGATGCGAGGCTTTCTGGCATCGTGATTTTTAGGTGACATTACGTGGAGTAAAGTCCTAAGACGTGATAACTGTGTGTTAATTTGTGTTAATTTGCATATCCTGATACGGGAAAATAAATGTTTATTGAATAATTGAGAAGCTCGTTCGATATCGACTTCCATGATTTGATTAGAAAAACAAAAATGAAAAATTCTGTTCCTGTTAAGCTATTTCAAATTTTCATTATATCCTTCTATGAGTTTATTGAGGCCGAGTGACTAGCGAATTTGATGATAGTCCATCAGCTGTGCATAATAGGTTGAATAATAAATAAGGTGCGGGTATATGAATAAATATTCATTAAAAATAAATGGATGAAAAAAGTGAGTATAAAAAAAAGGAAAAGCGAGAAGGAAAGAAAAAGAAAAAGAAAAAGAAAAAAAAAAGAGATAGAGGAAAAAAAAAATTGGCTGGATCGCGAACACCTGCGCGAAGCTGGGGCTCGCAGTATGTACATCCCAGCGTGACCCGGAGGGGACCTCGAGGAACCTGAAGAGACTCGCGACGACCACCACGCCCACGTTCGTAAATTTATACGAGCCACGAGCGGTGCAGGATATACTATACTCCGCGACGACTAATACTAATATGTGAAAGTTAAGGATATACAAACTCAAACATACGTATGTGGTACCTTATGGTATCCTATCTTGATTCGAGAACGCCTACCTACACATACCGGCTATATACTTATCCGGATGTGTGTATATACAGGGTGATTCAGAATTCGTGATGAATAGGTATTTTTCAAAAAATCATTTTTTTCCCGCACATTGACCGACGGATGGGTCCTAATGAAACAGCGCTATCGCGTTGTGCTGATTAGAAAAGCGCTTTTTCGCCGTTTGGCGTTTATTTTAGCACGGATGAACAGCGAGATAGCGCTGTTTCATTGTAGGACCCGTAGATCATGAAGCAGAAAATCTAAGAAGAATAAAAAAGGAGCATCCTGTCACTCTGGGTTCGAGTTGCATCGTAGGTGTCATCGTATGCTCAACTACCCGTTACCCTCGTCAAAATTTTTCCTCATAATTCTCTAAGGAATACCGTATATATAGGAGGTTCGGGTCGAAATACACTGGGAATTATTAATCGTGCCGGTTGTCGCCGCCCTGGCATCCGCTGCCACTCGTGCGGCTCTTATGGTGAAGGAGCACGCGCCGGAATCCTGTCCTGCGGTCCCTCGCGTCCTGGTCTTCGTCCTCGTTGAGGGATTTGAGTCTCGGGTCCTCGTGCTCACCGTGTCACGCCCATCGTTGGGCTATCCACTCATCCGTGACAACGGGAATAACCGTTGAATGAAAAATTGATAAAAACTAAAATGTAAATAGAACGATAATAGGGCCGTTCATCATATTCACTCGGTCACTTTCTTTTCTCATAAAGATAAAATGGCACAGGGTAGAATCTGAGATCTTCTTTGCAAGAGGTTGAAGATTCCGCAACGAGGGGCAACGTGGCCGCCCCAGTGACTGCCGGTAGTAATTATCAGAGCGCCCTTTGGCCCTCTCGTTCTGCAGTGCTTCTTCCCAATCCACATCCCATTCCCTTATACTTTACTCGTGCGAGACTCGATCGTCTGTTATTATTCGGTGGTACATATATGCACAAATGCATACATACACACATATACCTACGTACCCTACCATATACCTTTACAGCAACCTCTTCCGCGCACAACAAATTCCTGCAACAGGATCGTTTCAGATCAGAAGCTATTCTGACGCGTTGATTACAGAAATTAACACAGTCTTGTGCCAATCTGGCTAACGTAACCCCAAGCCCGTCGCCTAAACTCTTAAAGATCATTTCGCGATGTGCTGCAGACTCCACAGTTTTACAAGTAATATAGTTTGCAGAGACGAGCTTTTCATCGCGTGCAGATATCATCAAGGAACCATCAAGGATATAAATCCATTGATACGATATGATGTGTGCAATTTTCTTCTGATTTTTTATCTAGCGAGAGACCATCAGCGACGAATTTTCACCTAGCGGTAAGCTGGGAAGTGCTCACTTCGAGCGAGGTACTAAATTACAATACTGTTATGAGAACATGAGAAATATGCATAACAGGACCTCCCAGGAGTCCAAGAACTACATATGGTGATATGGAAAAAATACATCCATGGTAATGATGCGATGGACTGTTATAAACCACTGGATACTGACTTTGAGGAGACTACAAGATGTCCTGTACGATTTCGAAGATATCACAGAAAAAAAAATTTTTTGCTGAATTTACTATGTTGAGCAGCTACATATAGGACGACACTTTTTTGTAGTAGAGATTACCACAACTCTTGTATTTGGTACATAGGAGCAAGTAAATTTCAATGTCCTAATGAGTAAATGTTACCACAATTGTTGTCATTTCTACTGCAAAAAAGTGTTGTCCTATATCCAGCTGCTCATTTTTTGCCGTGTATTTGAAGTGTTCAACCACATACGAAACTTGTACTGAAAAAATTGCAACAATAGTATTGCAGATCTGTCCATTTTCTTCTTTTTTTTTTTTTTTTTTTTTGATCTGGCAATAATCTGCCATACTTTTCGTTATGCACCTTGGGCATTTCTCTCCTTGTTTATTGTGACGTAATGTGAGCTCGTGACTTACTCTCGCCTCGTATCCCAGACCCGTACAATTCCTCTTCACGAAACGTGGATCCGCTCAGACTGCCAGATCAAACTGACAGATCGCTCCAGCCTTGGAACGAGATAATCGTTCCAGCCTCTTGCAGGACGTCTGCCCCGCAGGCTCCGGATGACGCTCGACAATTTAATTGTTTAATTGACCACGCGATTAGCCGGCTCTCAACGTGGGCTGGAAAAACTTCGATCATTTCAAATTTCAATTGCGAATATCTCCGAAGATAGTCTGTTCGTGATAATCGCTAAAAATTATTGCCGATGAAAATATTGGCAGTTTTATGGCTCGTCATTTGGTAATTCTCAGTCTTCAAGCTCCGCCAAACCGGAAAGCCGAAATCTCTGCATCTGCAGCAATTGGCGAATACGAATCTCGCTTCATCCTCTGTTTCAGAAATGATATTCGAGACCGTTATGGCCACCGATAAATTAGAGCCGTAGATCTTGACCGGTTTCAACGAAGATTATACCCAAAGGCCAAAAATGGGCACCTGCAATTATCTGAACCGTTCCTATATATGACTCCGATATTTCGAATCCTTTTTTTTTTTTTTTTTGTTCCTTCAACTTGAAGGCCGAACTATTTTTTAGACAGAGCCAAAGTTCATTCGGGGTAAGTATCGTTCGATTTCACATGATTTGCGGTGCTCTTGGTAATTTCCTTCGAATTCTATAAATTGGAGAGTAGAAAGTGAAGCTGTAAAGTTTGACCGAATCACTCATCGCTGATGAACCAGTCGCTGTCTTATATAGACTGTGTGTTAATATAAGTGAATAATTTCGCAATAACCTGCACGTTGCTGTATCCGAAGTTCCGACACCTTTGACAACGGACTAACTAGGCGTCGGAGTGTGGTATTATAGTGATTATTGGCCCATTGTGTTGTTTCGCGTACAAAAGATTCAGCTCCTCATTATATTGGAACCTGACAGCAAAAGTACCCGCCTGTGATACAAAAAGCGTCTAGTCATCTTCGCCTTTGATGTACCACGAGCCCATATAACCCCACAGTATAATTCCTATCAGTCCACGATCGCATTCTACCTCACGTTACCTTTATCCTCGATTTCGAACGAGCTACTTGTTATCTAAAAATAAAATTCGAAATAACTCAGCATCATTGTTAATTATTGAATTAGTATAAATGGAACAATTCTGCAAACTACAGCACAGACTCACGGAGCCTCACGTTTCCGTTTTCATCCCTCTGACTTTCTTTCCCTGATGATGTAGTTGCGGATGGTCAGTAACTGGTGTCATGAATATTCACGAGGTATATCGAGCCCGAATTGTTCTGAACTTGCGAATGTGTTCTACGCCATGATGTCCACCCGAGTAACAAAGCATATAATCATAAATGTACGCGGCTTACTTATCGATGGACGGGGTGGGACAGTGCCAGTTGCGTATCTGCACCACCCCTGAAATCATAGGTTATACTATATTCGACTCAGACCAGGCAGAGGCAAAGTCGATGTCGAAGTCTGCATAGGGTTGCTACTTCCACGTTTCTAGATATGAAAGTTTGATAATAAATGGCGAAGTAGATATTCACCTACATTCTGCAGACCTGCGTATACCTACGTGGTTAACAATTGTGTGACTCATATGTATGATACACTCGAGGAATATATACTGAAACGAAGAAACGGCACGGTGTGTATGGAACAGAATATCGCAGACATTTGCGAAAAATTAGCACATCGCTAAATTTGAACTTCATAAGTAAGGGTGAACTCATCTGAAGCAACTAAACGCACTTGAATTGATCCGTGTTGTGCGCATTGGATGAGAAATCTATGTGGGACATTACGCATCCCTTGTGAGTTGGAACAGCCGTGGAACAGCCCTCGAACATCAGTGAAACCAGCGAGGATCCCGAAAACCCTTAATCACCTTGAAGTCAATATCGTCCGCCTCTAAGCCAGCGCAAATAGCAAGCCCATAAATAACGTGGAACGGGTGCCTATCCAACCAGCCCCACGTGTTTTGATTATATTACCTACTCCAGAGTGCGGAGACTGCGGCGGGAGGCATACACCAGATTAAATCAGTCCCGGTTAGCGTTTGATTAAAGTTGGGATTGAGACCGTCCGTTAACTTCCACTCTGTTCTCTGAATTGCGTCGCCTGCACTCTCACATTTATATTATTTCTACCACCAGTGCCTGCAGATGAGTCTCGCCAATCTCAATACCCGACATCACTTTAACTTTTTTCGCTTCTTCTCATTTTACGTCTTACACTTATATACTTGACTTTTATATCCTACCCTCCTCCACCTCGCTTTTTCTCTATCAAGTCATAAAAGTCTGTGCAAGGACATCAGCATTTCCACCTAAAATTTCAAAATTGTGTATTTGAAACACGATTGGAATTCAAATAATTTATCAAGTGGTGGAAAAAATGTAATGAAGGAAACAAAAACTACTCGACTAGTATAATCCGGGGTTTAAGGGTAGTAAATTAACTTTTGTACCACGTTATGCCAGCTTTGACCCAACACGTGTGAATTAATGACCAAAAATCTTCCCCCCTACCCGTTTCTACGTTTGCTAGTCAGTCCACTCCACCCTTAACACACTGCGATCGGTACACGGGTGTCTTATATTCCAAGCCACACGTCTGTAATAATAGGTTACGAAGCTCCCCTGCAGTAACCCTCGTAATCAAACAGCATGAAAATTATTCCCTCAATGCCGTACGAATTCGGTTTAGATTATATGGAAAGCTAATTGTACATAAGCTTGACGGAGAGAAGCTTTTTTAATTTTTTTTAATCCATTCTATATCTGATGAAAATCGTTGAGAATATAGCAATGGGAAATTTGTTCAATTCCCATACGACTAATTGCGACGATAATAACTGCAGAAAAATTTTGCAGTGAATAAAATTGCTCGTGTCTCTTTAACGGCTTGAGATTCTTCTAATTGTTTTCCTTGTCTTGATGGTGTGATGTTGCACCGGTCACGGTTAGGTAATTTGCGGACATAGTATCCATATATATTATGTTAGGTGGATTTCTTTTGTCGGCATTACATTGATACAATCTCTTAGTACTTGTTTTCTTAGCTCAATCTCAGGCCCTCGCAATTAGGTACTTCTCATTCACTCGTATTCATAAGCGAGAGGCTAAAATTCAAGATAACATTACTGCATGTACGTGTTGTTCTTATATATTCTGTTCCCACATATGTTGTATATATGTATGCAATCGCTTATATGCGCCGAATCTTGTGGGTAAATTTCATTACGTGTATACGGATATATATATATACATATGATATGATATGATATGATATGATATGATGTTCCCGGCAAACTACCCCCTCGAAAAGTGATAAATAATTGATTCGAATCCTCGTATATCAATGGCAGCTTAAGACCACCCGTCGCGATATATATAGATATAGGTAAATAGTTCGTAGTTGTGGATATCCCTTGGTATATATATAATATAACAACGCGACACCCATAGAAGGGATTCGGGTATTCCACGTCCCCTCACACTTATGCCCATCCACCTACGGGTGGTATACCCTTCTCTCGCCACTACACTCCATGAAACCCAGGACGCCCTCGACACCCTCATCTCTCTCGACGACCGCTAATAAATTATTAAAGGCCAGCTTCTGGGTGTGACATTAGAACTCGTATATGGTTGCTGCAGTTGGGGAAAACTATTGTTTTCCTTGACGAGAATTCTGCACTGCATCTAATGTCGTATTTCTATATATGTATAAACGTGACGGGAAAAAGGATGCTCGAGTTTTTTAACCAGAGACATTTTTTATTTTTATTTTTTATTTTTCTTTCTTCGATTTCCTCAAGTTCCAATTATTTTTTTACCAGATTATTAATTACCACTTCAGTAAGCAAGCGTTCCATTAGCAATATACGTCATCGAATGATAATTTAATACCATTTACAAATGAAAAAAAAAAAAATAATGTCGTCGTTTAAAAAGAAATAAAAACCATCAACCGTCGTCTTATTTCTCCTCGTAAATATTACACGGCGTAGGTATACTGACCATGTCCGCGAATATTACTAAGAAAGTAATTACTCGTAAGTCTCTCGGTACGCTTCACCTCCGCGAAGTATGTAATATATTATATATATATATATATATATATATATATGTATTATATGTACCAACACGTGTAATATTGGGAGTATGTTGACCCATTCAAATACATATGTGTATGTAAACCGGTGATTCTAGGAAACGAGTAGCGTGATGTTCGCGACTGACCGCACGCCATACAGAAGGGTTTTCCATATGCATATGTGGGGTAAAAAAAATTTCTCATAGTTTCTTCGAATCATTTTTTTAAACACTAATTTCTACCTTAATTCCAAACACATTAAATTCATCGTTTCAAACTAAAAAAAAAAAACAAAAAAATACGATACATCGAACCACAAGGCAAACCTGCGAAAGTCGCGTGGGCGTCGTAGTCCCGGCGCGGCGGCAAGACAAAGGCTTTAGAACTGGCGCCACCATAAGGAGTCTCACCCTTCACCATGGGTCTCTCTTATTGCCATTAGCTAAAATGTTTTCATTGTAAAAATTGTTCGAAAAAATAAGCAATTTTTTCCTTTTTTTTTTTAAATTTTTTTTTTTTTTTTTTCATTATTTTAACTCGAATCGATGAAGTTGACCGTCCGTAAAGTTGAGAGGGGGACTATTACGATTTCTCGAATTTACTACCGATCCATCTCTTCTCACCCCGCGGTGCTCATGTAATATTGATGACATGCCGGGGGTTGAAATGTCCCCTGATACCCTATGATCCCGAATCGTGAGCTGGAAAGCGGGGAACGAGCCTTGATTTTCAATGGGTAGAATCCGAATTTAAACTATGATTACCGTCCGCCAGATCTAGTATATAGTATATAGGCATATATATATATAGTCAACCGGTATACCGTAAGTATGGGGCAGCTCCGGAGTTGGTGCAACGAGCCTTTGACAAATTAGAGCCTTAAAATTAGCCCTATTTTTCTCTGCCTTGTAGCCTGTACTTGACGGCTAATGGAACGATTCGTTTTAAAGGTTACCAACCAACTTGTTTCGCTTTAATTACCTCTCACAAAAAAAAAAAAAAAAAAAAAAGAAAGAAAGAATAAAAGTAAAAAAAAAAAAAAACTCACCGGTTACCCTATACACGACCACCATGGTTTCTATCTTACTAAATCTACAAGCCCTTAGCGAATGTTTATAAAAATTTCAAAAATTGATCATCAAATTGCATTAGAATGACGAATTATCAGACTGAATATTTTATGGAACCTATGTGACAAGTAACGATGTGAAATTTAGGTTGGAGGAACTAATTCGCTATGGTTTTTGGGGTTTTGGGTGTCAAAGTTTACTATATACCTAGTTGGATTTTTTCAATCGGTTTCGATTGATGATTAATTTAACGAATGAAAAATGTGATCCGAAACTGAACCGATCCGAACGTTATAATAATCCCTTAAAACGTTTAAATGATGATTGGGTTTAGTGGATTTGACGTTCGTATAGCTTCGAGTTGAAACCGACTCTCGGTATCGTTCATGGATTTGATTTATCCTCAGTCTTTGACTGAAAACGATTCGCGTAACGGTATTTTTTTTATGGACAGTTACTTAGGCAAGGATAAAGTGGTTATATAGGGTTTAGTCGAAAGATGGTTTACGAGCTATGGGAACCACCCTTATGGCCGCGGTGTCTCTTTCTCATTCTTCTTCCTCTTCTTCTTCTTCTTCGTCTTCCTCTTACCATAGCTAGATACTTTCGCGAGAACCACTAACGCGCCTGTACATATAGTATACCTTCCTTGGCGTTAACTTCTTCGGATGAGCGTCGGCGTCTCATAAATATGAAAAATAAATTGAATTATCTGCGGCGGCGCGTAATGATAGGTTAGTTCTTCTTCGCGTGGTCCCTTATGCCATATATATATATATATTATATATATATACAGATCTACAGGGTGTTCAAATTTTATCTCTCGACAGTCCACTAGCTGCGTCGTTCTCTTACTGTAAAGAAAATATTCTGAACTCCAAAATATTTCCCAAATTGTGAAGAGAATTTTTTTTTTTTTTTTTAATTCGCCTCATTCCTTATATTCGATCCTTATCCAATAAAATCGATTATCAAAAGAACTCGCTGTCGAAAATAATCTTTTTTTCATCTTCGAATTTTCTCATTCAGTTTCGTATATCAGATCGGCGTTTGCAAAGTTTGCAATATTAATCTACCACATCAGTCTATTATTAAGCAATGAATTTTTCCCCTAGGGTTTGTCCCGAATTAAAATATATATAAACACCATAAGCCGTCGAAAGTTGGATTAGCCGGTTAGGTTGGATTTGGTTTTCTGGAATAGAGGCAGGGCGGTTTATTTAAATCGGTAATCGGTCCCGCACTAATTAACGCAGGGTCAGAGGGTACCGCTTCGAAAATATCCAGACGTTTACCTCAGTCCCAGGGCAGGGTGGCCGTTGGCCTATGGCGCCTCAGGGAAATTAACTTTTTCGGGAATAATTTGTTTCTGCTCTCCTTTCCTTTTTTTATTTTTTTTTTTCTCTCTATCTTTCTTCCCTCTTTTCCTTTTTTTTTTTTTTTTCTTCTTCTTCGTTCTCTTTTTTTCTTCAAGGTGCGTCAGCAGCCGCCTCTTCTAACATTATCCATCCGTATCGATTCTACTAACGATTTAGCGACCCTGCAGCTTGTTAATAAGAGACAAGCAGCTATAGCTATAAGAAACAAGCTTCTATACATTCGTTTCCATTAATTAACAAAAAAATATAGAAATACAATTTTATTTTTCTTCCAATGGTTTATTCAAGAACACACTTCGATCCTTATATACATACGTAGACTCTTTTTTTTTTTTCTTCTTTCTTTTTTCTTTTTCGCTAATTATACGGCTCAAATTAAAACGACACGTATTAGGTAACATTCGATGAAAAAATATGCCAAGTGTTTGCGTATACACTAGGTATAATTCCCTATATAATTCAGCCGTATATATAGATGCGCTTAAATCATATGTAATTAAATTTTTTTTTTTTTCTCTTCGTTCCTTTTTCTAAACTTCAACCCGATCCGCGTATATATATATATATATATCTATATGTGAACATTTGACATTTGTATAATAAATAATGAAAAGAATAAAGCGACGATAGCTAAACGTTCGATATTTTATACATATACACACATTTCGGCTCTGCAGCGTATTATTCGTATTGGTATTCATGGGTCGGTGAAAAGCAACCCCCAGTCCCGGTTAGAACGGAACTTCCGAATTCAAGTGGAGTTGTATTTTTTTGTGGTATATATATATATGCCGACGGGGAATCCCCACAACCCTGTGAAACCCGAGGGCTTATTCACCCGCGTTCTAGCTCGCCACCTCGAAAGGGACCTTTATGGAGCTGTTTGCTATCTCCGTTCAAGTGGAGCGGGAGATTTTCGACGGTTTTTTTTTTTTTTTTTCTCGTTTTCCTCGGCCCTGCACGATCCCGAGCTTTATTGTCAAACTTTTCCCACTAGCCGTAGTAGGACCAAAGAACTAGTTGAAATTCTCGTTTATGGAAATCTAAAGCATTCAAGTTCAGTCATACGGTCTTCAGACTTCGGATAATAAGAGCAGAAGCAACTCTCGATATTCTCATCATCAATGAAACGTTCGGTTGTACAGCAAGACGTGAGCTTCTGTTTTTCGAATTTTTCAAATTAACTGTGAAACTGTAGTGTCAGTCCATCTCGTCGATTCCATGATAAAATCGCCTTTGGGGAGAAGATCCGATATGCGATGCCTAATGTTTCGTGAAAGAGAGAATTACGAAAACACAAAGTCAGCACTGCGACGGTGGCATCAATTCTCTCGCGGTCACGTCGTGCTAACTCTCTCCATTTCGGGTATCCAGCTTTCCGTCCCTCTCATTCCCTCTCGGTCCTTCTTCTCGATCTGTGCTGAAGCACCAGTTTTCCCCATTTCCAGCAGTGCTATACTCAAGGAAGCCACCAATGCCCGGAATTGCTACATCGTCAGCACTCTTCGCCACCAGCGTTTATATGCCTCCTCCTCAGTTTCATCGGATAGAAAACATAAGAGGAAAAACTCACCTCGAAATTTTTCTTTTTTCCATCTATACCTACATGTGAAAATGTTTGTCCATATCGGAAACGAAACAAGACACATGGTATCATCGTTGTATATGTATTGAATTATTTCGTTATTCATTCAGAACTCGAAGAACCTCTCGAGTCGAGATAATCGTTGGACCGGATTCGAACCGCACAACGTCCAATTAATCCGGCAATCACGTCCGCTGCCGCTGCTGCTGCAGCCGTTATGTTAGGTTCATTCTACCAGGTTCATCTGGCTCCAATATGTGTTTGCCATTAGCAGATAACCGCGTGTTACTGTACGCGTTACTGCACATCTAGCTGTACCCTCATATCCATGTATAGCAAAGCGAATCGTTGAACGTGGGCAACGCTACTCGAAATACACACCTTTCCCTACATGAGTATACATCATGTGCATGTATATACGGATAGATCATGATATTCGCGTAGGTAGCTGAGCCTGCACCGTCACATTCGCAAACACCTGAACTCCAACATATGAGTACGTGTAGGTACACATGCAATGAACGAGGGCAGGACTTGCTCCATTTTGCACAATCTCCGTCTCATTGCGTGCCGCTTCTTATTTGCTCCGTTCCTTCATTCCTCCTCTCTTAGTTCCCCGTCGAGACTCACTATAGCACCAGTCCTCAAGATCAGTGGACTTGATCCCCCGTTCCACCGCCTCTGCCTGGGGCCTCATCAGCTTGATCCTCGGGGTATTTTATCTCCGTCTCATTCTATCCTTGTAAAAGTATCTCTACCTCCATCCTTGGCTCTCCACTGATCCGTGCTCCATGATTCTTCGCGCAATCTTTCCACTTTGGTGGTCATCCGACTACGGCCAACTGAGCCAAGGGTCTGTGCCTCCACCACGCACGAGCACAACATTTGATGTGCAATTTTTATGTAATTAACCCATCGTAATGAACCCACGGTCATGGGCTGGCCGTATATACTCACTATGGCCAAATGGACATTGGAACAAGGACGAACCTGAACCCAAGAGCGATACAAACTTTGCACAACCATTCACCACATTCACATCCATCAATCTGTGGATTTGAGCTAGGTGGGTGACTTTGATCAAATTTTTAGGACACGCTAATCGTGAGTGAACCATATATATATATGTATATATATATATGCCTATATGCGTGTGCGTCACTCAAAGTGAGGCCAAATTTTTCCTTCCACATGACGTTTTGCCGGGTCTCACGGATTTCGGTGTGACAACTTCCTGGCAATTCATGGATTGTTATTTATCATATATATATAGCAAGGTATACCTACATGGTTCGAGTATATAAGTAGCGATCAGTGAGAAAGTTCTTTAATGGCGTGCGTGCAGACGAGTGGAGGTTCATTTGACTTAAAAATTTAATACCAATGTCACCGTTTCAAGAGATTTTTAGACAACTACTTTACTCTACTGCCCTGAAAATGTCCACCGCATGTTTTGGACACGACGTAGAGATTTAAGACAAATTTCGTGACTTTACTGGGTGGCATTTAATACAGCTGCTATCTGAACTCTCCTACCTAGCATGGTGTAGGTATACTGGAGAGTGATTAACGCACTGAGGCGAAAAGGGGTTATTATATCCTAATCTTCCCGGCGCGTGTTTCGGCCGCAATATGACCGAGCTTCGTGTTATTATTACTTTGAAGAAAAGTGTCACGAACGAACGAACGAACGAACGAACGAACAAGCGACCTCCTCTCTTTTACGAGATAATCACTGCACGTGTGGTCGTTGGCCAGTATGTATGCGTCTCATCGTCCATTTCCTATGAGGAGATTGCTGCCGAGTGGCCGGTTCTTATTTGCTGACCAATCAAAGCTTGCTGCAAATAGCTGCAGCAAACGAATAATTAGAAAAAGTGCAGAAAATTTGCTGCAAACCCGGTTAAATCGTTATCTAGTTCCATAAAAACTTCTGCACACATAGTATATGTAGTACAGGTACATATAGTTACATTACATATATAGATATAAGAGAAAATTAGCTACTCTGGTAAAAATGCGACTTCTTGTGCATAGAAATACATATGACCAGTGACATTTTCCCGATATATAGACCGACTACTTTTCTTATATGACAACTGAGCCAAGGTTATACCATACATATGTACCTAACACAGATTGCCCCTTCCTTATGATACAAGTATGGGCAGTTATACCATCGCGTGCTTTGATGCATTTCGAAATATCAACTTTCCAGGGATAATGTCTTACCAGTTAGCAATATGTATATGCAAAGGCATAACATTATTTACAAGGATATATCAACATACGAGTTTTCCGATCATTTTCACAAGTTGCGAATAGCAGTCTAGACTAGACTTATTTAAAATACGTCTATAGGACACGGAGTAACTTATTACGACGTGTATATACTCTGCACTGAAGATTTTAGAATCGTTACTTCCTTGCTTCGCTGCTTTCTCAAGACGTTGATTACTTCGTGAAGATAATGATGATGATGAAGTTTATTATGCCGTACTTGCGGACAACGAGCTCTTAATTGCTCGTCATATACGACCAATTTATACTCCTGATAATTATCCTCCTACGTAAACATTGAATTGCTTACAATCAGTCAAAATTGACTTTATCCAAGACTATATGCTGCATGTTGCTCGAAAGTTAACTCTGTCTTGATGCAACGAGTAACGAACCCCAGGTGATGAATGGCAACCATATATACATGTGTAAGCTTTTTCAACTAATTTGCAAGCTGCAAGGCTGCAGCCTGCAGCAGATATATCCACAATGTACACAGCTTGACACGCGACGTAAAATTATGAGACTCTACAAACGATTTTTAACACCGGAGTAGCAATTCTCGTCAGATCTTTGCCGGCAAAAAATTATGAAGAAATCACTATATCCTGTACATCCTGCGTGTGGAAGTTCAGTTTTATGCAATTTTCTGATCTTATTCAAAGATGCTGGTTTCTCGAACACATCAACGTTTCGAAATTATAGTTATATGCATTTAAATCGCAAACTCTAATGAAATGGAAGTGCGCAGGTTTTTGGGAAATATAGCGGTGTGGTTAATTTCAGCCCCGCTAAGTGTTATAGCTCGGTGTTTTTTCATACTCGAGTGCAATGAATCGCAATTCGACGCATATTTTCGATCCATTCAAAAGATGAACGATGATAAAGTCAGAACAATGGCCGGAGTGTGAAACAATCACGATTATAGTGATATGATAATGAGAAGACGTCGATTTCATGAGAGAAAATTGCGAAATTTTAAGCTATACCTATATACTATCTGATCATTTCACATCTGATGATTTCAGGTCAGATGTCAGAGCACTCCACAATCTCCTATTGCGAAATCTATACCAATTAACTATCCTTGCAAAGTCGCCCACATCTGATCAAGAAATCTAAGAATCTAGGTAATATGACGACGATTAAAATCCATGACGTGGAAAAATCTCGCTGAATATATCAATCGAAGATTCGAAAATCAGAGACTCGCGTTATAAGAGAAGAACACGTTTCTTATCTGATCATCATACAATGGCTTCCCCAAAAAATAGAAAGAGGATTCGTTGATTAATATTTAGGAAAGAGAATCATCTTGAAAATTGAATAATTCATTCTTCTGTGTTATTTCATGGTATGAACGCACTTTTAAAGTGGCTAGTTATATTTTCGGAGAAGCTTTCCGCGATACAGCATCAGCTATGGATAAGTAAGTTCTAGGTGTTCAATGTCTGGGCTTACACGGCACGGCACCCGTGTAATTCCACCTCGAATGCCGGGCACACCGAATATATATATATATATGTATATATGTAATATATATGTATATATATTATATACACACATATATATATATATATATATATATATATATATATATATATATATATATATATATATATGTATATATACGAAATGAGATACACTCACGGAATATTAAGTAGTAGCAATTACCGGCCTATAATTATCCCCGTTTGGATACTCTCGGCTCTACGATTCCTTGGGACGTGGGAACGAGGCGCGACCGCTCGCGAACAGGCGCGATCATACCTACTTGTTTGAGTATATTTACCACCGCGAGGGGTTATCCTTCTGAAGAAGATTTTTTTTTTTTTTTTTTTCAATTTTTTTTTTTTTTTTTTGTTTATAATTTTTTTCTTTTCACCTTGTTGCTTCCCCTTGCCTACCTTGCAGTATGTGTAATATCTCACTGAATTTATGAACCACGGTTTGATAGTGTATCATGCTTTTCACGCCTGTTACGTAACATATTATACTATATTAAATGTCTATAGTATATGTTAGGGTGGTTCTTGATTTGATCATTTTTGAAGTTCGATGCTCCCATGGGCAGGATGTTTCCAAATATAAAAAAAAAATTCAGCCAAGACCCCAGGTTCCTATCTCAATTCTAAGTACCGCCTTAAAGCTTTCGGATTTTCCCATTTTAATAAAACACGATTTTTGACATTCGGCGGTTAATTTTTTTTTTCTTCCTATCGCAGTACAGTTCCGAAAAATTTCAAACTTGTTACACACCTTACCTGAGTAGTAGTAGGTATTTCATGAAAATTCGACAGATTTTCAACGATATAATTTTTCGGAGCTACAGCCAACCAAAAAAAATTTTTCTCATCTCCAAATTGAGATGAATAAAATCTTGTTGTCAAAAATCTGTAAATTTTTCACGGAAGTCGATCATTGGGCACAATTTTATAGAAAAGAAAAAAGAAAAAATAAATCATCCTTCATTTAATGCAACAGATATCGTCATACCCACCGAACGTCATGCCGACTAAACGAGATGTGTATATAGATATATGTGGTATATGTGAAATCCCAATAGCTGCAGCTCACCAGTAATTTTCCATAGAGACTAGGAAACACGCGATCAGAAATACCGAGGCTAGAGATAATCACTGTAGCAGACAACCTATAACCGTGTTCAAACAGATTCTAATGAAACGATTAAAAGTTCTTTGTAGTCGCGGAAATTACGATTATTCCGCCTTTGTGTGGATATTTTTTTTTTTTTTTTGTTCCTTCTTTTTCTATTTTTTTAATTTTTTTGTTTTTTATCCAACATGACACGAAGCTTATTTTGCTGTTTATATATATATATATATATAGTTATACTTTTCGAAGAATGTTAATTTGCCAAATGGCACAAAATTCGAAGAAACAATAAGAGTATAAAAAAAAAGAAAAAAAAAAAAAAAAAAAAAAAGAAAGGAAAATCAGAAAAAGAAAAATTCTATTACTACACGGAAAGAAATGTATGGCGTTTACCACAATACTGGTATGGTATTGAGGCAGATACTGAAACAGTATCCGAGATATTCCTATACACTATCGTAACGAGTCCCATAAGTATGGCGTTATTCACCATACTTATGGGACTCGTTGCGATAGTGTATAGGAATATCTCGGATACTGTTTCAGTATCTGCCTCAATACCATACCAGTATTGTGGTAAACGCCATAACATACATTTCTTTCCGTGTACACTCAGAAAAAGGTTTTGTTGACACAACCAAAATTTGGGTTATTATATCTACAATTACATTTTTTGTTCAGTCAACCAAAAATTTTGTTGAAATAGCCAAAATTTTGGTTATCCCAAAAAAATTTGGTTTTCCCAACAAAATTTTGGTTATTCGAACGAAATTTTTGGTTGACTGAACAAAAAAATGTGATTGTGCATATAATAACCAAATTTCGGTTGTGTCAACAAGACCATTTTCTGAGTGTACGCTAACTGCAACGGTCACTGATCCGTTATGTGACCTTCGTGTGTCATTTTGCATTTCTTGGTGCAGTAAGTAATTAAAACGTAGTCAGCGTTATCTTGCAGATCGTCGGACAGTGATTAAAGCCTCCGAAGTAATGTGTAAATGTGTTGGTGGGTACTCGTCACGCGAACTACTTGTCAGACAAGCTATGCGCATCTTTTTTTCTTTCTTTTCGTGGCTTTTTTTTTTTTTTTTTTTTCTTTCCTTTTTTCATGTACATATATATATTCGCGTTACATACGACAAGATAAATGATACGTGGCAAATTTGTGATTGTCGTTATAATATTATAAAGGTGTAATAATCGCATCACATACTACCTTGATATACATTTTAAATCTCATTAAATAATCATTCAACAAAAAAATTAAAAAAAAAAAAAAAAGAGAGAAAAAATTCAAATAATTAGATAATCAACGACCAAACGTTATAGTGCTTTAAATTTTTCTTAAATAATTAATTTTTTTGGTTCATCCATTTCATTTGATAATAAGAAAAAAAATTTTGACATATTGTGATTGTAATTTCCTCAATTTCGACGTTAAAGCACGAGATACTAGATTCGGTTTGGTATGCAAGCGCGAGTTGTGCACTTCAGAGTACTTTGTTAAACGAATTCATTGCATTATCCAATTTGCTCGGAGCGTCAACCTCTGGATTCCAGAAATTCAGTGGACACGGGGAAACATGACGCGTTCCCAGAAACGCATCGCGTAACAAGACGTCAAGCTAATAATAGCCACCTAAAGGCTAAAATAAACTGACGGACATTAATTGTCTCATACTTTACACCGAGCCACACTTTACTTGCATCTTCACGGATATAAACTGGAGAAAAAATATTCTTCATTAATTAACTACTTCTACTTAAGAAATAACACACACATACATATATGTGGCATTCCGCGTCACGTCAGCCACTAGAAAAAAAAAAAGAAAAAAATCCTCACAAAATTACAACAAATTGGGTTAATATACGATGCAAACCAATTCTCGAGATTTCAAAGTTTTGATAAAAATGTAAGAAAAAAATTGAAAATATTTATTAGCTCTACGGTTTCTGATTAGAAATTAGTATATTCAGATATTGAACGTCCTTGTATCGAAATATTTAGTTGCAAGGGCGTATGTATATAATTAAGGTGTTGCGGTATAAGGACGTCAAATGTAAACTGGTTATATCCTCCTGCACACTCTACCGCATTTATAAAATGGCGGTTCGCAACCGAAGAGAGATAAACTTGGTCCATAGAACGCGTCCCGCTGTATCCAACGATTACTCAGGAATGAGACGACGCCGGCATATCGCTGGTATAGCCGCCATTATGGACCAGATGGACTTACGCATCGGTCGTTTCGAAGAATAACGCTAATCGTTAAAAAAATCACCACAAATAAGAACTTTTGCTATGAAATAATTAACGATTTCAAATTTCTATCATAGCGATTTCCATAAAAGAAAAAAATCAGAATGACAAAAGGAGTAAAATTTCTCGTGGAAAACTCCGATGTTACACAGAAAGAAAAGTTAACTTGATTCAAGACAATTTTGCGGTCCAAAAATGAAGACCGAAATTTTCTCGGATGTCCCATAATTTGTCCCAATTTGCTTGGTTCGAAAAAATTTTTGATTTGATCCGATAAAATTTCGGTCTTCATTTTTGGACCGCAAAATTATCTTGAATGAAGAATAATTTTCTTGGCTCAAGTTAATCTTTTTTTTCTGTGCACAAGTTATATGTGATAAATCTTGAAAATCGGTAGAATCATTTTCACCAGGGTCGTTAAGACTCGCCCTTTAGCCTCGTATACCTATGCCTATACCTATAACCAGGTTAATCTTATATTATATGCACCAGTGTTTACGCGTTATTATGAGAGGCGCTGTTATGTAATGTGGATTTTATTGCCGTTGATCACCGCGTCATTATATGTGGCACGATGCTTGAGGCGATGCAAAGAAAGCCCGTAACCATACTTAATAAAGAAGAACTGTTATCCAACCATCTGTCAGCTCGATCATTACAAGCTTGTTTAATTCAACGAGTGATAATACGGTTTTCAGAATTATTAATTTTCAGCAATTTTCGTTTTTCACCATTTTCACACTTCGGCTCTCATATCCTCATCAACGAAACGATGAAAATCGATCTGTCATTTCCAAAAACTTGAGTAAATTGAACTTTTCTCATGTAAAATGGTCACCGAATTTCACGCTTTTGATCCCATCAATCCCAAAATTTATTCAAGGACGCACGCGAAAATGCAGATTCCTGAAACCCGCGTACTTATTCACTGGCAATTATCAGCCCAGCAAGTAGCTCTATGAGCACGAGCAGCAGGAATTTCTAATCCTACGAATTTCCAATAATTTTCAAGGAAATCCAATATTTCATAACTTTCGATAAAAAAATTGTAAATTTTCGTATTCTTTCAGAAAAATTCTTTGTCTTTGTCAATCGAACTATATATAGAAATAAAGGCTAAAATTTCTCACGAGAAACATGCGAAAAGTTTGCAATTCCGTGACAATTTGTATGGTACATAAATTCTTGGATACATTTTAACGAGATAATGAATGTATTTAAAAATAAATTGTTCCATGTATGTGAAAACCTGTGAGATCATTTTTCCGTCGATTATTATATATATACGCGGTTGTAGAGGTATAAAAATATATTATTTCTTATTCATCGTGACGCGGATCTGGGCTACGGCCACCTTTACCGCGTGCGTGTTGCCTCCGGGCTGCGGACGACTTTCCAAACTGCTACCCATTATGACCAGACCATTCCGGTAAAGTTATACGAACCGGGGCCATTCTTATTATTCTTCTCCTTTCAAGATTTACGTAAAACTTTTCGTGGTGTGTATGTTATGTATAGGTAGGTACACACGTGTGCAATGCATGAAGTAGTGAACAGCTATTCCCGCAGCCTTACGCACAGCTGCTTTTACTCAAATCCCTTATACCTATACGTATTGTGTTAACATACTGTCGTGAAAGATCCTTATTAATAATTAAACACAAATCGATTCGAAAATATCTGTCAGAATGAAATTCTCATATGGCTGCAATAATTCGCGTGAATCCAGATTTTATCCCAAACAATATGACGGAGTTTTAATATTGCATAATCCACGCGGAAATAATAGGGAAATTGGATTCTGGTTTATTGTGAATGTTCTCACTCACCGGATGCAGATACGACTTAATAATTATCCGGTATTCATATATGTATGACTTTTTGGTAGTTTCACGTTAGAATACGATTGTGATATAATTTTAATATTCTTCCTTTTTTTTTTCACTTGTTTAACCGTGAGAGTTCCGCTTCGTTATTTATTGCATTCTTAAAAAATTTCAGCGACAAAAATTACCCTCCGTACCTAATTGAAATGGCAGTTAACAGCTAAGATGAACGAACCAAAGGGACCGCCTGAACGGAAGCCCCCCAAGAATCAAGAGATTCCAGAAAATCTTAAGAATCCGAACGGCCCATCGTATTCCGAGAAAAGTTTTAGTGGCCGGAAAGAACAATAAAAATAATTTATTAAAGAGTTTTAAAAAATTTGTCATTTAATTATACTAAGTATATTACCTACTCGGTAAAGATGAAATGAAATTGAATTATAGTAAATGATCAATAGGGTGGTTCAAAATAGACCTAATTTCTCAGATGTTGCTGCTCATCCGTGAATATGTTGTTTGTGATTTTGAAAAATTATTCCGTTTTTTTTTTTTAGCTTTATAGGACAATATTTACTACTGCCTCAGTGAAGTTGAAATTTCGAAATTTAGCCATTTTTGGCAATTTCAGAGTTCTCAGATCAAAGCGCTCATCTGGCTACCTCGAGATTCTCATTCAATGAACATGTTGGTTCAAGATGAGACTCGTACTATAATATTTAGTACTGCCTCGGAGACATTGGAGTTTTCTCAATATTTTGCTTTTTTTCGGAGATTCGATCGCCAGGTGCTGCTCATGAGACAGTTTCATCTTACCAATATAAGGAAGAAATCCAAGCAGTTTGCAGTCTGCGGGACCATTTTTACTACTGCCTCATTGAGGGCGACTTTCCTTCAAGTAAAATTAGCAACATGATGCAGTAGTAAAAATGGTCCCACAGACTGCAAACTTCGTGTACTTTTTCCTTAAAATGGTAAGAAAAGACTGTCTCATGAGCAACACCTGGCGATCCAATCTCTAAGAAAACCCCTAAATAGTGAAAAAAAAACTTCAATGTCTCTGAAGCAGTACTAAATATTATCGTACGAGTCTCATCTTGAACCAACATCCTCATTGAATGAGAACCTAGAGGTAGCCAGATGAGGACTTTGATCTGAGAACTTTGAAATTGCCAAAAATGGCAGAATTTCGAAATTTCAACTTCACTGAGGCAGTAGTAAATATTGTCCTATAGAGCTCAAAAAAATGGAATAATTTTTCAAAATCACAAACAACATATTCACGAATGAGCAGCAACATCTGTAAAATTAGGTCTTTTTGAACCACCCTAATGATCAATATTCACTTTAGATAAACTAAAAACCGGAAGTAGATATTTGTCTCGCTGAAAAAAAAAAAAGAACATCAAGACGAATGCATAATACAGTTTAAAAGATTCGTGGGAGGGTGAAGATTGTTTTTGAAAAATGCGAAGGACCCCGTTTTGCATAAAATATTCCGCAGTAAGGATATTCTTTCGCGACGTGATCTCCGCGTATATTACCTGTTGTTAGGACGGCTCGCGCGCGGTGTTTTTGCACCTGTAATCACCACGTTTGTGGGCAGTGGTCGTTTCCCAAGGTCACAACCTCGGGTTTTATACGTATATAACGTATAGCTGTAGTACTTACTTTACGCAGGTAGAAGTATCTACCTGTACATATAAGTACAAGCCACGTAATTCTTTCCGCTTTTGCGGTATAAGCATTCAAGGAGGAGATATATCAGCCATCACTTAATTAAGTCGATTGAAAATTAGCAGATTTCCTCAACGTAATGCATATGTAAGTAACTCAATATGAGCCATGGGTGCCGTTAAGCCAATCTGTTCATCTTCTGCTTATATGTAGCTACTTATAATATATGCACTAAAATTCATCTTGGAGTTATATTTTCCCCGCAAAACTCACCTGCTGCTCCTGATGCTGATGCTATGCTCTTATATCGCACACCTTATACCTCGTACCTGCACAGCTACCTACTTGTGGCGGCAGTTTACGATTCATTAGGCACCGCATTAAAGTACTTTACATGCTGCGGCTGGCGATATCTCTTTACCTCGCTCACGCCTTATTAGCCGTTCACGTGCCTTCGCTGCGCACTTCTTGTACTTGTTAATGTTATGCCTGCTCAGTGAGCTTTATGCTGATCTTTCTAAAGCTCAATCCTATCGTTGGTCATGGTCTGGTTATTATGAGAGAGAAATTACCACCCACGCGAAAGTTATAGCTAGATGTGATTGAACATTTTTTTTCAACTTTTTCCTCCTAAATACTTCTACTTATACGAATTTTTAACAATTATTAACGAAAGCGAAATATCACCGAGTTTTTCATTAAGAATTTCGTAATTCTTCATTTAGAAAATTGTAGAGTTTCGCAGCTAGTCACAAAACATTGTAGATTTTCCTAGTTTTTCATAAGGAGTTGTAGATTTTCGTAGTTTTCCATTCAAAAAATTATAGATCTTGGTAGTTTTTCATAAATAAATTGTAGATCTTTGTAGTTTTTTTTTTATAAAAAAATTGTAGATTTTCGCACTTCGTCACAAGAAATTGTAGATTCTCGTAGTTTTCCATGACAAAACAATGTAGATCTTCGCAGTTTTTTTTTTGTAAAAAAATTGTAGACTTTCGTACTTCATCATCATAGAAAATTCTGGATTCTCGTAGTTTTTCATATAAAATTGTAGTTTTCTGTAGATTTTCGCTGATCATCCTAAGAAATCGTAGATCTTCGTAGTTTTTCATGAACAAAAAAAAAAAATGTAGATCTTTTCAGTTTGTTGGACGAAAATTGTAAACTATCGTGTTTTATCATGAAAGGAAATTCTATATTTTCGTAGTTTTTCATATAAAATTGTAAATTTTCATAGTTTTTGCAAAAAACAAAAATTCGTTGTTTTTATCGATCAAACCAGAAAAAAACTACAATTTCTTATGAAGAACTGGTACGTTAATATTAGTTTCAATTTCTCTAATGAATCGTAGAAATTGGTAGAATCATTTTCACCAGGATGTAATTCATTTTCGCACAAATGTTTGATATATGTGTCTAAATTCTACGATAATTATGTAATTTTTGAACACCTTCTAAAATCTAAATGACGGAATCTTTGACTGGTTTGAAAAAAGGAAAGAAAAAAAAAGAAAGAATAATTGATAAATAATTAAGTACTCGTCAATTTTGTAATAGAATTCCTGAATCGTTGGTATAATTACACGTATAATATTGAATAACAGCTATACGAGCTGGAAATAAAAGGGCGAGGCAACTCGAATTATTACAGCGATGATCGCGAGAAATCGTAATTATTTTAATGCGCCATATATATAGGTACCTATATATACCGCGTGCGCGGTTCTATGTTTCGCCTAATAAGTTGACCCCGCAATATTTCGTGCTACAAGACTGTTCAGCCTTCGCTCCTGCACTGACCCCGTAGATTTCATCATCGAGCCCAATTTTATTGTATACGGAAATGATAATTACTATGACTGATAATTTTTTTGCGAGATATTAGAAAGAGAAAGAGAGAGAGAGAAAGAAGCAGCTTTCGAATTGTGGAGTAAAATCTACTATTATTATCATTTTGAATTTCGAACAAAATTGATTGAGTAATTTCCTATTTCCTAGCTCCGAAACTATTTTTCAAAAAATTCTCGAAATTGGAATTCTTTTTTTTTTTTTTTTTTTAGTATCATTGAACGAATATCAATATTGAAAATGTTCGAAAAAATTCTAAAAAAATCTAGAAAATTCTTTTCTTTTTTTCTTCTGAATCTTGCAGAAAATTTGAAAACTTGTGCAAAAAATATTCTGAAAAATCTCTGTTTTTGAAGAATAGAAAATTCTTCTATACCTAATAGATTTAGGTATAAATAATCATAGAATTTGTGTGATTTTCTTTTTTTTTTTTTTTTTAATTTATCCCCAAAAATGTTGAGAAAATATTCAGATAGGTATATATAGGTATATATATATTTCCGTCAGGGTGAGCCATAGCTTGCTTCTTTCTTGCCGCTGTTGCTGTTGGTGGTGCAGGAAAGCTGAAACGAGACTTGGCAGTATACAGAAACTGTGGCTGGCACACACGGAGCGCAGAGGCTTCGCAGGTAATTGCCGGACCGACGGGTCGATAATGAGCCCCGGTTTCGGGGAAGCGATTACACCCGGCCCAAGCCCAAGCCCAAGCCCAAGCCCAAGCCCGGAGCCCAGGTTGGTCTTGCTCCTATCCTGGGTCCTCCGCGTCCTCCGGGTCCTCGAGAATACGTTATAGTATCTATTTTCATCCGTGAATCCAAAGAATGAAAAAATAATATCCTCCACTCGCAGATTGTTGCAAAATTCCCATTACTCTGTTCCAACAATTTTTTTTTTCAATCTACTTTTTAACACAAATGAAGTCAAATCGGTCTGGTGCCGGCCACGCCCTACACACCTTTTAAAAATTTCAACCTAGAATCGATTCCTGTATATACCTACGTATGCACCTACGTATAGCTATCGATTATTCAAATACCAGGAAAAACGCGGACTTTTATCTATATGAGTTCTGACTCAACATTTCGAAGTGCAATCTAGAATTTGATTTTCACTTGAAAGTGATAGTCTTGTCCGTTTTGAGAAAGTTCAGGCGCAAACTATAGACGTTTGAAATTCTAGTTCGGACCCCTAGATCCTGCGGAATTCGAAGAGCTTCGTGATTCTGGTATCGACCTATAGCGCCGCGATTTTGAACAAAACGTTTTGCGAACTGATTGACGAATGAATTCCAAGTCGAAAATGAGACTGATCGCATTCAGTCGAGTAAAATTTAAAAATTTATTAGGGCCTAGAGACGCCGATCAGAATCGCCACCTCTGAATCCTGACGTAGGACATGATTCATCCTACTGAAACAGGATCATATTTTTCGTCCGCAAAACTGAAGATTAGTGTGCTCGAAGTTTTTGGAGGATCGAATCATAGCTTCTATTCCGATTCGGGTTCTAATTTCCATTCTTCAAATGATAGAAAATTATGTTTAAGTACGTTTCGATTCACATTTCCGTTTCAGCATACTATATTCATGTGCATTAAAAACAGCGTCGTTATAACGGTAAGACATATATCGATGTGAGGAATTATACTAATAATTAAGCGAGAAACCCGTATTTCTAAACCAGAATCGGCGCATATCACAGCAAGAACTTAAACTCTTATCTGATCTCTGCAAAGATATATATTCCGTGTTAATTATCGAATTTTCTATCAAGAATCCTCATACTAAACGAAGAAGAAGTAGAAGAAGTAGTAGAAGAAGAAGAAGAAGAAGAAGAAGAAGAAGAAGAAGGAGTCTTCCTGCATGCGATACGCGACGCGCCTAAGGCCTGCTACCGGGATAGGATAGGTGATCTAATTTCCCGTGCAGTCGTGCAGAAAATGATCCTGCTGCGATTACGAAACGGCTTCTAGTCTTAGCCGCCACCAAGTCATCGCATTTTTCTACATTTTTTATATTCTGTTTCTCTTTTTTTTTTTTTTTTTTCCTTTTATATCTTTACTTTTTTTGCTTTTTATTTCAGTCTCCCCGCACCTTATGCCTCTATCGCAATTAAATTTCCGTTGAAATTTCAGCGCTTCCGGTTTTTCCCCGTCAATTTTATTCCCGTTTCGATTCGTCGATATATAACGAAAGACCGCTCGAACCCTATATAAGCTCTGAAATTTCTCTCCGTATTTCATACTCTTATTCCTCTATATTATATTCCGTTTATACTTCGTACCAGAAACTAAAAGAAAGATAAAAATAAACCGCACGACGTTCACCTTGAAGAAACTTTACCTTCTAGAGATAGAGAAAAAAACCTTTACCAAGGAAGAGGAGATCTCTGGACCCCTGGCTCCCTGTCAATTGCCACGCTTCCCTCGGGCATAGCGTTCTCGCAATTAACATAATGAGGTACAAAAGGTTGATATTAGCGGTAGGTTAGTTAATAGCGCTGCACTTAGGCGAATGGCGGAATGCAAATACATCTTGGGTTCCCTCTTCCAACGTTGCACACGGTCTCTGTGAACGTGCAACCGCTTTACCCTATTACACGATGCATGATCATCATATGGTATTTGATCCCGCGGTATAATTGTACATCGAATAGTTATATACCGTCCCCAATTAATTCAGTACCTACTACATATTATAACGTCATCAATTCACTTTTCTGCATTTTACTGCAACCCCAACTTTTACTTCACCTGTAGGTACCTATGCAGATATATTTTTTTTTTTTTTTTTTTTTTTACCGATATATTGAAGAGATTATAATGTACCTTCTCATTCCAAAGATTGAAGAAGAAGAGACTGTACAACATTCCTGAAGCAGGATGTCTTCATTCTCACCGATCATCAATTGCGATATTAGCTTAGACACAGCAGTTTGCTATATAAACTAGGCAAAGAATTTACTGCCTTACTACCTTCGTGTTATGACACTCTCTCGCCAATAGCCTATACCAAGCTTCGTAGAATGTTATAACCACCTCGTAGTCATGTCTGTAGAACACCGTTATATATAGATTCACAGCTTCTGCATATAGCAAAATCATAACTTATGAACTTTAGAGGCAACATTTAATTCATTAAACACTCAAGCCCGAGTTTACTGGCTCGTTTTCAACCTAGAAAATTTTTTCCATTGATCAACTACTAGGTAGTAGATTATACTATTCATTATAACTTATATCGATGAAACTGCGCAGACACGAACGATGGAATTCTATACTCAAAAAAATCTGCAGAGCTATCATCTCCGTTTCTAATACTTTGCCTTAGAATTTTTTTTCAATTTGCCACCCCTAAATTCACCCTTGCCCTTTTTTTTTTTTCTTTTTTTCCTTTGATTTTAGTTCCCAGCTGTTTCGAGTTCGCATTACTATATAGAAAGAAAAGTCGAAAGTGGATGTCTTGATCGTTTTGGGTGGTGGTTTGTAATTTCGCAACAGCTGTAGACACAGACATATTATAGCTGTTGGTCGAAACACAAGCCTGATAGATCCCAGGTGAAAAATCCACTCACTAATTCAAACCGCTCTCATGATGGTCCCAGTGATTCTAAACCAACCGCGATTATCGTTATACTACTTCGGCAATGGGGGCAGGGCGAACTATTTTGGACAGGGGCCAGAACACGAATCAATTTGCAGGTGGAAATTTCACTCGGATATCGTGCTATCCACACAAACGTGGAAACCGCTAATAGCATTCGACCCTTTCGTCAATTGATTTTTGAATAAAAATCATCATTCGCTGAATTAATGAGAATGAATTATAGTACAAGAATGTAAAGATTGTGGTGAAAATTTTAATCGATAAAAAAAAAAAAAAATATATCGCAAACTACTTTTAGTCCCATTTGACTGTTAATTTTTATAAGGCAATGTAGAGTAGAGTTTGGTGCTCGATACCTGAGGTGTTGCAGATCCCCTGTCCGACGGCAGGCGTCGCGTCGTCCTAGTCGATTTTTATGACGTTTGAAAATTAGGAAGCCGAACTAACGAAGTGTTGGTTAAAATTATTCCTGGTGAAGCGAATAATTGATAAATCGTAATAATTGGAAAATAAATTGACTATGTCAAGGAGTTGATTTTATTTAAGCGTAGCGCCCACTGCGCTTAGGATTAATTTCACATCCCTATAAACGTCGATATATAATAAAAGGAACGATTCTCCTTGGCACCGTATTAGAGAGCGTCTAACTTCGGCCTAAAGGCAATCAGGCAACACATCAGACGTCTTTTTGTAGGCCGACAGGTAAGCCAAGTCCCTAGTGGCTAAAGCGGGTGGTGGCGCCTCGGTCAGGTTATAAATTAATTAGATTTGTGCGGGGGTGTGTCGGCGCGAACCCGTGCCCTACACCCTCGCCTTAACGCGTCCAAACGCTCGTCCTTATAGGCTCAGAAGGAACCTACAAGTGTACACAGAAAAAAAGGTCTACTTGAGCCAAGAAAATTATTCTTGATTCAAGACAATTTTGAGATCCAAAAATGAAGACCCAAATTTTCTTGGATCGAATCAAAATTTGGAAAATTTTCTTTGCTCGAGAAAAATTTTCGATTTGATCCGAGAAAATTTCAGTCTTCATTTTTGGACCGCAAAATTATCTTGAATCAAGTCAACCTTTCTTTCTGTGGTATACAACAGTGTGACGTGAGTACATCTTCGATTATAAAACCTGAAAGGCCGCAGACACAATGATTCGAAGAAAACCGTGACGAATCGACGTATAGGTATTTTTACTTTCGTTAAATTCTTATATATATATATATATGCGTCTACCATATTATAATATCCTGACGAGATAAGTCCCAAGTATACAACGATAAGGGAAAAAATTCTGGGGGTGATGATCTGACTTACGTTTATACTGCCGACTGTGACGGGAGGACTCGACCCTCTGGGGGCCGCACCGCCTCCACCACCAACGTCGGCCTCCAGCTCGTCGGCGTCCTGTGCTCGACCTTTTTCACAATAAAGCACAACACACACTACCTTACAGCCGAATAAATGTGCGTATATATGATTCTCGGTTTACGTATACTATATAATATATGGTATATCAGGTGAGTATTTAAAGGGTGGAAATAATGCTCGATTTATTATATACGATTAGAAAATGACCGGATTACCTCCGATCATCGTTGATTCTGATACATGTCAGCGTTTGTATTGAATTCTTTTTTTTTTTTTTTCCTCCTTTCTTTCTTTTTTTTTTTTCCTTTAATCTTCCCTCGTGATATTTACCTGGTCAGGGTATGAATAGGTTTGCGATCGACGGTCGCCTCTACGCATGCTCGACTCCGGGCCACATTCTACCGCGCACTGACCGCCGTTTCTCCTCGCGAGAACTCGACTCAGCACTCAGCACTGCACTCTTTCGCATCGGCTACTCGCTCATTCGCGCTCGCTCACTCGCTCGCGCTGACCCGTTATAGGTACCTTTGAATATTTCTTCAGTTTTTTCCTTTCTTCTAGTTCCTTGGCTCTTTTTTTTTTTTTTTTTCTCTCTCTTCTGCTTCCTCTTTCTTCTTCTTTTTCTTCTTCTTCTTCTTCTTTTACTTTTTTTTTTTTTTATACAATAGCAAGTGCGCCTAATATAACTTAACCGAGTTTAAGTTTTAATCGCGATATATTTCTACCGGTTCCTCCAGGTTCCTGACTACGGTTTCCTTCCTCAGCGTACGACGACGCCGTTGAACGCGAGTCTGGGTCTTGTCCTGGCGCCACCTCCTCCCCCCGACCATGTCCCTCTCCGTAGCGTCGTGGCAAGCCACCTCCTCCCCCCTCGCATCACCCTCCGCGGGTTCCCCTTTCCGGCTATTTTTCCCCTGTAATTTACTCCGAGGGTTCGACTACTTTTCTTTTGTTTTATTTCATTCCTCTTTTTTACCCCTCTCTCTCTCTCTCTCTCTCTCTCTCTCTCTCTCTATCGCCTCTACGCGCTGTGCTGCAGCCATGAATCTTCGACGGGCGAACGCGCGCGCGCTTCCCGCCCCTTTAATAGCCTGAAAGGAAAACTCGGTGGCGTTGACTGTATTTCAAACAGTTCAGCCTCGGATATATGCTGCCCGCTACTAGTCACGCCATCTATTGGTTCTTACGTGGTTTTTCAACACTATACCTACTACACCTTACCTTCACAGATGGCTTAGGGATTAAACAATTCCTTCCTACCTACCTGACCTGACTGCATATATATTTATACCATCTTCGTTCACCTGCCGATCAAAATCGTCCTTTCTCCCCCCTCCCCCCGCATCAACATCAATTCTTCTTTACTTTCAGTTTTCTACATCAATTCAGGGGGACGTTACCGTGAAAAAAAAAAAAAAAAAAAAAAATTATCAAATTACAGGAAGAACGAATCTGATACGTTACTATATATAAGAAGAGGACCTCGAGGGACGGAAATATCTGCTATTGTATATCTATTCAACAATTTCTTACGCTAGATCTATCTATACTTCTCTTTCATCCAGTGACTCAATTTTCTTTATCCATTTCTTTCTCTTTTTCGTTTTTTTTTTTTTATTTCTTATAGATATAATAGTTGAGGGATATAAAAAGAAAGTTTTATGCGTTATGTATAGTAGGTACATCATTATGTGCATATTATATGGTTTTAATATAAAATACAATATTTATTAGATTTATACAAGAATATTATAAGTAAATATATATACATATAAATCGTGTGGTATAGATTTGATTATTTACAAGGTTTTTTTTTTTTATATATATATAATATAACACGAATATTAGTAGGAACTTTCATTATAATGATCCCCAAAAACGGAACGCAGAAATTTTAGTCTTATTTTACAAATTCTCATCAAAGACTTATTGAGAAATTCTGATTCGCAACCGAAAAGTGAGAATTATCTACGTTCTGGGCGCTTTTGAAATTTTAGTTCAGACCTCTAGATCCTAAAACTCGACCTCTAGCTCCTTCTAATTCAACTAAAACGGAATCACACTTGGATTCTTGAGGATCGAACTAGAATTTCTATTCCGAATCGGGATATTAGATATTACTGTCTATATTTACAGAAAAAATTCTAATCAGTTGATAAATGTTCGTTTTTCGTATTGCTCCAGGCACTTTTAACATATGCTTAATCCTTTCGGGTTAGAAAAATTAGGATCCATCTAGTCACGACGCCGTCATCAGTCATGGTATGGAATATTGTAATGGAAGAGTGTACTGCTGTCCTGCTGCGCAATCAAGATACGAGTCAGTTTCGGATTTGACTTCAAATTTGACGGGATCATTTTCCTTGTTGTCCTTATTCCTTGCAGATTTCCTCTTCTGATTATCATGCGTCTTTATGTGTTTGGTCAAGTGATCACTTCGCATAAACCTCTTCTGGCAAGTACCACAAACGAACCTTTTGTCTCCTGAATGAGTCCTCAAATGACGTTGGAGCTCGTCACTCCTGGTAAATTTTTTGTTACACGGCATCCAGTGGCAAACAAATGGACGTTCACCCGAGTGCCAACGAAGATGGGCTTTTAGATGTGACGTCTTACCGTAAACCTTACGGCAGTCACCAACGTGGCAAACGTGCTGACGCTTTCCGTCGGTACCCAAAGGCGCTCCACCCTCAATTTGGCAATTAGGACATCGGCATTTCGTGCATTTTCGCCTCGACTTTGCGTCCCCGATTGAGATAAGGTGCTGCTCAGCCGGACTCGGCGAAGGCGTCAATGGCCATGGATAAAGATTCAAACGTGCTTGAGGACTCTGCGGTAATTCCGGGGGGCTTGGAGGCAGAGAATAAAGTTGGGGTGTTTGATACTGGGGCAGTTGCATCTGAGTAAGATGGTTTTGAGTTGACCAAGAACTCGTGCTGCTCGGCATTGATGGCACACTGTATGCCGATGGTGTCAAAGGTTCGGGTATTTGATAGTGCGACGATGTTCCAGTGTAACAGTAAGGTGAATGAGGTGGGGTTTGGTAATGATGCGAAGATATCGATGCCGTGTTGTAGCCCGGGTAATGAACACCCGTAGTATAATCTAGGTGGGTCTGATGCATCTGCATCGACAGATTCGACATCGGCGACATGGCTGTCACTCCTAACTGTAACAAAAAATATTAGATAACGTTAGTCAGATTTTGACATTGGCGTAGGTATAATTTTTTTAATAAACCCGCGGAAAAATGTTGTCTTATTCACTCGAAGTATTAAGAATCTGAATTTGTTTTCAGATCATGAATTCCGAGATTCAACAATCTATAAGAACTAATCAACATGTGAAAACTATTTACGATTTAACGATTCGTTGAAATTAATGAATGAAAATTATTTCGGAAAATTGAACCGGGAAACTTTCTGGCTGGTAGTAATTAAAATTTCCGTTAAGCGTTATAATTCGAAAAAATGCATTTATGACATTAATAAAATTTCAAAGGGAACGAGAATTCTCATTTTCTCACCAATCATGAAATTAAAAGATTCACAGAAAGCCAGACCATCATAAGCCCAAAGAACTAATATTTTTCTTTCTTTACTTTGAGTCTAATCCGGACGTGAATCTTTTTTACAGACTCGCATTAAAGACCATCAAATCGTTTCACGGACTCCAAGTTTTTTATTTTTAATGAAATAATAGCAACTATTAGAGTGTGTAATGACATTATTGTAACGAACCTGTTGATACTGCATCACTTGAGCCATAACACCCTGGTTTTGAATCACTGGCGTTCCTTTCCTCCGTTTTGTCTTCTTATATCGTTACGATTATCCTTAAAAACTGTTCGTATCACTGAGGCAATGCCTTTTAAAAATAAAATAATATATTAGGTGGATCGCTCCAGGTGAACGCACTCGTGCATATCCTGGGGGACAACGAACACTGGATTTTGTTTTGTTGGTTGAAATTTATGTTGGAATTGTTTAACCGGGTTCACACCGCTAGCTATAAGCTCGCCTAAGGCCGTTCCTCGTATAATTGCTGGGTTCCTAGCGTGTCGCCAGGGTTTTAATAACCTGGTGGACACCGCAAGGAGTAGAGGGAGGCTGCAGCGGTGCCTCGAATATCGGTGGTGGGGGGAGGCGGTGCATCCTTGGCTACCCAAGGGCCATGGGACCCTAGGGTTTGGTCAGAGCGCATGCGCACTCCCCACCTTACCCCATAACAACATCCCCCCACCCCCGACGTTCCGGGTTCTTGAGGTGGTAGGATAGATTCATAAATCAACCCTAGCGAGGGACTGGAGAACGTGGACTTAAGGACGCCCCAAGGGTTTCTTTCAGAACCTAAAAGAGCCGGGGGATTCTTAGGAAAGATTTTTTTCTTTTTTTTTTTTTTTTTTTTCACCCTGCGCACTCCGACCCCTTGAACATCGAAAATATCCAGGTTTATCGATGTGATGGGTTAAAACGCCGATTAATAACACCTTCATCATAATCAGATGAATGCTATTCAATATTTACGAGCAATTCTACCAAAGTATGAACACCGAAGAAAAATCAAATTTCTATTTGAACGCAAAGAAACGTATGATTCACACCAATAATCTTCTGGTCAGTTTCAAAAGAGCTTATTCTTATCCTTGCAAGCTCCTGATCTTTGTGAACAATAAAATGACCTGCATTCGTTTCATTGTGATGGTAATAGCTTAGGTAAAAATGGAAATAGAAATTCTCTGACGATTCAATTTCTGGGACTCAGCTGTCGAGTTTTTGCAAATCGTTTCACTGTGCATGCAGAGTATGATCGATACGAAATATTCCGTTTAAAGAAAAATGTCGAAATTTGTCGAAATTGTAAAGACGGATTAAACCGTTTCACAACTTGCGCCCTGCTGGATCCGGAACCATGACATGATAACGGGAGGTCGCAAGGCGGAAAGTCGACGGTGGTTGGTTGCCCCATAAATCCATAAAGCTCGGGAATCGGGATAGTCGCGGAGTATACTGCGCGAACAAAGCACTAAACGGCAGGGCTTCCATCAGGCAACAAAGTCAGTGGTTTATGGCCGCTGTAAAATGATTATCGTCGCTAACGTGACGACATTTTTGCGCTACTGATATATATATATATATATATCAGTATATATATATATACATATATATATATATATATATATATATACGAGTCTTATGGTCCTTTATGATCCTCTTGCCAAGCTTTACTACCACTATACATACCTTCGGACTATGATCAATGCAGTCAACCCTGAAAACGGTCAACAATACTAGACAATGGAAAGCAGTAACAGACACAGGACGCTGGGGGTACCTGCAGCTACCGCAGAAAGCGCTCTTTACTTTTACTTATACTTTTACGAAATTCCATTTTTCTTTACATTCCTTGATTCGAATTTTCGGTTATTACTGACATTTCGTAAACGTGCAGGGCTTCTCCAATCTCGAGATACTTTATTTACACAGCTTTGACATTTCACGTTTGACTTCTCAACTGAATACTGCAAAACTGAGATAACATAAAATCTCTCAGTCTGCTAGTAGAAAATGGCCTTATCTTTACAGATCGCAATCGCCAGACCATATGCTACTACTTTTGACCAGACCAGACATACTCACACACTTATGGTTGAGCATAGATCTTCCCAACGCAACTCATTATCGACAATATTTCTTACGGAAATATCTATGAACTCGTCAACGTTTTCATAGGCAACTCCATCAATCATTCACGTCTTTTTCTATTCACGTATTTTCTTTTTCCATTTCTTGGTAGTAAATACAGTATGCGTATACTCGTATACTAGAGTAGTAGTTGAGAAACATTGACGTTAAAGTTTGCGAAAATTCTTTTGCTGTACACATGGCGATGGTACAGTTGTGCCGTAAATCATATGCCTACCATGAAAACCCCCGTATACTATATAACCGCTTGCGCATCTCCGCCCATTGCAACCCTTCCTTAACCAGGAGTGCATTGTCCGCTAATAAGCTGCTTAGCGACTCTGTCAGGGGTAAATTGCCCTCCCAGGAAAGACTGCTCCCACGCGACTGAAGACTAAGGACCTTCTTGTACCCGCGAAGGGAAATCCGCAAAAAACGAATCTATGGTCACTCATATCCGGGAATCTAACGTTGAATCAAAATTTGCTGTAATTTGATGAAGAGAACGATGATAGAAATGTCCTTTCACCGCAGATTACCTTATCCATTAGCTATCTGGAGAGTACTGATACCTGTGCAGGATGTACGCTGTAAAATCCTGTATACATATATATAGCTGTACTCTACATACTAATGTATATACTTGGGCCTTGCGGTGGGTTGACTTCGTCACCGTTAGAAAACAAAGGAATAGTACGAAACAAATGGCCCCGGTTGGTGGAATGTCTTTTTGGTGCCGAGGCACCCCGGGCCGAGCAAGGTGTGTCCAATCGTTGAGTGGGGTGGAATAAAGGTCCAGGACGAAGGACCGAGGACCAAGGACCAGGAGGGTGAAGCAACTACGATTTCAGAGACATTCAGGCGCGGTGAAGCGATGCAAATCCGGAGGTAGGATTCTACCCAAAACCCATAGTCCTGACGTGACCTAGTCTGCTTTTTCGTTTCATAGCTTTTATTAAACTAAGTACAAATTTCGGGGAACATTTGACGGAAATCATGAACACAATCACACATTTCATGCGGGACCGATTCACACTCACTGGAAACTTCCTTCAAGTTTTAAATACTTTGGGAACAGTTTTTGGTCGTTGACATTGTTCGAGGATTTCGAAGCTAATTGCGATCCGTTTTTGGCAATGCAGGGGTAGGAATATCGTTCTGCGTAAATCGTAACTCAGGAACGTTTATTAGAGTTTATTCTCTACTCGAATCGGCAGACATTTATGCCCCCATAGCTATGGATTTCCTTCTTTATGGCATACGAAATAACCTGGAGGGTTTGCCACCTGCACTGAGCAGCTAGAAGAACATCCCCTAATAGCAACCTGAGTCTGGGATCAGGTGGACTCTGCTCACACGACTATCTCGCAACGTTAACCTTTCAAAAAAATTGTACAGACACTAATCTGTTCAATGATGTACCATGACCTGCCACGTTCCTTGTAAAGCTTCTGTCAGGACCCTAGCGACTATAGATTAGTCGTGCTTGAGATTGTAGAAACTTTTATGGGCGGTCTATGGGTCTGCAAATTAGATCGCATCTAATGATCGTTAAAAAACGATCCTGGTGTCTATAAACGATTGTAAATTCTCGCTGATGTGTTTTTTGTTTTTTTTTGTTCAAACTTTTCTGAAACTCTTGAGGAAGTCTTAACCCTGGCTTAAGCTAACCTGAATCTGTATAAGCGGAGACGCTAAACACCCTGACTACATAGAAAGCTATAGAATTGAACAATGGGACCCGCAACTTGCGTAGATCTGAACTGTGAAGGCTAATGGAGCGAATCTGTGCAGTTTTCGGTTTTCACACGCTGCTCTCTGCACATAAAGGTAATTCAGAATCCTGTATCTTCAGGGTTTGCCAAATGTCTTATATAACCTCGAGGTTCAGGATTAACCGGATTTCACTTCTGACGAGGAGTCTGGATCAGAGATCTACAGGTTACAGAACTCAGGAATCATAACATCTCTCCAGCTGTGTATACCTACGCAAGCTCTTTTCGAGTTTAAGCTATACTATTACTCTTCGGATATAGGTAATCGGGTTAAGTTAGGATTATTGTAAACAAGAGATTACTCCGAGATTACGGGACTGGTGAGATTAGAACGCGTGTAATCTGACCAATTTGTCGCTGGTACAAATAGAGATCATTGCACTTATATTGCCACAGGGATGATGCCGAAAATATCTCTCGCTCACTTCCTATTAAAGGCCTTTTAGTATGCTTAAGAAAGTGTAACACCATCCATCATGCATATGTCCGTCCATCTGTAGGAAAAGTCGATAGGTAGATTTTAACGAAATCCGGTAAACGTAGTACCATGAATAGTTTTCAGATCCGTTTCAGTAGAAGAATGTTCACAGGATGTGAATCAGAATTAGCGTTTGCACTCTAAGTTCTTATCAGCTTCTCTGCATCCCACTATATTTTCAAATTCTACATTACGAGATCAAAAGTCAGCGAAAAATCAACTAATAATAATCAATTTTATTCTCGACTCAGAATTCATCCCTCAATCAATTCACGAAACGTTTTCTTAAATATCGATGAGCTACAGCTGTCGAAACCAGAATCACTAAGCCTCTCTGAATTCTAGGATCTAGAGGTCCGAATCAGAATTTCAAGAGCCTAGTTTCCGCCTAAACTTTGTCAAAACGGATCTAAGCCTCACTTTCAAATGCTAATCAGAAATCATCATACATATACACAAAATCCTCTCTTCAAATTTCGGTTCGCACTTCGAAATTTTGAGTGAGACCATCGTCAGTAGATAGACTGTAATGATTCATTTTGTTTAAAATCGAGTTATAATTATAAGTTTTTAGTTAATCGGGGTCGTTTTCTCGCGTCATTTGCGCTCAGGCTGTTGAGGATGACTTGGATGGCCCGAAGGGACGCCACGCCGCACCGCACCGCGGTGCACGGATGGACGTAGACGGGGTATATATACGCGTCATTAATCATCTCCTCGGGAAGCAGTTTCAAACCAGCAAGGTTTAGGTCTTTGGGTGTTGGTTATATATTATATACATGTTGGTTTGGTCTGAGTCGCAGGTTTTTCGGGACTGCGAACAATGGCGTCCAATGCTCATTTGTTACCCGCTGTTTATAGACAAAGAAGAGCGGGATTAAACCGGGACTGCACCCGCGAACAAAGCGTGCCGAAAATTTTTGTTTGTTTTTTCTCACTTTTCACAGCTTCCGAATTTTTCACGGCTCGTTTATCCATTACGCGCATCCTATACAATTCAATATTGTTTCATATATAATCGTTTTAACCATTTTCATATGCATTCATCATCCCTAAGCTGCGGGATTCGTCAACATTCCACATGACATTTCAAAAATAAAACTTTCAGTCATGGTGAAGAACCTGTCGCGCAATATATCTATTGCAAATCCCATGATCATAAATATCAGGTTTTGAGTAGAAATTCAAAAAAAAAAAAAAGAAAGGAAAAAAAGAAGAAGAAAAAGAAAAAGAAAAACCCCTTTGCACAAAACTACCTGTTCACAGTGCATTTATCTCCTCTTTCTTTACTCGTTGAAGAGAAATAAAACTTATTTTAGACAGCTGCTGCACAAGTCAGTGTGCCTTTTGCGCAACATTTTACGCCCGCAAACCCCGTGAGAGAATTCACAGGTCAAAGAGTGCCGGCATATTGTGACGTAACACCATTACATAATCCACTTTTGTGCGTTATTCTATCCTTATCCTATCCGAGGGACACTTGTGCAGTGGGTTTCTTATAGGTATAATGCTGACCTGCAAAAGATGCATTTCTAAAGTATGCAGCGCGGAGTCATTCCGTGACATGCAATATTTTCGCTGAATTTTTTTGAACCCTGAATCGTCGAAGAATCGACTTCTTCTTCGGTCAGTGTATAACGAGCCGCATGTTTCGCTTAGTGAATTGAAAATTTCTTAGTTTTGGTTAATCCGTAGGTACAGAAGTAAGTACCGATTCAATACTTATACCCTGTTGTATTTGCAACAAGCATCGGGAATTACTCGACGGAATTATGAGGGGCAGCTGTGTACGTACGTACGTATACGTACCCCCTAGATATGCTTCTGTGAAAATTAAACGCTCCAAGTTGGAAAACAATTTGACAAGTTAACCAGATGATGAAGATTATCTAATAAGCTTTTAAACCGATGGCTGATCGTCGAAGGCCAACCCTATTATACCGGCAAAATTTTGACCACATTTATTCACCCCTAATTGGATTAACCACTCTATACCGAACTGTACTTTACAGTTTAACACCACTTATACCGTTCGTTAGTCCTATACAGTTTACAAACGTGGATATATCCCACAGTCTCAGGCTCTAGGAGGTTCGAGGAGTTTCCATGATTGACATCGAGCCGATATTCAACACGGTTCTGGGTACTAAACCCTTCGACCTTACACACTGTCTTCGACGAGAATGAGTCAGCCGGATATCAAAATGATGAAACTTACTACAAAGAAGGGAATACTTAAGAAAACTTAAGGACTAATTGTCGCGTGTGCAGGACCTGCAGCGTTTAATTATTCGACAGGCAGGTGAGCCGAGGAAAAATCATAGGTATAACATATTTCTACGGAAAGAAAATTGAGCCAAAAACACCGGGTCAGGCAGGCTGGAAACAGAAGTATAACATCCTATGAATTCTAACTGTAGAAAATGAATACACACACACACACACACACAGAGAGAGAGAGAGAGAGAGAGAGATCCGTAGATAATATATTCTTAAGTTACAAAGTGCTGCTGCTGCTGTACTGCGGGATTAAGAAGTCAGGCCCTTTATGCGCCGTCTCAGAGCGGATTTGTGCCCGTAGAGCTCTAGTCCGCGTGAATAATTTTTCTACCGGCGTATATAATCCTCAGGAGTCAATCCCGAGAGAATAGCCTATGCACCTCCTGCGGCTAAAAAGGGAGGTTGACTTTTGCAAGGAAACTGTTGTTGGCATACATATAGTTCTAAAACAACACGCCCTCACCTCTTCCTCAGCTGGTCCAAACTCTGGAATATATAAGATGGCTTATGGTGTAGGGTACACTGCATGGTTACACCTAGGTAAAATCCCTCGGGACTCCTAGGGAAGTCAAACTTTGGTTATTCCCTTAGGGCTGATCGGCGGGCAGTTTTTAATTACTACCGAACAGCTCTTTGTTTTAACGGCGGTGTAGCTGATGCTGTAGCGGTGTTACCGGTTTTTGTTGCGAGGGTGTTTTCGAGTTTGGGATACGGGAGGATATGATTTGTGTGTCAGCCTCCAGGAACAGATTCTGGGACAGGGGTATTCCGAGACCGAAAAAAATATCTGAGACCTGGGCTCTTAGAACGCAGGATCGTCGAATAACTGGCTGTTTCGTTGAGAGGATGCGCAAGGTCGGACTGATCAAACATATGTATCCGCATCCCATGTCAAGTCAAGAATGAAATTAAAATAGATAATTGCTTCTCCTAGAAAATAGCCCACGACGTTCCAGGTAAAACCTTTAAAATAATTATTTGATACCAGAACTAACGATCCAGTTTTTTTTTTTTTTTTTTTCTTCTTCTTCTTTCGAACTCGACCTCGTATATAGATTCACATTATAAATTGGCCAAATCGAATGCACAGTTTATACGGTAAATTTCAGAGGATATATGAAGTGTGGGAGTTTGGAGAAAAAAAAAAAAAAAAAAAAGTGAGTCCTTTTATTTATACGATGGATCCATGTTTGTTCACGGCATCCATATACCTACCATATACAATATACATACATATACTGACGTTGAAACTTTCGGTTAGCTGAATTAGTCGCACTTCTCGAGTGAAAAAATTGATCATTAATCATCAGCGCAAAACGTGTATAAGTGGTTTAACCGGTATATAAGATTATTATCCGCAAAAGAAACACCGGAGATTGTATTTCGCGGTAGATTTCTTTGGTCTGGTTCGTTGAAAAAAAACAAACAAGTTATGAGCTGTACAAATAGAGTGGAAATGATTCGACAAAACGCTTTTATGTATCGGTCCAATACCTGTAGCACATATCAGTCTTTGAAAAAAAATTCCAGAATGAAACTTGTACTATCTAGTTAGGTAGAAAATCGCCGTCACCTCAACTCCATACGTTTAAAATAATTATATTAAATATTTAAACAGTAGAATAATAGTTTTTTTTTTTTTATTTTTAGGATTTTGGAGTCAAATTTTCTATGTTACCACTTACCTTTTATAATAAAAGTATATAAGTTAAAGTCTCGAAGGTATAAAGATCCGCGGTGGTTATTCACGCTGGGTTTCGTAGACCCAAAGAGGTCTAAGACTCCCAGTCTTAAAGCTCTTCGAGGAAATGAGATTGAACCGCCGTTTGTCCTGCAGAGAGATCGAGTCCTGGGGCGCATTGTGTGGTTTTATCTTTCAACAGCTTCGTTTGTCGAATCACCTATGCTATGCAGCTCTTATACATTTAAGCGGCAGAACTTGTTGCCTGCGTTCTTTCGACCCTCTCATAGCTGGTAGTCCACTGTGTCCAGTTTCAAAGAATACACCGAACCATTCGCACCAATACATCCACGTATTTATTTCTATGCCTTAAATTTATGCCAATATACCCGTGTATAGGTCTAACCGATCGACAAGTGTAACTAACAAAAAAAAAAAACTATTATGTCACATCATTTCGACGCCCGATACGAATAACAGCACATTTCAGATTCCGGGTGAAAAATAGCACGTTTCAAATTCTGGGTCGAAAAGAGCACATTCCAGATTCCGGGTGGAAAAGAGCACGTTTCAGATTGAGAATGAAAAATATCACGTTTCAGATTCACTCGAAAACTAGCACAATTCAGGCGAAGCGAATATTACTCATTAGTAAGTGTCAGGTAGGTTTATTATGAAATTGGAAATGCACAATTATGCACAAAAACTCGATTCAATTTTATCATTGAATGATTAATTCAATTTCATAATAAACCTACTTGACACTTGCTAATAAGTAATATTCGGTTCAACCTAAATTGCGCTAGTTTTCGAGTGAATCTGAAACGTGCTATTTTTCATCCGGAGTCTGAAACGTGCTCTTTTCCACCCGGAATCTGAAATGTGCTCTTTTCCACCCAGAATTTGAAACATGCTCTCTTTCACCCGGAATCTGAAATGTGCTGTTATTCGTATCGGGCGTCGATTTAAGAGTGAAGAAAACACTTTTCCTATTTGTTTTTCCTCACGATCATTAGGTAAAATTCCTGAATACTTAAATCTCGACATGGAGAGTGCATATCTAATGTAATTTTTTCTTTTTTTTTTCTTTTTCTGACAATGGGTCTGCGAGGCAGGTCGTCAATGCGGTTTACGATTTTATAAATTTTTTTTCTTTTTAAAAAAAATTCCATAATCGTGTGATTTAACAAGAATATAATACTGCCGTCCCTCGACCCTCGGGTCGGGTCTCGGTTTTAGGTGTATAGGTACAAATGCGAGCTGAGCTTTACACCTGAGTCAAATTTTATAGCCGAAACTCTTCTGATTTACCATTTCATCTGTTCACGAGTAAAGGAATTAACGTCACAACAGCATCCTATAGCCCGCGTATACGTAAGGCCCAAAAACTGGCCCCCCTCCCGTACCCCGAGACATATAAATGATATTTATGTCAACATTTTCCGTGTAGCGGGCGGTCTGTCAAAGGCAAAACCAGTGTCGAACAAAGAACCGTGATATTTAAGTGGCCGACGATACCATACCCCGGCTAAGTCAGCCGCCCCAAATATCCTACTTCTAGTTCAACATTTTTTGAACCACCATGAAACTCGGCTATTTTAGAATCATATTATTATTGAATTTTTTCTTGAAATCAGTCGTCCCGTTTGCTACCTATATAATATAATATTGGAAATAATAGAAATCGAAAATCTAAAATCGCTGATATAGGAGACGATTGCAGATTTTTGGATTCCCGTTGGGTCGAACCCACTTTTGCGGTTCTTTCGATTTTCGCTTTATACATAGCCGCCGTTTTTACTGAGTCGGGTATACTTTTTGAAATTGGGGATAGAAAAAAAAAAAAAAAAAAGAAACTGACCGACCGGTTCTAGGGCGCGTGGTCCAGAGGCTGGATTGACATCGGTGCGTTCAAAGTTCGCCCCCCGGGGCTAGAGGCCCTCTTAAAAATGCCGACTTTTAGGTAGACTCGTGCATCGTATATAACCCGACTATTCTTACTTCGGACATATACATTCGTTTGACATTTGGCTGACAAAGCTATTCGCAGAAAATTTTCTTGGGACTAATCTTTCGCACATGTGTAGACGCGTATAGATCAGGGTCGTCGTTATTTTCAGTTTGAACAAATTTTTATCAGGCTGACCCTCGAATCGCTTCGGAGTAAATGAAACAATGAAATATTTACTGACAGTTTAGCAAAAACGAAGTACATCCCCTGTGATGAAGGGTTGAATATTAGAATAAGAATCTGAAATAATTGTAGGGTTTATTTTTATTTTTATGTAACCGATTTGAGGGGTGGACCGATAATGGATCGTTAAAATCCCAAATAATGACCATCCTGGTGTAGATAGATGCGTTTCGCACCGCATAGACGTGAAGAAATGATACGATAATATTTTCGCACCGGAGAATTCGCTTGGGTTGATATAGAGATTGAAATCGGTTTTCGTTCGGAAAATTGGATTTTCCTGTAAATTATGGCTTATCCATGGATTATGAGATGGAGGTGCAAGTATGTGCCTTTGAGAATTCGAGTTCTTGGTCGTAAATTATTGTTAAACCCCTTTTCTGAACCGCGTAAAGTAGCTCAAAGAGGATTACACCGAAATGCATCGGGTAGTACCGGCGAAAATGCAGCCATTATATTATGTGCGAAAAGTATCTGAAGAGGAGCTAGGTAGGTGCAGGGTACTCGCGACGGGAAGCTGCAGTTGACAATGAGCTTGCCGCAAAGCTTATGCCCCTTTTAAATATATGATGAACGTAATATGGTGTATTTGAGGAGATGGGCGAAATAACGGTATAACTCGAAGAACATGATTTTTAGAAAAGTAAAGAAAACGTAACACAGTAAGATGAACTGAACGTAAATAATTTTTTTGATATAGTATGCGTAAAATTTCATTTTGCGCACGCTGTGTCGAAAAATATCGTATGCAACTCGTGCGTACAATTTTTACGCACAAGTTGCATAATATACTATTCTGTTTATATAATTGAAACCACAAGAAGTTGAACACGGTCGCAATGAACAAACAATTATAAGTTTCCAAGTTGAACCGTTTTTCCAATAAATTTAAGCATAACTGCTTTTGTCTTCTGAAAACAAGATTTTTGCAACTTATGAAGAAACTAGTGTTGAATTTGGGTAATTCACAACATATGAAGAAACTAGACGCGAGATAACAGAATTCTATAAATATGACCAGACATTTCCTCATACAATGTAACGCACGTCAGGCACTCTTATTAAAATGAGGTCGAGATCAAATGCCAAAAGTGATAGGTGAACTCGTGCCTGTTAATCTGAACTTGAGAGACTTTCCTTATTATTGCAAAATACTTCGAATCTTCGAACATGGATCTGTAATCGTGACCATTCATAGTTACTCTATTATATATGATTTTTAAGTATATATGAGTGAATGGATGAATGAGTGAAACGAATTTTATATAGATAAGAAAAAGTGACGTATAAAGAGGAAATAACATATTTATATAAAAATTAAATTAAAATAAAAAGCATGCACAGGCCCGGCGGAGCAAATTTTGGCAAGGTGTGGAGTAAATGGCGGCTGAGAGGGGGGGGGGGGGGGGGGGGGGGCTCCCAATGAAATTTTTCTTCATGATCTATTTTTTTTCGCATACTTACGTTTATTTATATTCTATCTTTTTTTTCATTGCGAACATGGTTATTCGCAGTTTGTCATTTTTTTGTTCTTTTTTTTCACGCGCTCGGCCGTTCATGATGACGATGGTATTGTTAGAATGATTTGGATGTGTTTCATGAATTGCGCTACAAAGTCGTCAAAATTTGAATTCGCTTTCAAGTAATTCACCACATCCGTCAGTGTTTTGATAGTCACGTTTTGTATTTCGATTTGACTGAGAAACGTCTTCTGAATCAGTACTTAGCTGTCCTCGTCTTCTAAAGATTTCTAAAAACATTACCAAAATGCGGGGTGTGGAATTCCACACCCACCAAAATTTGGCATGTGGAATGCTCCACATAGTCCACACAACTAGCGCCGGGCCTGAGCATGCAACTTTTGACGATGTTGATCATAATTTTTATTTGTGTTCTTTTATTTGATGAATCACCTCGTTTCTATTTTACTTTCTTAAAAAGAAATCAAACCTCCATATATATAGATGTAGGTTACTTGAAAAACTATTAAATTTATTACAAGCTCGATCGCACTTTAGGTCGCAAAGTGTTTCCTCGTTGTTTAATCTCTGGCAGTTTGATCTAAAATTTGGTCAATATTATGGTACCATCCGTTCATTACCGAAATGTGGAATATCATGGAAACTTTAGGTAGAATGATTATCCCAAAACTTCGCATCAGCATTCGAGTGACAAATTGAATAAGATGCTGTGCGTAGACAATGCATAACATTATTATTTTTGGATAATTTTGGTGACCCTAGATAAACGAGCGTTGCGATTATCTTATCATTTTCGAGATGAGCAGCGGCGTAATTATCCTGTTGACGCTATCTTCGCTATCGTAATTATCCTGTTGACGCTATCTTCGGCGGTGGAAAGGCTGATATCAACTGCAGGTCAGGGTGTCAATTCACTACTATATAAACCTGTAAGTCAAGCTGCGGTAGTATTCAGTTGCTTGTCCATCTCATCGTACAAGAATGTCGGCTGTGCAATCGATGGTTGTAATTGGGCATGTTTATATTTTCAACTTTTTGTCCAATAATTTTTCAACCACCAACCAGTCATTCATCCAGCCAATGCCCAATTCTACCGAGATTCCAACCATCACCGAGTCACTGATCCGGCCAATACCCAATTCTACCGAGATTCCAACCATCGCCGAGTCACTGACCCAGTTAATGCCCGCAACGACTCCAGAACCCAGGTTGCGGTCTGACTACACGTAAGTGAAACTGGATTTCTTTGATTTCAATGATTTTCCATTTCCGTCATGATGGATGTTAATTGACCCATTTTTTTTCCTTCTTTATAGCCTTGTGTTTATTGATCATAGTCAATTTTTACGTTTATTGTAGATACACGCCCGGTAGTGGGGCTCATAAGGCTTATAAGAGTGATAGCAGTTGGAACAAGGCTCGCTTGCACTGCGAAGAGGATGGTGCTTACCTGGCAATCATCAACTCCCCTGCTGAGATGGAAGCTATCGCAAAGCTCTTGAATACTTCAGACATATGGATTAGCTGGATTGGCGCTCACGATTTCTACGAGGAAGGGCAGTTCGTCACCATTCACGGCGAATCGTTGGCAACGGCAGGATTCGCTGAGTGGGAATCAGGGGAGCCCAACAACAGGGGAGGTAGTGAAGATTGTGTAATCGCGACATCTCTGGGCAAGCTAAACGATATGGACTGCGTGAACGGTCATTACTATACGTGTGAGTTGTCCCTGTAGTAAAAGATCCCCTACATCCTGAATCCACACTAGCTGATCCCGTACATGTAGCTCCCAAACATTACTTGAGATTTAAATAATACCTATGAATCCTAAATGAGTGCAATGCGTATCGGACCGTTATGGAAGGGTAAATTGAGCGAACTGACCGGAAGAAAAATTTATTTTTGGTCAATAAATACATATTTCGTTGTACACTTTTAGAAAATATTCAATGACTCTCACTATATTTTATGCACCTAGATTGAATATTGTATTTTGTGAAAATAAAATGAAAAATAATCATATTGCTGGAAAACTATTCGATTATTTGGAGGTATTCATTTCCTATAAATGTCTCATGATTCTCCGCATCAATATACGGGGATGGATATCGTCCAATCGATTATTAAACATTCATCAGGTTGTTTGTGTCTGTATCTGTTGGTTATCCGTGCTCATGTTATCACAGATAAATGAACAGGAAGGTTTCTTGAAAATGTAGATCGTGAGTGAATTAGTCAATAGTCAATATTTGACGTTTCGGCCCGAATGGGGGGCCTGCTCAGAATAATAACAGTTTATTAATCTGTACAGGAGAACAAGATAGTTAGAGATAAGCGTGTACATATAGTTACTCTAGAACTAAGTTTGAGCCTCATAACTCAAAGGAAAAATTTTAGCGATAAGTTAAAGTTATCTTGTTTTCCTGTACAGATTAATAAACTGTTATTGTTCTGAGGAGGGCCCGCACTTGGGCCGAAACGTCAAATATTGACTATTGACTAATTCACTCACGACTTACATTTCCAAGAAACCTTCCGATTCATTTCATCGAGGTCAAGAAAAAAATTTTATGTATCACAGATGAAGATTTCTTTGCAAGATCTGTCTTAGATGAGTGAGAAAAACTCGGGGTTCCAAAAACCTGTTGGTATTGAGCAATGAGAAAAAAAAGGTTATGCAAATTTTTGCAACTGCAGCGATCGATTGAGAATAATTTAAAAAATATTCAAATTTGTTGGTCTGGATTCACATGACCGACGCTTCATACAATTATCATGATTGTATTTATATAACTATATGCTATAATTAAGTTCCACGATCATCAGCTAACTTCGCCAATGAAGCTCGTAGTAGGGGAGAGTGGGGTAATTACGAACACCTAAGGGAAATGTCAAATAATTCGGAATGGTTTATAGCTAACATATTTTTTATTGCTTAGATTGGCAGTCGGGTTATCTGTCTACTTATAACTGTAATGAACTGTATTAGAATTTGACATAATTAGACTCTGTTAACAAAACAGCAAAACGCTGCGTGTGGGGTAATCCCGACTACCGTGGGGTAATTGCGAACAGCACTTGGGGTAGCCCGGACGACTAGACTTTAGGTAAATCCAATAATAAATAGGGGTAAAACATCAAAACTCAACCGAGTACCTGCAGATAATCAGTATTCTAACAACACATGGTGAGAAAACATCAGCTCGGATCAGCACGGGGTAATTGCGAACCTGTTATTACGCCATTCGCGATTACCCCAAACGATCAAATCGATAGAAAGTAACATTGCAAAGAAACACGGCCTCACATTCTGAACTTGAGGTTGGGCAATGATATCGGCATGGAATGTACTTCCTGAAGCTAAATATTCAACACTGTATTACATGAAACCAGGTCATTTCATCGATTTGAACACCTAAGAATAATTACATCAAATTCATTGAAATGTTTTCTCGGTTATTACCTCGAAGAGCTTGCGAGTTTTTTTACATTTGACGGGGCGTCAACACTGCAATTCGAGACAGCTCTCCATATGCACCGGCTTGCGTAGATTGGGGAAAGGAAACATAGAGAAATGACGCTGTTCGGCTTTACCCGCCGTTCGCCATTACCCGACTCTCCCCTATTTGGAGAAGTGGGGAAAATTAATCTAAAACAAATAAGCTACACATGCGTATAGCTTGGTGTATCTCGTAATTCTACAAAGAGGCGGTTCATCGCGCTTACGAAGTGACCCTAACGGAAAACAAGATTAGTAGTAGTTTTCTGTTCTGTTGATAAAGTGTGATGTAACTCGTTTCATGGGAGACACGAAACTGAAGACGATGCCCGGGATGGCTGAAATTGTGCTGTGTGACCTGGAGGGCCTTCTGAGGGGAAAATTGGGAAACGGCGTGGTCGTCGATAGTTTTACAATGAGTTATCTAACGGCATTGGGTGAACATTTCGGAAGCACGATGCTTAGAGTCGACGTGGTGGTGAAACGTGACGGGCGAAGCTCAGAACCGGAGCAATTGTTCCTCGTAGCGAAGATGGTGGCTGCAATAGAGTCTTTCAAGAAGCTCATTGACGCCCAGTTGAGCTTTGACAAGGAGATATACATGTTCAAGAAGATCATACCCGCTTATAGAGATCTGGAAAGGGAGTGCGGAGTTCCGGAAGCGGAAGTGTTTGACGTACTCCCGAAATTATTCGGTGCTAGACTATCGATGGAGGATCCGAAGAACAAACTCAACGACCATGCGGTGATCCTTATGGGGAATTTGAAGATGGAGAATTACGCCTGCGCTAACAGGAGAATCGGATGTGACCTGGCACATGCCAGAATGGTGGTGGTGGCATTGGCCCGTTTTCACGCCATCGGAATCGGAGTGAGGCTTAAGAAGCCAGAGTTGTTCCAGGAGTTTAAGACTCACGCTAAACCCGTTGGTTCGCTCTACAAGCACTTTACACGATGTAATGAATTCATACGAATCAACTTGAAGAAGACTCCAGTCGTGCTCCCATACCTACCCAGGGTTGAAGAGGTGCTCTGTCGTTCCACTGTCGACTATTACAGGTTGAATGCACTGGTCGAACCTTGGGAAACGATATGTCACGCAGATTTCTGGATAACTAACATGATGTTCCTCGATGACGCGAATGGCAATCCGAAAGACTTAAAAATTATCGATTTCCAAGCATATCTATGCCAAAATCCGATGCGGGATCTCGTTGATTTTTTGATCACAGGCTGCGAGATGCAGGTGCGTACCATGCACATTGAGGACCTCCGCGATCTGTATTACGAAAGCCTTACATCGCATCTGGCTAGGCTCCATTGCGATGTCAATTCATTCTCCAGAGATTCGTTCGACCAACTCTTTGCCATCGCTGCGAATCTCGAGTTTGTCCGTTGCTTGTTTATGTGTCGACTCCTAACTCTGGATGCTGAAATTGACCCCGTGCATGATCCGATGCTGATTTTACAGACAGAACCTTCCAAAGAATGTGTCGAGCGAATGGCCGAGATCACGTTGAAATTTATCAAGGAAAATTGGATATGAGTGTATAAATGTCACGCCAGGCCACACCATTTCGGAAAACCATTATGTAATCCACGTAAAACTACATGCCAGCTGTTGTTATACAAAATATTAAATTGTCCTGTAATCATGCAATTGTACTTTGCATGAATTAAAGATAACAGAAGGTAGGGGAGAGTAGGGTAAGATGGGGACGTTAGTGGGAGAAGCGATATAATTTCGCTATGCCGATGAATGGGACATCGTCCACCCGTGTCCGTAATCCGTGGATCTTTATCTGACTACCACCAACAGGGGAATTTCGAATGTTCTACCATTTAAACAAAAAAAATTATTTTATCGTTAAGTGCAGAAGTCCCCATTTTGCCCGAACATGCGGGTAAGATGGGGACCATATGAAGATGATCAGAACTGCGATTTTTTGTAAGTTAAATTAAAGAATTTATTTCAATTATTTGTTATTTTTTATTATTTATTTATTATTGTATATTATTTTTTATTATTAATTTTTATTATTTATTTTTTTCATTTTGATTTTTTTTTTTTTTTTTTTATTTATTTTTTTTTTCCGGCCTCCTTTTGTAATTACTAGGCATTTGAAATTAATAGATAATCCATTTTAATCACGATTTTACCCGATACCAAAGATCCCCATTTTGCCCGATCGTGCAACTTTGCGAATAAATATGACTCCACCACGTTACGGTGAAGTGAACAAACGGGCCCAGGCGTTGATACGTAGCTTATAGTCTACGCTATTAGAAAAATACATCCATTCAAAGATATTCTGCCTCTTCTTGATGAATCAGGCCCTCACCAATACTCTCAATCCTTACATCAGAGGTTAACCAAAACTAATAACAGCTCCCAACGTACGTGTCCGGCGGTTGTCTTCGTCTGTCACAACTACAACCGAGCCATTTGACTTCCAGAATAAGCCTGTAGAGTCGCTCGAACGATAGCATTACTCTAATGGTCAAAAATAGCACATCCCCGTTTTACCCGACATCCCCATTTTACCCTACTCTCCCCTATAACGTTCTCACCGCAACGTTTTATCGTATTATTGTTATTCAATTATAATTCATAGGACTTTATTACATGATTTGAAAAATTTGATTGAAACTTCATCCCAAATCTTTCAGTTATGGATTTATGTGAATATCTCATATTCTGACTACTGGTATAAAATAATGTCCATCATATTTCTTATCGGCGGAGCGTGCCAGTATTATCAAGTGCCCAATACATGGGTGCTATTTATCGGATCCTTCGTACGATTCAGATATCTCTTTACTATATTTATTACATTTGTCGACAAAATAACAGAATTTGTCACAAAAACCTCCGATTACGATAGCATACAGATGTCTCCAAGTGCGGTATGTATATGTACAGACGTATCAATCGTTAGCAAACATCTCAATTCGTGTCTAGATCGAAATACAACCTTCCGCACACGAATGTCGTAAGTATATTGCACACATATGTATAGGGTAACACAGGGCATAACGGGCACCAAATGAAAAGAAAATAATTTCGTCGGAAATGATTTTTTATGATACGGCGACGTATTTTGGATCAATAATGATACAAAAGAGCAAAAAAAAAATAAAAAAAATTGATTCATAATCGTGCAATTCTATCGCAGCTTGATTGCCGTTGTGATACCCTTATAATGAAAAGTTATTTGAATAAAATAAAAATGCAAGTATTAAAGAATGAAATCAAGTTATACCAAGTCTTCACTTTCATTTTTAAACAATTCTAATTTCAATATTTATATGAGGCATTATCATGTATACTACACTGCTATGTTGAATTATATCAGAATACGTTCAGTCTATCTTACTTGACTACGTTTTTTTTTTTTTTTTTTTACTTTTCTAAAAATTATGTTCTTTGAGTTATACCGTTCTTCCGCCAATCCGCTCATTTACCGTTAGCATAACTGTTTTTGGGTTCTGAAAACAAGATTTTGCACCTTATGAAAAAGTTGGAGTAATTTACAGCATATAATTGAAAATCGGAATACGGCTAGGCGGAACTGATTAGCAAAAGGTGGTCATCTAGCAATCATCATCTCCACGGCTATAGCACGAACCACATCTCGACCCCTCAAAATATGAAATGTACAATTTTGTAGTCTCGTCGAAGGGAGAAAATATTGTCTTCACTCGCAACATGAAATCGCATTCTTCTCATTATTTCAATAATATTGCAGATCTTGGAATATAAGATCGATCGATTCAATCTTTTCTATAACGAAAGTAATTATTGCGGTGTCTGAGCGAACGTCTCCTTACAGTTCGTGATAATTATTTTATCGAACGAGCTCGACACGCAATCACACTTTGGGTCGCATACTGTTTAATCTCTGGTATTTTCATCTGGAATTTGCTAAATACTGGGACATTGCGTTCATTATCGGAATGTCAAATGCCATGGCCCATTTTATCAGAATGATTACCCCGAAACGTTGCATCGTCATTCGAGAGACAGATAAATCGCAATTATATAAATCTGTAAGTCAGGCTTTGGCAGTATTCAGTTGCTTGTCCATCTTACGGTGTACAACAATGTCGGCTGTGCAATCGATGGTTGTATTTGGGCATGTTTATTTTCTTGGCCTATTGCCCAATAATTTTTCAACCGTCAATCAGTCATTGATCCAGCCAACAACCACTTCTACCGAGATTCCAATCGTCACCGAATCAGTGATCCAGTTAACATCTGCAACGACTACTGCACCTATATTGCCGCCTGGCTACACGTAAGAGAAACTGTATTTCCTTAATTTCAATGATTTTCTATTTCTCTCATGATCCATTTTTTCCCTTTTTTTTCCCTCTTCTTTCTCTATAGCCTTGTGTTTGTTGATCAAAGCCAATTCGTATGTTCATTATAGATATACACCAGGTATTGGGGCTCATAAGGCTTATAAGATCGGACGTAATTGGAATGACGCTCGTTCGTACTGCGAAGATCAAGGCGCTCACCTGATAATAATCAACTCGTTTGCTAAGATGGAAGCTATCGCAAAGCTTATAAACAACTCGCAAATAACGGCTGGCTGGATTGGCGCTCACGATTTGTACAAGGAGGGGCAATTTGTCACTATCCACGGCGAATCATTGCCAACGGGATTCGCCGGGTGGCACTCAGGAAATCCAGACAACACGGGAGGTGATGAAAATTGTGTAATCGTGACAACCTCTGGCCGCCTAGACGATCGCCAGTGCACACAAATTTATCCCTTTACATGTGAGCTGCACCTGTAATAAAAGATCCCCTGCATCCTGAATCCACATGAACTCCCAAACCTTACTTGAAATTTACCTAAGACATATGAATCCTAAACGAGTGCGATGCGTATCGAACCGCTATAGAAAGGTAAATTGAGTAAACTACTCTCTGAATTTGAATCAGTGAATAGTCACTGGTTTCCAGTTATAAGTCTGCCACTGATTGGAATATTCACTGATTGTCAGTACCTAGTTTTCACTGATTCAGATTTAGAGAGTAGCCGAAAGAAGAATTTATTTTTAGTCAATAAATATATGTTGTAAACTTTTTGGAAATATTCAATGACTGTTACTATATATTTTAAGCACCTAGATTGAATATTGTATTTGGTGGAAATAAAATGAAAAATAATCATATTCCGGGAAAATGAATCGATTATTTGACAGTATTGATTTCCTATACATGTCTCATGATTCTCAGGATCAATATATACGGGGATGGATATCGTCCCATCGATTATTCGACATTCATATGAGCTTGTTGTGTCTGTACCTGTTGGTTATCCTTGCTCATGTTATCACAGATGAAGATTTCTTTGCAAGATCTGTCTTCGATGAGTGAGAAAGACTCGGGGTTCCAAAAACCTGTTGGTGTTGAGCAATGAGAAAAAAAAGGTGGTGAAAATTTGTTCAACTGGTCGATTGAGAATGATTGAAAGAATATTCGAATTTGTTGGTCTGGATTCACACGATCGGTGCTACATACAATTACAGTAAAACTTCATGATTATATTTATGTAACTATATGCTATAATTAGGTTCTACGATCATCTAACTTCGTCAATGAAACTCGTGGTATTTTGAGAAGTGGGGAAATCGATCAAATACAAATAAGCTACACATGCGTAAGTTAAGTTATGCATAAGATAGCCATGGGACATTTGGATATCCTATGGATATCCTCTGAACATCTATCGGACAATTGTGCTGTGTGGGACTAAGATGGTGTATTTATGTGTTGAGTTGCTTTAGATCAGATTAGATGCATTCTCGGGTGGTTGAGGAGGAAAAAAAATTTAGATGATGAATAAATTGATTATGCATATGGTCGTAATATTATATTTAATCAATTCTAAATTACATCAATGTATTTTTTGATTGAGAACAATTTACAAGATACGGCGATGACTTATTCATAGTTTTCCATTTGTCAATTTGCGGATATGAGAGGGGTAAAACGATGTTAGTTTATTCTGGGGAATGAAAAACTACTCGTCTGATCGAACTCCCTCATATGCGTATGGTGAAGTTCAATAAAACAATTGACGACGAATATTTTACCCAAAAAATACAATTGATTTGGATTTTTTCAGTCAATAATTCAAAATTCTATCTCACCGAAAATTGGAACATCATCATTTGGATCTAGATCGATAACAACTGTCATGGTTCTGTCATAACGAGTTCCATTAAATTCACATGTGTTAACGAGGATCACTTTTTCGATATCTCTAGGAATTATAGACAAAAAATATTTTGAATCTGCCAGGTTTTTAATTAATATTTCTTTTTGTTTACCAGTAGTCACTACAGAGTGGAAACTTTTGTTTCCAATCAATCTCGATGATAATTTTAATTATTTAGAATCGTTCATGATTAATTGGGCAGTTCGAATCCAGCATAATTACTATTTAATATACTTTCTTCACTTTTCCAGACAGTTTCAACGTCAAATATTTTCTTCTTTTCAACAACATCTTCGAACTGTCTCATTCCTCCTCCAACTCCGAAGTAATAAACTTTTCCAGCAACGTATACCTAAAAATGATTATTCGATCGTTGTATTCTAATACATAATCGTAAATCGATTACATATACTGTCCAGAACTTACACTGAACCGCTATTTTTCAATTTAGTTTGGAAAATATTGTACAACTTCTTTTGATTGTCAGGATTGTAGATTCTCTCGCTGGCTAAAATTAGGTCGTATTTTAACCTCATCATCTTTATACATTTCGTCAGATAATTTGACAGAAGATTCCCAAACCCCAGAAAAAAATCCGCAATGTTTATCCGCTTGTTTTTTATGTTTAATATTACGTTTGGAATAGTCGCGGACTTCATTACTTCTGCATTCTTGTAGGAAAAAAAGAGGGAAAGAAGATTGGTAGACATAAGTCGTAATATTATACAACGGTGTTTATAATACATGAATAAAAGGAAATTATTCTTCCTACGTAATCTTGAAAGTGAACAGAACTCGCTCCCTTCAATAATGCCAGAATACCGATAATCCCAGTACCGCATCCTAAGTCTATTACCGATTTATTTTTCGAATTTATTTTTTGACCTATTAAATATTTTTCAAAATTGTAGCTGCATTCCCATATTTTGAGGCCACATGTGTTTCGGGAAATATTATATTACGTCGTCCAGAAAAAAAGTGTCATGATTCAGACCGGGAATACCGACTTGTTATGAAACGGGATGAATGAAGTCAGGAGTCAACACAATTCAAGCCGCTGTAGACACCTTGAATCGGGCCTGTTTCAAAAATTGTCAAATCGGCATTCCGACTTAATCCAAGTCGGATATGACTTGATTCAAGTAACGTTCGGCTTGATCAAAACCTTTTATCTTTACTTGATCCGAAGATGCTTTTCCGGTTTGATCCAAGTATTTGGTTCCACCAAATTCAAATCACGTCCTCAACCTGATGTAAGTATTATTTTTCGGCTTGATTCATGCTTTTTTTGCAACTTGAATCCCACCTTTAGCATTCTTGAAAGAAATCGCTCTGCGCTCAAAACGATTAGGGGTAAATAAAAAAAAATAAAAAATTCAGATTTATTTTTATCTTTTAACCCGTATAAAACAACTTTTTTGAAAGAAAAATTTAACCATTCAACATTTTTTGGAAACTTTATGATCTAAAGAATGTAGTTTTCATGCTCCTATAAATGAAAATAGTATCAAGCAATTGATAGTTACTGTTTTTAAAATTATGAATTTTTTTTTTTTTTTTTTTTTTTAATATCTCTCCTTTCACTTTTAACCTTTTTATTGATTTTTTTCTATGAGGAAATGATTTTTATAATAATAGTTTCATAATTCCACTACTACTTATGAGAAATCATTAGTATTTGAATAGATATACAAGTTATATGAAAAAAAAATGTATAAAGAAATACAGGTTATATAGATTGTATATTTGCATATATATATTTCGTATACAAGCTATATAAATATTCTATAAGTATATATATTCGAAAGATATACACGATATATAAATCGTATATTCAAAAATATATATTTTATATATAAACTATATAGGTACATCATAATATATCATATTTAATAGCTGGCATATATTGCATATTATAAATAATATATATACACAGTATGTGAAATATATATAATCAATATATATAGTCGAATATATATATACAATATACAACGATATATATTTGATATACTAAAAGCGGCCATAATAGAATATTTTTTAAATATAATTCATATATCTTCTCATACATGAAATATACTTTTTCTGATATATAAGCCATTACATATTTCTGATATATATTTTTTCATGCGGGAAGTCATGAGAAACTCAAGAGAGATAAATGAAATTGTGATACCATGATAGCATGGTTTGTAAATTCAACTTTAGATATCGTGCTTCTCTACTGAGGTATCGAATCTGTGCTGGGATATGTAGATTTTTTATCATAAATACGACGTCACCTTTTTTCCGTGTAGACTCACTGAGAAATTACCACGGATAGCCTGCGGGACGCGGACGCAGTTGAATATGATTAGTCAGAGTTAAATCCCAGTTGGGAAGAACCGTATCGTTTCATGTTTAAGGAAGAATAAAAACTGTTTATTCGTTCTCGAGATGCCATCGGACACAACTGGATGTACATCTGATAATAGACGGAGGTGATTGCACATATGGACTGCAAGACATAGAGGTCTGGTGAACACTCAACTTCCCATTTTTAGGGTGATTGTAATAACTTGACCAGTAATAATTATCAAGCGAAGCCCCAGCTGATGTGCCTAATCGAAGAGAGTCTGCAGGTGTGGCTGCACCAAAGGAAGTAATAATCTCATTCCAATCAATGGATTTTTGATGGAGAAAAAGACACGTACGAACGTTTGCAGACTGAAGAAGTACACGCAACCGCGCTTTTAGGTCATAGATAAAGAATAATACGCTTTGCACATGTGATCGGACGATGTAGGTTTATACTATAGGTCCGCGTGAACATGAAAAGTCCTTGAATTGCGATAGACAAATTTTTCGATCGTCGAAACCTGTTTGATAGTTTATCGTGTCGATGAAAGATATTATTGGTGTATTCGAAAAAACAAGTTCATCTCCATAGCTGCCGCCCCGGCCTGGCTATTTCGATACCCGTTACTCTTCACATTTGCCACTGATCAGCGCCTAGGATAGCACCACAGTCTTGCACGTCGCAAGAATTTTGACGTTAATAAGCAATCAGTTATGGCGCCTGTCGTTACCATTCAATTGGTGTTCCTCTTATTGTCTGTGCTCCAAATACAAACTAGTGCAGATACACCCAACGGTTTTCTCTTGTATCTCTGTCCAGGTAAGTGATTTCATCCATAATCTGTTAACTCTCATCAAGATTACGGGTAATCGAACAAAAATTGCACAGTAGGGGATACTTGAGTCGGATGAAACACGGAGTCAATCGAAACACATCCTCTTAGTTCACAATTTAATATTACTTATCGAAATTTTATGGCTAATCAGTCACTTCATCACACGACAAACGTGTGATAGTAATTTCAGATCAAAATTCAACGAAATGTCATGGAAATTATCATTTGAAAATAATTCATCCTTGAATTTTCGCGAAGTGAATTTGTTCAGCTCAGAATATTTTCTAATTGCATACCTACTATCGGGACGTAAAATCGGGACACGTGGGTTTGAAACACTACATCTAAGTGAACAAAAAATCGGACAGCATTCTTCCAGAATAGCCGGGAAAAATATTCAAAAAATCATGCTCAATCTTTGAAGCTTTCTAAGTGCAATACTTTTTAATTTTGGAGAAATTCCCAAAATTATGGTCAGGGCAGTGGAAAATAGCCCAAGTGGTGATCTCGGAGACGAGTAACAATAAAAGGTTCATCAATGGCTGAAAATTTAGGGAAAAATTATGGTAAGCAATTGCCATTGCGATTTGATATGTTCGATGTGTTGTTTAACAGTTATTGCAAAGTATTCCGCGTTGAGCTTTCGGAGCAGTATCTCGCGCGCGGCGCCTATGGCTGCAGGAGCAATAACTGTTGAACAATACATCGAACATATTAAATCGCAACGGCAATTGCTTACCATAATTTTTCCCTAAATTTTCAGCCATTGATGAACCTTCTATTGTTACTCGTCTCCGAGATCACCACTTGGGCTATTTTCCACTGCCGTGACCATAATTTTGGGAATTTCTCCAAAATTCAAAAAGCATTGCACTTAGGAAGCTTCAAAGATTGAGCATGATTTTTTGAATATTTTTCCCGGTTATTCTGGAAGAATGGCGGTGAGTTGAAGTGAAGCTACACTCAGAGAATTTTATAGTTAATACTACTATCGCATTATTGTAAAAACACACTATCACCCGATTGTAAAAGCCGAAGTAATAGCGATGATTGAATTCAACACCCTGATGATAATATTTACCATCTGGATAAAAAAATTCACGAGCCGTCCGTTTGAGCTACGTGAGCGCTGTTGTCACGTCTATCACATCAGCATTTGATTTACACGCAAATATCTAAAAGAGACTTGAGTTTAACTAACAATATCTTTCCTATTACACGGGAAATACTTTTGTTTCTAGTCTCAAAATGTTTGTTAAATTTCAATTCATAACATACTAGTTTTTTATTGAAATCTGTCGCCTAGTTGAATCATAAAAAACGTTAGAGTGATAAAAGTTCGTATTTTCCCTATGTACGTATGCAAATAATGTAAACTTCAATAATTTGTTTCATCACTAATATACGGCAAAAATCAATGAACTTCGTATCATGTTGTAGAACGTGTTTCAAGCTATTCACCAGTAAAATTTCACACAGATCTGTCGGTAACCGCTTTTACAAGCTAACAACCTTAATGACAAGTTCACTACATCAATGAGTCCGTTAGATTGCGACGTTTAACATATAGCATTCGCATTTTATCCATACATTCAAGCCATTTCGAAAAATAATCGAGAATACAAATGATAGCACGAGTATCAGTTGGAACACTTTATTTACGCGCAACAGTCAGCGTTACGTTTTGAAATTCATATCGATCAAATTTGTGAAAAGAGATCCAGGTATTGTCAGAAAGTATTCTATCAAATAATTGCAGCACAGTACTGTTAATCGATTGTGAGTTATCTACAATATTAATTTTCGTGTTTCATCCAACTCAAGTCTCCCCTTCCTTGGGCAGCGGGCGCAATATGCGCGCGATTTATCCGGGAGTGATAGTGTTATTTTTCGGGTTTCGGCGTATACCGTGGTGTGAGTATAGATGGTGTGCCTAGGAGTGCAACTTCTCTCTCTAAAATAGTTTCTCTCTCGTCTGGCGATGGATTTAAGTACGAAAGTGAACCAACCGTTGAAATTCCCTAGATCGTTAGGGATTTGTTTTGCTAATGTTGGATTTCTCTGGGGAATTCACGAGCGGGTGTTTTAAATATTGCGAAATTATAAAATACACAAAAATTTGATGGCAACTCAGAAATTTAATTTGTAGATATAATAAAAAATAGTAGAGAGGTAATTATCAATTTCATTGGTAGGGCATAATAGTAGATTTCGATACGAGAGCGAAATGTGAGGCGTTTATAGGTGTGTCCGATGTCTTCAGCACGAACCGTAGTCGAGGCGGCAGCCGAGTATCGAACGCTATTTTTTATAACAAATGCATGAAAAAGTTGCTTGTGGGGCTCTGTTGTCAATGTCAACAACCATACCAAAAACATCGAATCGATTCAGCAGTATGTACGGAGATAGCGCGTCGACAGGGATGAATGATCATAAAATGCTCTTGTTCGCACGCCGTGCGTAACAAGAATCATGTTGTGCACGCTCGATGTGCGCAAAACGCAGTGCGCATGTTTGGCATGCAATATTGTTTCATGTTGGCATCGCCTACTCAAACGTCAGAAAAATGCCACATTATGACCGCTCCAGAGTCCCAAAAACAAGCAACTTTTTCATGCATGCGTTATAAAAAACAAAGTACAGTCCGACCTCGGGCACTGTTAGGCATCGGGACCGACACCCCGGGCACTGTTACTCCCCACGCTTTCTCTCGCGGGCCAATGAGAGCGAAGCGCCAGAGCCCTAGCTATTTCCGGGTATCTTAAAGACTATGTACAAACTTGCTTCTCGCACCTTCGGGTATTTGAGTCGGCCCTGGCCGGATTCACAGTGCCCGAGGCTCAGCTGTTCACAGTGCCCGAGGTTGGACTGTATGCAAATATTTGGTCTTATGCAATGCGCACAATGTCACGCGACTGTATTTTATATATTCAAAAAAACTTGTAAGCAATGATATAATTCAGTGGAACAACATAAGCAGTATTAAAATAACACATCAGTGAGCATTATACAATATAGTGGTATACAACGTAAAAGTAAACAACGTAAAGATATCTTACGATTAATATAATAATGAGATTACGAATCTCATAAAATATACAGTACAAACTTACATGTTTTTTGCATTTAATTTATATTATTAATCTGACTATGAGAAATGATGAAAAATCATTATATTTATAACAATACTGAATTTAATTGTTTTATGTGTCCAAGTTATGAATTTCTCGGTCAGTCGAGAAATAAGGTCGGTCTTTTGCCGGAGTCGAAGTTTTCACTGCATGATGGGTGTCAAAACTTGTTTTCGGTAATATGGAATGCTTTTTTCTTTTCTTATTGGTTTTATGCTCTTCTGTCCGAACATATTCTAACTGAAAGAACAAGGCAAAAATTGTTATAATTGAACGAGGTATGGTAAGCAATAATTGGTAGACAATCCACAGACAATTGCCCAGGAATATCTGTCTACGATCTTAATCCTTTGCGGTCACACGTTCCTACATTTATCGCACGGTCACATGGGGTCAAAGGGACCCCAGCTGATCTCAAACGCTTGCCATATGAAAAGTATCCGTCCCTTCGGGACCAACAAATTATGGAACGTACTTTGAACCTTGTAGAATATGTAGCAAAAGTTATGACATTAAAGTTTGCATCGTTGGAACGCAACGAAATTCAACGTGAATTTAAAAAAAATATACATAGCATAAAAATGATCCTACTAGGTTTATTAACATTTTCAAGTTATTTCTAGTCGTTTTCACTTTTCAAACATAGCAGGATCATTTTTGGTAAATTGATATAGTTAAATTATTTTATTTCGAATTTCGTTGCGTTCCAACGATGCAGACTTCAATGTCATCAAAAGTTAATATATGTATAAGAAACTAAATGACAACATACGTTGAAAAAATGTGGAAAATGGTTGAAAGTTGAAATGTGAACTTGGACAAAAAACGACGAAAATCACTGGGGTCGTATAAACCCCCGGGTGACCGCGAAGGGTAAAATAACTGATTAAATTTATACCGATAATTGATACTCACCATTCTCAAAGATTGCTGGCATTTTCACCTGCTCAATCCTCTTCAACCAACCCTCACGCATCACGCCGGATTGCGATTAAGGGGGTGGGTTTACCCAATTAGTTACCGATTTGTCTATTTTCTCCTAAACGGGGTAATCAATCGACTTGTCCTTTCGGCAGCCGATGTTTGACGAGTAATGAGTTCGAACTGGTACGTTTGATCGGATGAAATCGGGATTTTTTTATTCTTTTCGCTCGAAAAGTGTTGACGTGCCATTTATTGCGACTTATATCAAAGCCATGGAGTAGAAGGAGGCATATCTCCCTATACACGCTGTATTGAAAAAGTGGGACGAATTTTTCCCGTAATAGATGGCGCTGTTACCAGTAAGCAAGGTAAGCGCACACGGACTTCCTGTGAGCGGGAAATTTTCAACATGGAAGAACTTGAATTAAACATGTTATACGCAGACGCAGGCGGAAGTAGGCTTGCGCTTACTAAGAACAGCGCCATCTATAGCGTAGACCACATTTTAGATTGAAGATATGCCTCCTTCTACTCCATGATCAAAGCCCACGCATCAAACATGCAAAATCGAGCTCTGTCGCCCGATTCTGTGAGGAATTCTGAACAGAACCATCCCCAAACATCTTTGTTTTTGACAACGATGAAGGCGACGCTTGTATTCCACGTTTTTGTGGTAATTTTCGCGATTGTCAGAGGCTGGGGGCGGCCGTTGCCGCTACAGCTGTTACAGCTGTTGATATAACGCGGTGGTCCCCAGAACACCCGTGAGATGTCACCGTAAAAGTATACTATACTATAGTAAAAGGATGAAGTTCAGATGGGCGCGTGGCGACATCTCACGGGCGTTCTGGGAACCACCGCGTTATATGAGCAGCTGTAGCGGCAATGGCCGCCCCCAGCCTCTGACAATCGCGAAAATTACCACAAAAACGTGGAATACAAGCGTCACCTTCATCGTTGTCGAAAACAAAGATGTTTTGGGATGAATTCCTGACAGAATCGGGCGACAGAGCTCGATTTTGCATGTTTGATGCGTGGGCTTTGATATAAGTCGCAATAAATGGCACGCCAACACTTTTCGAGCGAAAAAAATAAAAAAATCCCGATTTCATTCGATCAAACGTACCAGTTCGAACTCATTACTCGTCAAACATCGGCTGCCGAAAGGACAAGTCGATTGATTACCCCGTTTAGGAGAAAATAGACAAATCGGTAACTGATTGGGTAAACCCCCCCCCCCCCCCCCCCCCCCCCCCCCCCCTTAACGAGAAAAGCTTATGTATTCGTTAGATTTCCGAACGTTCGTACGATTAGTTTTGCAGGCTGCAGCCCTCTACAATACACGCATACGCCTTTTCAGCAATCGTAAACCACACTGGAAACTTCCGTCACTCTTGCATGCAAACAACGGGAGAGAAATACACAATTTGTTGCAAACAACAAATTGGCGATCATTGGTCAAATCACGTGCGTGGCGTGTATTCCATGTGCTGTGACGTCACCAAAAAGTGGTGCCATAGTTGAATAAAAAATTATTCCCCAGCAATATAGGGTTTCCTTAGACAGTTGGTACTCATCGTACTTAAGCCTCTTTTGTTTTGGAAAGTGGGCGTGTCAGGGTAGTTCTAGACACACCATCTAATATTCACACCACGGCGTATCCCAACAAACGGAAAAGTATTGAAACGGAATCGATTTCAGAATTTTCAATCCCGTTTCTTTGAATTTCCGAATTCAGTATAGGTTATTCTAATCACAATCTATTCGTTTCAATTCGTCTATTCGATTTTATTCGGTTCTTTCCGTTCTTTTTTATCCCGTCCTATTTGCGGTAATGCTGACTTTATCATCGCCAATACGATTCAATTTTTTATTCAGAATAACTTATTGCCATTCCGAATCCGATTCAGTTCTACACGGAGAAAAATAGTTCGTGAAACTTTACCGAACTCAGTTCAGTAAACTGCGGACATAGGGACATTTATGTAAAGTTTCACTTACAGTTCAGTAAAGCGAAATTCAAGAAAACCTCATGCATAGAACGTGAAATTTTAATGAATTTAAAAGAATATCTACCGAACAGTTCGGTAAACCGCGATTGACGACATTTAGCAGAGAATTTGAGTAGATTTACATGACACGAATGAATGAATGACTTACAGTTGATGAAACTTTACCGAACAGTTCGGTAAAACGTCAATGTGCAGTGAAAAAATTGTATTGGTTTTGAGTCAACGAAAATAAGTTTTACTCAACGGCTTTTTTTTTTTTTTTTTTTTTTTTTTTTTTTACCCACTCCGTCGTATTCACATCTAAACCTATACTAGTACGCCTATAGAACGGACCTAACACACCTATATGAAACGCATCGTATCGCATCGCATAGTATCCCCCACTTATAGACTACGCTAACGCACGCCTATCGCTAATATTAGAGAACTGGAACTCTCTTATATACTAACTGGAAGCAATATTAGCACTCGCGAGAAAGAAAAGGCGGCAGCGACATCTAGTAGCGAACAGAGTGGTGGGAGATGTTTCACGTCTTTCGGTTTACTGAACTGTCCAGTAAAATTTAAAGTGCCAGGAGGGAAAAGATACATTATAGTGCTGTAAAGTTATATACAAACTTTTCTCTGCTTATACGATGTAAAACTTTACCGAACTGTTGAGTACTTTTTCAATTCCTGAATAAGAATGATTCGTCAACGTTAGTCATTCTTTAACTAATCTTTAGGGAATAATTCACGTAAATCTTTTAAAGTTTGCTACACTCTTCATATGAGGATTTTACTGTACATTATTAAAGTTTACCGGACTGTCATGTATTTTATAACGTTCAGTATGTCACTGATTACTACAAAAATGTGAAAAACTCACCAACTGGTCCCTATATCCCAACTTTGTTCAACAGTTCAGTAAAGTTTCACGAACTACTTTTCTCCGTGTATCTTTCCGAATGAATTCTTTTGATAGAATACAAATCATCCGAATCAATCAGCATAGTTTTTCAATCCGAAAGAATTCTTTTGAAAGAATACGAATCATCTGAATCAATTCGAATCGATCAGCATAGTTTTTTGTATCCGAATGAATTCTCTTGAAAGAATACGAGCTATCCGAATCGATTCGAATCAATCAGCATAGTTTTTTTTCCATCGAAATGAATTCTTTCAAAGGAATACGGATCATTCGAAACAATCCGAATCAATCAGCACAGTTTTTCTATCCGAAATAATTCTTTCAAGAGAATACGAATTATCTGAATCAGCATAATTTTTCCGATCCGAGTGAATTGTTAGAAAAATCACGGAAAATAAGAAATAAAACGCAATTAGTTTTTTTTTTTTTTTTTTCGTTGCATGCAATCCGAATCAGTGCTTTGAAAATGGTATATTCTCATTTTGAATTGAACTGAATCGTACAGAATGTACAATAGTACAAGTAACGATCATTATTTTTCATCAGGATTGCTGAGAAATCGCGACGAAGTTGCGATTTTGAGGTTAGAATGATGAAAATCAATTTTTGTTAACGAATTAACTTATTTATAAGTTCGTCTTAATTCGGGACACACTCAATATATTAAATTTACTTACTACTAGTATACTATTTAATCATCAAAAATCTTCGAAGTGACCGTGAAATTTTACTATCATTTATTTTTTTAAAGTATACATCGATACCTGCGCGGAATAACCGGCTATCTCAGAGTCCGCTTGAAAAAGCGGCTATCTCAGAATCCATTCGGAAAAGCGGCCTGTGCCTATATTAATAATATAGGCTACAATCGGTTTTTCGAATGGATTCTGAGATAGCCGCTTTTTCAAGCGGACTCTGAGATAGCCGGTTATTCCGCGCAGGTATCGACATATTGATGTAAATCCTCACGAATCAAAGTTTACCTATCAAGTCGAAAAGTGTCGAGGATTGTAACAGTCGACGATTAGATCCAGATCGACACCGGACATCAGATGATCAACGAAGTTAAGCAATTTCAACTGCAGCCAGAAGTCGGATGGGTGACCCACGTGAATAAATTCAATTAGTCTGTGAATATACGATTTTTACCATCCTGGAAATATTAACTGTGCTCTACCGCTCGGAAAAGAATCAAATATTCGTGAAAAAAATATTTTTTGTCCGGATAATATCGAAAATAAGCAAAAACAATAAATGTATGGGGTCATTTTTCAATTCGTTTCAATACAAATCATCGGATGAAGAAATCGAATTGAATCGTATTGAAAAATAATACCAAAATTATTCTCTATTCGTTCCTATTTGATCGTATTCGGATTGCCATTTTTCGAATCGTTCTTATACGAATTATCGAAAAAAGAAACCGGATTCAATCGTATTGAAAAATCTCAATCCGTTTCAATTCTTTTTCGTTTGTTGGGATACCTACGTCCATATAAAATGTATGTTAGAAAATATGTTGAGAAGGTCGGTGTCCACGATTGCCCATCTGAATGCATCTTCTCTTTTGGTTTCGTAGAGAGTCAGTGTCCAAGCTCAACAGCTTCCTGTCCGACACGGGGCCCAACACCGACTAAACGGAATGACTACACGTAAGTCCAGCACCTACCACGTTGAACGGATGAAGGAATCGAATTGAATCGTATTGAAAAAAATTACCAAAACTATTCTCTATTCGTTCCTATTTGATCGTATTCGGATTGCCATTTTTCAATTCGTTCTTATACGAAATATCGAAAAAAAAGAAACCGGATTCAATCGTATTGAAAAATCTCCATCCGTTTCAATACTTTTTCGTTTGACTCGCACGACGAGCGACACATGTGCACATCAATTGCGGTCGCAGTTGTCTGCTCAGATGCGCGCACACCGTGCGGAAAAGTCCGCACGTGTGCCTTCACCATGCGTGCACCTGGCACGCACGATTGTTATCTGGGGACGAATGAAGATATTAATTGATCAATTTTTTCACTCTTATTTTCTCTACGTAGCCTTGTGTTTGTTGATCAAAGCCAATTTGTATGTCCATTGTAGATATATACCGGGTGTTGGGGCTTATAAGGTTCATAAGATCGGACGTAATTGGAATGACGCTCGTTCGTACTGCGAAGATCAAGGCGCTCACCTGATAATAATCAACTCGATTGCTAAGATGGAAGCTATCGCAAAGCTCATAAAAAACTCGCAAATAACGGCTGGCTGGATTGGCGCTCACGATTTGTACAAGGAGGGGCAATTTGTTACTATCCATGGCGAATCGTTGCCAACGGGATTCCCCGGGTGGGTTTCAGGGAAACCAGACAACGCGGGAGGTGATGAAAATTGTGTAATCGTGGCAACCTCTGGCAGCCTAGACGATCGACGGTGCACAAGAATTTATCCTTTTACGTGTGAGCTGCACCTGTAATAAAAGATCCCCTGCATCCTGAATCCACATGAACTCCCAACCAATTATTGAAATTTACCTAAAACATGAATCCTCAACGAGTGCGATGCGTATCGAACCGCTATAGAAGGGTAAATTGAGTAAACTGACCGAAAGAAGAATTTATTTTTAGTCAATAAATATATATTGTGAACTTTTTGGAAATATTCAATGACTGTTACTATATATATATTTAATGCACCTAGATTGAATATTGTATTTGGTGGAAATAAAATGAGAAATATTTATATTCCGGGGAAATGCATCGATTATTTGACAGTATTCATTTCCGATACATGTCTTATGATTCTCAGGATCAATATACGAAGATGGATATCGTCCCATCGATTATTCGACATTCATGAGCTTGTTGTGTCTGTACCTGTTGGTTATCCTTGCTCATGTTATCACACACGGAGAGAAAAATCAGGCTATCGTTACTTGGTAAATTACGGCGCCACTGTAGCACGTCATCTGTTGCTACTAGCGCTCATATGCCGAGCGTGAAAACCTTACCAAGAGTGAAGGACCCTGGGGCTTAAGCGATTCCAGCTGAGGTCGCAAGGCACTGTCGCACGTTAAAATTTCAAGCTTCTGCGCGATGTGGGCGCAAGGAGCAATAGCCTGACTTTTCTCTCCGTGCAGATGAAGATTTCTTTGCAAGATCTGTCTTAAATGAGTAAGAAAACTCGGGGTTCCAAAAACCTGTTGGTGTTGAGCAATGAGAAAAAAAAGGTAATGAAAATTTTTTCAACTGGTCGATTGAGAATGGTTGAAAAAATATTCAAATTTGTTGGTCTGGATTCACACGATCGGTGCTACATACAATTACAGTAAAACTTCATGATTGTATTTATGTAACTATATATGCTATAATTAAGTTGGACAATCATCTGACTTCGTCAATGAAGCTCGTGGTATTTTGAGAAGTGGGGAAATCGATCACATACAAATAAGCTACACATGGATAAGTTAAATTACCTGCTCTTAGAAAATATCATAGACAACGGTCAGTATCTACGGTATTTATTGTAAGTTTCGTCAGATAAACTGCAGAAACACTCTTCCATCATGTGCATCGTTGTCTCATCCATCAGTTATATTGCTGCTTCCGCCAAGCCACGAAAAGAACACGCAGAAAAACTTCAATGAAAATCATGATTTTTTAAACGTTATTTACCCAAAACACTTTTGGGATGTCCAGAGCACTTGTTTTCGCCATGGAAATAGTACTTTTCGATACTAGTGCGAAAGTGTTGATTCTCGGACGAGTGTGAAGTTTTTCGCCCGAGCGAAGCGAGGGTGATAATCACACGAGTCGAGAATCATCTTTCGCACGTGTATCGAACTTTATTTTTTAACACAACGCGCGTTAAGTTGAATTTTATGCACGCGAAGCGTGCGCAAAATCGAACTTTGCGCACGCAGTGTGAAAAAAGGAATTTCCGTATTAGAAAGACATTAATCTTGAGTTGCTTTCGATCAGATTAGATGCATTCTCGGGTGATTGAGGAGGAAAAAAAATGTAGATGATAAATAAATTGATTATGCATATGGTCGTAATATTATATTTAATCAATTTTAATTTAGAGCAATGTATTTTTTGATTGAGAACAATTTACAAGATACGGCGATGATACTTATTCATAGTTTTCCATTTGTCAATTTGCGGATATGAGAGGGGTAAAACGATATTAATTTATTCTGGGGAATGAAAAACCACTCGTCTGGTCGAACTCCCTCATATGCGTATGGTGATAAGTTCAATAAAACAATTGACGACGAATATTTTACCCGAAAAATACAATTGATTTGGATTTTTCCAGTCAATAATTCAAAATTCTATCTCACCGAAAATTGGAACATCATCATTTGGATCTAGATCGATAACAACTGTCATGGTTTTGTCATAACGAGTTCCATTAAATTCACATGTGTTAACGAGGATCACTTTTTCGATATCTCTAGGAATTATGGACAAAAAATATTTTGAATCTGCCAGGTTTTTAATTAATATCTCCTTTTGTTTACCAGTAGTCACTACAGAGTGGGAACTTTTGTTTCCAATCAATCTCGATGATAATTTTAATTACTCAGACTCGTTTATTAAGATTAATTGGGCAGTTGGAATCCAACATAATTACCATAATGTACTTTCTTCACTTTTCCAGACAGTTTCAATTTTCTCCTTTTCAACAACATCTTCGAACCGTCTCATTCCTCTTCCAACTCCGAAGTAATAATAGTCCATACGCAATACCCCCTTTCTGTATGCAATGGTAGGTCCGGAAACGTTTAGGGTGTTTTTATATGTTTTCGGGGATGAGGAATCCGAATCCATCGGTGGTTTTTTCAAAAAGTTGGGCGAACACATTGTTATTAACAATTTTCAGTGTTCTTCCGACCAAAATGACGTTTTTCGCAAAAACTATCATATTTACGAGAAAAATTGTTCGTAGCATTTTGATTCCTGATGTTTCAATGAACAAATTCGTCTTTTGTTTTTCCAAATCGGATGATTAGTTCTGGAGTTACGCGCATTTGTTTATGAAAGTCGCTGGCTCCGACGTCATCCACGGCTCGCGCGCGCTTGAAATCAAATGGATTCCAAATTGGTTCTCCTTATATATTTTCGGGGGTGTGGAATCCGAATCCATCGGTGTTTTTTTCATAAAGTAGGGCGAACACATTGTTATTAACAATCTTCAATGTTCTTCCGACACCAATGACGTTTTTCGCAAAAACTATCATATTTACGAGAAAAATTATGGTTAGCATTTTTATTCCTAATGTTTCAATGAACAAATTAGTTTTTTGCTTTTCCAAATCGGATGATTAGTTCCGGAGTTACGTGCATTAGTTTATGAAAATCGCGTGCTCCGACGTCATCCACGGCTCGCATGTGTTAAAGTGGTGGCTTTATTTTTTCATAAACAAATGCGCGTAACTCCGGAACTAATCATCCGATTTGGAAAAACAAAAGACGAATTTGTTCATTGAAACATCAGGAATAAAAATGCTTAGCACAATTTTTCTCGTAAATATGATAGTTTTTGCGAAAAACGTCATTTTTGTCGGAAGAACACTGAAAATTGTTAATAACAATGTGTTCGCCCAACTTTTTGAAAAAACTACCGATGGATTCGGATTCCTCATCCCCGAAAACATATAAAAACACCATAAACGGCTCCGGACCTACCATTGCATACAGAAAGGGGGTATTGCGTATGGACTATAAACTTTTCCAGCAACGTATACCTAAAAATGAATATTCGATCGGTTGTATTCTAATACATAACCGTAAATCGATTACATAATAATACTGTCCTTACTTGTACGTAATCTTGAAAGTGAACAGAACTCGCTCCCTTCAATAATGCCAGAATACCGATAATCCCAGTACCGCATCCTAAGTCTATTACCGATTTATTTTTCGAATCAAATTTTTGACCTATTAAATGTTTTTCAAAATTGTAGCTGCATTCCCACATTTTGAGGCCACCTGTGTTTCGGGAAATATTATATCACGTCGTCCAGAAAAAAAGTGTCACGATTCAGACCGGGAATACCGACTTCATATGAAACGGGATGAATGAAGTCGGGAGTCAACACAATTCAAGCCGCTGTAGACACCTTGAATCGGGCCTGTTTCAAAAATGTCAAATCGCCATTCCGACTTAATCCAAGTCGAGTACGACTTTATTCAAGTAACGTTCGGCTTGATTCAAACCTTTTCTCTTTACTTGATCCGAAGATGCTTTTCCGGTTTGATCCAACTATTTGGTCCCACCAAATTCAAATCACGTCCTCAATCTGATGCAAGTATTATTGTTCGGCTTGATTCATGCTTTTTTTGCAACTTGTATTCCACCTTTAGCATTCTTGAAAGAAATCGCTCTGCCCTCAAAAACGATTAGGGGTAAATAAAAAAGTGAGTAATTTCAGTAACCAAAGCGGTGAAACAAAATATGTAAATTCAAATAAAACATGAATTTTTGTTTGATATTCTCTAACGTGAAGGGAATTGACGTGTATTCAGAAGTTTTTTTCGTCAAGAAAATTCAGAACTACCTACCTATATGGAGATATTCCGGTTAGAATTTTTCTCCTTTTTATATTTCAACAGCACAATGTTAAACCGTGATATAAGAATCAAAATGGAAATTTTTCTTAATTGTGCATTCATAAAATTACCTTTTTTTGTAGCTGAGCTAACAACCTGCAGAAAGTGTCATGCATTTTCTCTTCATCAAAATCATTCATGGTCGAGATAATTCAAAATTTAACAATCTGTAAAAAAGCGACTTTTCCCCTTAATACATCATTACCTAGTGATTTTACGATATTTTCTATAAACACAACTACTCAAATCTTTGGACCTAACTGTACACAGTAAAAAAGAATAACTTGGGCCAAGCATTTTTTTTCAACAACCGATGAACAACCGACAATCTCTCGAGCGAAGTAAAATTCTCTGGAACCAAGAAAATTTTCATGATTCAAGAAAGATTTTACTTGGTCTCAGAGAATTTCACTTCGCTCGAGAGATTGTCTGTTGTTCAAAAAAAAAGTGCTTGGCCCAAGAAAAAATGCTTGGCCCAAGTTATTCTTTTTTACTGTGTACATACTACTCTCAGCACTCTCACTCGAAATTAATGTTATGCGTATGAGGTGAAAACAAGTAAGAATTGGCAATACATAGCACAGAAATATGTGGTTTCACATGCACGTATCAATGCCAGCGCACACAATTGCCGCCCTGCACAGCGCGGAGCAGCGCGGCACAGTCGCCACTCAGCCCGGCGCCGCACGGCCCAGTATTCTGCAGTATCGCAGGACTACTGCAGTCAGGTGCAAAATAATATGGTCAATTCGGCTTGAAATCTCAAGAGTATGTGTATCTTAAATTGATAGAATGTGAGTTTGATTTGGGTGAAACCCATCTTTCATCGTCTGTCACCGTTACCCATACCGTTTTATTCCACCGTCTTCCACAATTTTTCACCGTTTTCCACCATTGTCCTCCACCCCCTTTCCCCGTTTTCTCCGTTTGAAACAAATCGCTTTCCATTATTTCATAATCGTCAAATTTTTTGGCCAATTAGTTCCTGCGAAATTTCGATTTTTGATGCAGGAAACCAGTGGAGTCATAAATTTTCGGTCATTTCATTCTCATCTGAGTCATGACTCATAATGTGATGCGCATTTTATTAATTGAGTTTAGATTTCGTTCACATCGGATGATATATTCCTGAAAATTGATTATCAAACTTTCCCGCCAATTTTACCAACGACGTGCATACGCGTCTTTTCATAACCCCGAGATGAACGAGTCAAATTTTTGAGCATTTATAAATTACCGCTATCTTTTTGCACCTCACCAACTGTGAATCCAAACGTAAACATAATTCCTCAATCTTGGAACAAACGCTACTTTTACTAACTCTGATAACAAATGTAAAATTCGAGTTGTAAAACGTGGTCGTTGACTAATCAGTCAACGTTGCTGCTTAAGAAGGAAATATTTCTGAAAATATATGAAGAACGTATACAGTATTCACGTTACCATGAAGGCTTTTGTGTTTTGAACCCGAGGTTTTTGCAGCTAATGAAAAAGCTCGTGTTAAATTTGAGCAATTTCACAGCATATGGTGAAACGAGACACGAGGTAACAGAATTCTATAAATATGTCCAGACGTTTCCTTATACAATCTGACGTATGTCAGGCACTTTTATCACAATCTGTTCGGGATCAAATGCCACAGGCGATACTGTGCTTGCGCCTGTTGCTGTGAATTTGAAATACTTTCCTTAATATTGAAAAATACACGCATACAACGTACGTATCGTAACCTACGTCAAAACTCAAACTTACACTCAGCAACAAAATTAACGGCGCACCTGGCACTCGGCAAAATAATGTTGTAACTCAATGAAAAATTGGAAAAAAAATCATTCGGGGAAGCATTTTGAAGGTTGAAACTTCATCTTCAAGATGGTTTTTGAAAATTCTTCCTACGGCCATTTTTGACCTCATGGGGTAGGTTTGATTGCCGGGTTGCGAAACGCCAGAAAAAACAAGTTTTTCAAAGTTCGCTACGGGGTGTTAAAAAAATCGCATAGAACTTTCGAGACAGCCATTTTGTAGCCTAAAATCTCGTCTTCAAAATGGTTTCAAGAATTTATCGCACGATTTTTTTTTCACCGAGTTATTCAACTTTTGGTGAAGCAATGTCAATAAGGGTCGGATCGACGAGTAGGCGTAAGGTGTGGGTGTGGGTATCAATTTTCACACAATTTTCCATTTTCCATTTGATTATAACATGGAAAATTTTTTTTTTTGTCATTTCTCAATTTTGTAGCTCAGTAACGAGGCAATGTACACAAAGGTCCGATACATATTTTCATTGGAAATTGAATGCTCAACGAAAAAGGTCCCCTATAATTTTTTGATAACTCATCTCTTTCAAAGTTATTCAAAGTTAAAATTCAACTTTAACCTTGAATAACCAAAAGAACAAGTTGAATTATCAAAAAGTTACAGGAAAGCTTTTTTGTAGAGAATTAATGTATCAGACCTTCATGTATGTACATTGCCTCGTTACTGAGCTACAAAATTCAGAAATAACTAAAAACATTTTACCGTGTTGATGGAATGAAAAATGGAAAATTTCGTTCAACGACCACTAAATATTAATATTGAGGGCTCAAATTTTAACAGGCGTCTTATTTTCTCTTCCTACGATTATTGAACATGTGACTTTGAAAAAAAAAAGCGTCGATGCTCCTAAACCAGTCCAATAATCACGTTTCCTCCGTCTAACTTCGTCAATAAAGCTCGTGGTATTTGGAGAGGTGGAGAAATTAATCAAATACGAATAAGCTACACATGCGTATACTGTGGTGTACCTCGTTATTGTATGGAAAGGCGGTTCATCAAGCTGACGAGGTGGCCCTAATGGAGAACAAGATCAGTCACATCTGTTCTGTTGAAAAAGTGTGGGGAGACGAGAAACTGAAGACGATACCCGGGATGGCTGAAATCGTGCTGCGCGACCTGGAGGGCCTTCTGAGGGAAAAATTGGGAAACGGTGTGGTCGTCGATAGTTTTACGTCAAGTTATCTAACGGCATTAGGTGAAAATTTCGGAAGCACGATGCTTAGAGTCGACCTGGTGGTGAAACGCGACGAGCAAAGCTCAGAGCCCAAAGAATTGTTCCTCGTAGCGAAAACGGTGTCTGCGATGGAGTCTTTCAAAAAGCTCTTTAACGCCCAGTTGAGCTTCGACAAGGAGATATACATGTTCAAGAACATCATACCGGCCTATAGAGACCTGGAAATAGAGTGCGGAGTCCCGGAGGCGGAAGTGTTTGACCTACTGCCGAAATTATTCGGTGCTAGACTATCGATGGAGGATGCGAAGGACAAATTCGACGACAATGCGGTGATCCTGATGGAGAATTTGAAGGTGAAGAAATACGCCTGCGCTAACAAGTGGATCGGATGTGACCTGGCACATGCCAGAATGGTGGTGGTAGCATTGGCCCGTTTTCATGCCATCGGAATCGGTGTGAGGCTTAAGAAGCCAGAGTTGTTCCAGGAGTTTAAGACTCACGCTAAACCCGTTGGTTCGCTTTACGAGCACTTTACACGATGTAATGAATTCATACGAATCAACTTAAAGAAGACTCCAGCACTGCTCCCGTACCTACCCAGGGTTGAAGAGGTGCTCCTTCGTTCCGCTGGCGACTATTACAGGTTGAATGCAATGGTCGAACCTTGGGAAACGATAAGTCACGCGGATTTCTGGATAACTAACATGATGTTCCTCGATGACGCGAATGGCAATCCGAAAGACGTAAAATTTATCGACTTCCAAGCTTATCTATGCCAAAATCCGATGCGGGATCTCGTTGATTTTTTGATCACAGGCTGCGAGATGCAGGTGCGTACCCTGCACATCGAGGACCTCTGCGATCTGTATCATAAAAGCCTTACATCGCATCTGGCGAGGCTCCATTGCGATGTCAATTCGTTCTCCAGGGATTCGTTCGACAAACGCTTTGCCATCGCTGCGAATCTCGAGTTTGTCCGTTGCTTGTTCATCTGTCGACTCCTAACTCTGGATGCTGAAATTGACCCCGTGCACGATCCGCTACTGATTTTACAGACAGAACCTTCCAAAGAATGCGTCGAGCGAATGGCCGAGATCACGTTGAAATTTATCAAGGAAAATTGGATATAAGTGTATAAATGTCACGCCAGGCCACACCATTTCGGAAAACCATTATGTAATCCACGTAAAACTACATGCTAGCTGTTATACCAAATATTAAATTGTCCTGTAATCATGTAATTGTACTTTTCATGAATTAAAGATAACAGAAGGTATAACGTTTTCACCGCGACGTTTTATCGTATTATTGTTATTCAATTATAATTCATAGGATTTTATTACATGATTTGAAAAATTTGATCGAAACTTCAACCCAAATCTTTCAGTTATGGATTTATGTGAATATCTCATATGCTGATTACTGGTATAAAATAATGTCCTTCATATTTCTTATCAGCAGAGCGCGCAAGTGCCCAATACATGGATGCTATTTATCGGATCCTCCGTACGATTCAGAGATCTCTTTACTATCTTTATTACATTTGTCGACAAAATAACCGAATTTTACACGAAGACGTCCAATTATGGCATACCCACAGATGTCTCCAAGTGCGTTATGTATGTACAGATGTATCAATCGTTATCAAACATGTCAATTCGTGTCTAAAAATACAACCTTCCACACACGAATTTCGTAAGTATATTGTATAACAAATACATATATGTATTACTTTCGTTGTAATACTTAAAATTTCTGGATATTTCGAACAATTCTTGGGAATCGAGATAAAGCAATGAAAATTTAGCACAACATCCCATAATTTTCATAAAATCGTCGTACAAGTCTGAGACTCAAACCCTTTACTCACACGAACGTTTCTGGGTGACCGTTCACCCGGTAAGCCGTTTTACGTGTGATATTTGAACAATGATATACATACGTTTCGACGTTTTCCCAAAATTCTTTCGGCTTCCTTTCTACTCATCTTCATCAGTATACGATAAGGCCTTAGATTCTCATCTACGAGACTACGAATAAGTTACTCCAATATTCATTAGATTTCATACTAAATCCAGGTTTGACACGATTCGAAAACGCACTTCGGTAGTTTCTGCCTAGAATTCGACACGTTTAATTTGATTCGACGAATTAATTTGATTGATATACTCATTCACGCAGATAACACCTATACATTTCTGAAACAAACCTGATAAAATATAAATTTAGCCCCCACAGCCTACTTTTGTTAAACTTTATTGCAAATAATCTCTCCTTTATTCAGAGATTAGGGAGCAATGATTATTTTATTGCACCCTCAATCTACCCTTCAACGAGTTCCATTCGTCACGTTCGAAGAATCGACTGTTAACGTAGGAAAAGGTGCAGTGCGAATTTCATTCACGAGTCTAAGCTGTTGTAATTAGCAATATTTACAAATTTTCAATTATCTTCTAGTCATAATGATAATACAGTAGAACCTCGTTTATCCGAGGTAATGTGGGGAGGAGGTACCTCGGATGAGCGAAAACTCGGATAACACAAAAGAAGTGAAAAATTCGAAAATTTCAATAATTTTTCGTGTATTTGAACCGGTACAGCATAGGCATATATAGCGGCTCTATCCGTTTTATTCGAGTTTTTCCGTATTATCCGAGCATACACCTCGATTAATGCGGAGTGCTCGGATCAGTCCGTTGCCTCGGATAACGCGGAGTCTCGGTTGATCGAAGGCCGGATAAACGAGGTTCTACTGTAATTGTCTGTTCTAATAAATTCTCTGTTCGGATAGCTATAAAGTTGCACAAAAACTTGCTAAGAATTTCCAAAATTCTATACTATGGAAATTGCATGTTTATTTTATGAATGACGTGAGCAATTAGTAATGTACCAATAATTGTATCAATATGTGAAGTTTGTAAAGACCAAAACGTTGAAAGACGTAAACTACAATTTCAGAAAACGATATAAGTATGAACAGTTCGTCGTAATATTGCTTGTAACTGTTTATAGGTACTCGTTATCATAGTTTTTCGTAAAAACAGAATAATAGATAGGGTGAAGAACAACCTCGTTATTTGGAAGAACGGTATAACTCGGAAGCTTGATTGTTTGTTCATTGTGACGGGTTTCAATTTCTTGTGGTTCCATTTATACAGGGTGTCTTGCAATTGGTCGTACAAACCTATATAGGGCGATTCCTCTGTGGAAGATAAACCGTAATTACGTAGCGAAATATTTTTGGGAGCAATAGTTCTCCAGCAATAGCAATACATAGATAAGCCAATCAGCAGCCAGTTGAGCGTATGAATAAAGATAAGTACTGAGTTAGGAAAACAACCCGCTCACAACAATCGCGAGCGACGCGTTCGCACCCGTCTTTTTTTCATCCGTCGCAGCCCGCCGTGGGTCGCTCGCTCGTTGTACACTGCCGTGCTTAGGTGATAGGCAGTAAAGTGAATTTTTTAAATCAGAAGAAAATAAGTATTCAAGTATTAAATACTTAATTATTTTTTTAATTATTTTATTTAAGTATTTCTCGTAGTCCAGGTCCTCGGCTTCGTAGTTCTCGTTGTCCAGGTCGTTCGCTAAGTATTTCTCGTAGTCCAGGTCCTTCGCTACGTATTTCTCGTAGTCCAGAACCTTCGCTACGTATTTTTCGTTGTCCAGAACCTTCGCTACGTATTTCCCGTTGTCCAGGTCCTCAGCTTCGTGTTTCTTGTAATCCAGGTCGTTCGCTAAGTATTTCTCGTAGTCCAGGTCCTTCGCTACGTATTTCTCGTAGTCCAGAACCTTCGCTACGTATTTTTCGTTGTCCAGAACCTTCGCTACGTATTTCCCGTTGTCCAGGTCCTCAGCTTCGTGTTTCTTGTAATCCAGGTCGTTCGCTAAGGATTTCTCGTAGTCCAGGTCCTTCGCTACGTATTTCTCGTAGTCCAGGTCCTCGGCTTCGTATTTCTTGTAGTCTAGATCGTTCGCTAAGGATTTCTCGTAGTCCAGGTCCTTGACTTCGTTTTTCTCGTAGTCCAGGACCTTCGCTACGTATTTCTCGTAGTTCAGGATTTCTCGTAGTCCAGGTCCTTGACTTCGTTTTTCTCGTAGTCCAGGTCCTTCGCTACGCATTTCTCGTAGTCCAGGACCTTCGCTACGTATTTCTCGTAGTTCAGGTCCTCGGCTTCGTAGTTCTCGTTGTCCAGGTCGTTCGCTAAGTATTTCTCGTAGTCTAGGTCCTTCGCTACGTATTTCTCGTAGTCCAGGACCTTCGCTACGTATTTTTCGTTGTCCAAGTCCTCGGCTTCGTATTTCTTGTAGTTCAGGTCGTTCGCTAAGGATTTCTCGTAGTCCAGGACCTTCGCTACGTATTTTTCGTTGTCCAAGTCCTCGGCTTCGTATTTCTTGTAGTCCGGGTCCTTCGCTACTTATTTCTCGTTGTCCAGGTCCTCGGCTTCGTATTTCTTGTAGTCCAGGTCGTTCGCTAAGTATTTAATACTTAGCGAAGAACCTGGACTGCGAGAAATACTTAGCGAAGGAACTGGACTACGAGAAATACTTGGCGAGCGACCTAGACATGAGAAATACTTAGCGAACGACCTAAACTACGAGAAGTACTTAGGGAACGACCTGGATGACGAGGAATACGAAGCGAAGACCTGGACTACGAGAAATGCTCAGCGAATGACCTGGACTACGAGAAATACTTAGCAAACGACCAGAGAATCATTTAAAAAAGCTATTGGCATCAAAATTGATAAATGGCAATAAATGAAGTTTACTGCCTTTTACCTAAGCACGGCAGTATAGCTCTCGATTCAGCGGCCATCTGATTTATTTCTACAGGTATAATTAAAGACAACCTGCGATTAAAATGATCATAGAAGCTTGCCTATTGTGAAAAAATACGAAACTGAATCAATTCGGGCTGTTCATTAATTTTATTAATTGATTATAACGTTAAGCAGTATCGTAAATTACAGCAGCTGTTCAAAGTGGCCACCGTTCGCCAGTAGGCATGTCCGGGCTCTTAGAAGGACTTGGTCGGGGATCCTGCCCAACATATCGTCTGTCACAGTTGCGACAGCTACGTGCAACTTCATATTTAGATCATCCAAATCCCGTGGTGATTCCCGATAAACCATTTCTTTTAAGTGACCCCACAGAAAAAAATCCAGAGGCGTCAAATCCGGTGACCTTGGGGGCCATGCGACTGGACCACCACGACCGATCCACCTTTGCGGGAACTGCCCATCCAGCCAGTCGCGCACAACGCGGGCGTAATGTGCAGGCGCACCGTCTTGCTGGAAGTACATTTCCGCTCGGGCTTGCAGTGGCATATCTTCAAGGATGTCGCGTAAGTCATCATTTAAAAGTTGCAGATACCCGTCACGGTTCTATCGATTGGGCAACACCACAGGCCCGATCTAAAAACCAGAAAATATCTCATTTACATTCTTGCACTCATGAAAATGAGTGTGCACCTGGATTTTTTGAGATTTTTTTTTTTTTTTGTGTTTGAATGTTTGAATTTCACCGCATAAAATCTAATCTCACGTACCAATTTGTTATCAATAATCCCAGCCCAGAGGTTCAATCCCCACCGGTGTTGGAAGCCTCTCGGTCGTACCAGCCTCTGGTTCTGTTCGGACCAACAATGACTATTGTGCTGGTTGAATATTCCTTCCCGATCAAATCGCGACTCATCCGTAAATAAAATCGTTTTTGCGAAATTTGGATTTGCTCGGTCCTGCTCCAGCAGCCATTGGCAGAATCCAGCTTCTGTGATCATTTTAATCGCAGGTTATCTTTAATTATACCTGTAGAAATAAATCAGATGGCCGCTGAATCGAGAGCTATACTGCCGTGCTTAGGTAAAAGGCAGTAAACTTCATTTATTGCCATTTATCAATTTTGATGCCAATAGCTTTTTTAAATGATTCTCTGGTCGTTTGTTAAGTATTTCTCGTAGTCCAGGTCATTCGCTGAGCATTTCTCGTAGTCCAGGTCTTCGCTTCGTATTCCTCGTCATCCAGGTCGTTCCCTAAGTACTTCTCGTAGTTTAGGTCGTTCGCTAAGTATTTCTCATGTCTAGGTCGCTCGCCAAGTATTTCTCGTAGTCCAGTTCCTTCGCTAAGTATTTCTCGCAGTCCAGGTTCTTCGCTAAGTATTAAATACTTAGCGAACGACCTGGACTACAAGAAATACGAAGCCGAGGACCTGGACAACGAGAAATAAGTAGCGAAGGACCCGGACTACAAGAAATACGAAGCCGAGGACTTGGACAACGAAAAATACGTAGCGAAGGTCCTGGACTACGAGAAATCCTTAGCGAACGACCTGAACTACAAGAAATACGAAGCCGAGGACTTGGACAACGAAAAATACGTAGCGAAGGTCCTGGACTACGAGAAATACGTAGCGAAGGACCTAGACTACGAGAAATACTTAGCGAACGACCTGGACAACGAGAACTACGAAGCCGAGGACCTGAACTACGAGAAATACGTAGCGAAGGTCCTGGACTACGAGAAATGCGTAGCGAAGGACCTGGACTACGAGAAAAACGAAGTCAAGGACCTGGACTACGAGAAATCCTGAACTACGAGAAATACGTAGCGAAGGTCCTGGACTACGAGAAAAACGAAGTCAAGGACCTGGACTACGAGAAATCCTTAGCGAACGACCTGAACTACAAGAAATACGAAGCCGAGGACCTGAACTACGAGAAATACGTAGCGAAGGTCCTGGACTACGAGAAAAACGAAGTCTCGGACCTGGACTACGAGAAATCCTTAGCGAACGATCTAGACTACAAGAAATACGAAGCCGAGGACCTGGACTACGAGAAATACGTAGCGAAGGACCTAGACTACGAGAAATACTTAGCGAACGACCTGAACTACAAGAAATACGAAGCCGAGGACCTGGACAACGAGAAATACGTAGCGAAGGACCTGGACTACGAGAAATCCTGAACTACGAGAAATACGTAGCGAAGGTCCTGGACTACGAGAAAAACGAAGTCTCGGACCTGGACTACGAGAAATCCTTAGCGAACGATCTAGACTACAAGAAATACGAAGCCGAGGACCTGGACTACGAGAAATACGTAGCGAAGGACCTAGACTACGAGAAATACTTAGCGAACGACCTGAACTACAAGAAATACGAAGCCGAGGACCTGGACAACGAGAAATACGTAGCGAAGGACCTGGACTACGAGAAATCCTTAGCGAACGACCTGGATTACAAGAAACACGAAGCTGAGGACCTGGACAACGGGAAATACGTAGCGAAGGTTCTGGACAACGAAAAATACGTAGCGAAGGTTCTGGACTACGAGAAATACGTAGCGAAGGACCTGGACTACGAGAAATACTTAGCGAACGACCTGGACAACGAGAACTACGAAGCCGAGGACCTGGACTACGAGAAATACTTAAATAAAATAATTAAAAAAATAATTAAGTATTTAATACTTGAATACTTATTTTCTTCTGATTTAAAAAATTCACTTTACTGCCTATCACCTAAGCACGGCAGTGTACAACGAGCGAGCGACCCACGGCGGGCTGCGACGGATGAAAAAAAGACGGGTGCGAACGCGTCGCTCGCGATTGTTGTGAGCGGGTTGTTTTCCTAACTCAGTACTTATCTTTATTCATACGCTCAACTGGCTGCTGATTGGCTTATCTATGTATTGCTATTGCTGGAGAACTATTGCTCCCAAAAATATTTCGCTACGTAATTACGGTTTATCTTCCACAGAGGAATCGCCCTATATAGGTTTGTACGACCAATTGCAAGACACCCTGTATAATCAGGAGCATTATTATGTACTATATACCATGCTTTATATATTAAATTATATCCGGATACGTTCAGTTTATCTTACTACGTTTTTTTTTTTTTTTTTTCACTTTTCTCAAAATTGAGTTTTTCGAATTATATCGTTTCGCCAATCCCCGCATTTACCGTTATCGGGACTGTTTGTGTATTCTTAAAACAAGATTTTTGCAGCTTATGAAGAAGCTAATGTTGAATTTGGGTAATTTACAGCATATGAAAAAACGGAATGCGAGATAACAGAACTCGAATAATATGTCCAAATTTTTCCTCATATAATCTGACGTACGTCAGGCACTCCTATCAAAATGTGGTCGAGATCAAATGCCACAGGTCATACTGGGCCTGCGTCTGTCGTTATGAACTCGAAATATTTTCCTGGATATTGCAAAATACTTCGAATCTCCGAAAATGGATCTGTGATCGTAAGCACCTAATCGTACACAGTAAAAAAGATTTTGTAAAATTTAACACAACAGTTTGTGTTAAAATTTTTGTGTCAAATATTTAACACTCTCGTGTGTTGATTCAATAGTTACATTATGTCACTAGGCCGATGAAGTATTTTCCGACGAATTTGAGTTTATAATCCGAACCATAGGCGGGGATTATAATGAAATTCGTCAGAAAATACTTTATGGGTCGTATGGCATTCACAATTTTATGTGTCTAGGTCAGAAACCGCGTTTAAACCGAGCGAAGTGAGGTTAGAATCGCCGTATTTCAGGCCTAGACACATGAAGAACGAAATAACACAAATTTTGTGTTAAAAAGTAGTTAACACAAGCTGTTGTGTTAAATTTTACAAAATTTTTTTTACTGTGTAAGGAATATTTATTGGATTTCTCAAGTTATTGTTAAAAAATATTATAGACAACGGTCAGTATATGTACTTGTAATCGTGAAGAGAGGATCAAATCTTGCTGGAAGGATCCGTCGGGGAGGGTCGTTTTTGGTGAGCGACGTTTTGGCAAAGTGATGTCCCGGCGGAAGTTTCTTTTCAACGACGAGACTAATAACACCTCATGTTGCAAGGATAGTCCTAGGTGCCTAAAGTCGGCTGGCTGGGCCCAACCGAAAAGTCGCTCACCAAAAACGTAAAGAGTTTCAATCGACCCTTCCCGATGAATCCTTCCACTATGGGAAACGGGTCACGATCCATCAACCGATCACATCTTACGAAAACCATCTGATAAGATTCATAATGAGTTAATTTAAAGATGTTACTCTCTAAATTTTTTGGAGTGAAAAACTCACTCTTTTCTCTTGGAGTTGCGCTGTTTTCACTCCCTTGGAGTGAAATTCACTCCAAGGGCTCTTTCCGAAAATGATAAGATAATCGCAACACTCGTCTACATTGCGCTGGATCAGCAGAAATACTCTCTAAATTTTTTGGAGTGAAAAACTCACTCTTTTCTCTTGGAGTTGCGCTGTTTTCACTCCCTTGGAGTGAATTTCACTCCAAAAAATTTAGAGAGTATTTCTGCTGATCCAGCGCAATGTAGACGAGTGTTGCGATTATCTTATCATTTTCGGAAAGAGCAGCCGCATAATTTTCTTGTTTACCACTACTTTTGGTGGCGATAATGCTGATATCAACTACAGGTCAGGATGTCAATCCGATACTATATAAATCTGTAAGGCAAGCTTCGGCGGTATTCAGTTACTTGTCCATCTTACGATACAACAATGTCGGCTGTGCAAACGATAGTTTCATTCGGGCATATTAATATTGTTGCCTCATTGTTGAAGGATTTGCCAACCATCAACCAGTCAGTGATCCAGCCAACACCCACTTCTACCGATATTCCAACCATCACCGAGTCACTGACTCGGTTACCCGCAACGACTCCTGCACCCAGGTTGCGGTCTGACTACACGTAAGAGAAACTATACAGGGTGTTCCAGACCTCGCAACGAATATTTCACAGGGTAAATCTTGATCAAAAATGGGATCGAAATCCCCTCAGCCAATTTTTTCGGAGATGCATGGATTTTCCGTTATAATTATTTTAATTGCAGCTAATGACATGCGACTTATAAACGGCCGTTTGTCGGTGTAATCACCGCTCGGTTGTGTGCGCGTCTCTCGCCCTATTGTCGCCACGAAAAAAAGTGCACACAACCGAGCGGTAAGCACACCGACGTGCGGCCGTTCGTAAGCCGCGCGTCATTGACTGAAATTGAATTAATTATAATGGAAAAGATATGCATTTGAAAAAAAATCGGCTGAGGAAATTTCGATCCCATTTTTGATCAAGATTTACCCTGTGAAATATTCGTCGCGAGGTTTGGAACACCCTGTATATTGCTTTAATTTCGATGATTCTTTATTTCCGTCATGTCAATGTAATTGATCAGTTGATCTTTTTTTTCCCTCTTTATTGCCTTGTGTTCGTTGATCAAAGCCAATTTTCACGTTTATTGTAGATACACGCCAAGTATTGGGGCTCATAAGGCTTATGCGGTTACACTTAATTGGAACGACGCTCGTTTGTTCTGCGAAGAGCGAGGCGCTCACCTGGTAATCATTAACTCCCGTGCTGAGCTCAAAGTTATCAGAACGCTCGTGAAAACCGTGCAAAAAGCCATTTACTGGATTGGCGTTCACGATCTCTACAAGCAGGGGCAATTTGTCACTATCCACGGCGAATCGTTGGAAACGACAGGATTTGCCGAGTGGAGATCAGGGGAACCGAACAACGCGGGAAATTCTGAGCATTGTGTAAACGTGACAGAGGAGGACAAGCTGAACGATACGCCTTGCGATGTCATTCTTGCCGTTGTATGTGAGTTGCACCTGTGATAACAGATCCCCGCGCATCCTGAATCGACACAGAGAAAATTTACCATACACTTTCCTCCGTGCACATTAGCTCCCGTACATGTATCTCCCTAACATTACTTGAGAATTGAGGTCCAACTAATACCTATGAATCCTAAACGAATGTGATGCGTACCGAACCGTCATAGAAGGGTAAATTAAGTGGACTAGTTGTAAGTACATCATGTTTAACTTGGTAATACTCTAGCCCTCTTTTGAGGTTTCGACAAATGCAACAACTAGGGATTCACTCTTTACGCCAATCTCCGCTGTATGAGCTCTCAAGTCAATTATTACCCAGAATTTTGCCAATTTAAACAGGATGTACCCTCGGTTGCGGATAATAAAGGGCGACAGTTTCAGATATTGTTGTAGTATACACTTTTTGGAAATTTTCAATTACTGTTAATATATATTTTATGCACGTAAAGTTAATATTGTGTTTGGTAAAAATAAAATGAAAAATAATCATATTGCTGGAAAACGAATTGATTTTTTGACGCTATTCATTTCATTTCCTATTTCATATCTTATGATTGTCAAGATCAATTTACGGGGATGGATATCGTCCCATCGATTGATAAATTTTTATGACGTTGCTTGTGTCTGTATACCTGTTGGTTATCCCTGCTCAAGTTATCCTAGATAAAGATTTGTCTTAGATGAGTGAGAAAGACTCGGGGTTACAAAAACCTGTTGTTGTTAAGAAATTAGAAAAAAAATGTATTGAAAATTAATTTCAACTGGTCGATTGGAAATGATATAAAAAATATTCAAATTTGTTGGTCCTGGATTCACACGACCGGCGCTTCATATACAATTATAATTAAACTTCATAATTGTATTCATGTAACTGTGCTATAATCAGGTTCCACGATCATCATCTCACTTATCGTCAATGAAGCTCGTGGTATTTTGAAAAGTGGGTAAATCGATCAAATACGAATAAGCTACACATGCGTAAGTTAAATTACCTGCTCTTAGAAAATATCATAGACAACGGTCAGTATCTACGGTGTTTATTGTAAGTTTCGTCAGATAAACTGCAGAAACAACTCTTCCATAATGTGCATCGTTGTCTCATCCATCAGTTATATTGCTGCTTCCGCCAAGCCACGAAAGAACACGCAGGAAAACTTCAATGGAAATCACGATTTTTTAAACGTTATTTGCCCAAAACATTTTTGGGATGTCCAGAGCACTTGTTTTCGCCATGAAAAATAGTAGATTACGACACAAGTGCGCGAAGTAGCTACGTGATTCTCGAATTGAATAATACGTCCAGATTTTTCCTCCTACAATCTGACGTATATCAGGCACTCCTATCAAAATGTGGTCGAGATCAAATGCCACAGGTCATATACTGGGCCTGCGTCTGTCTTTGTGCACTCGAGATATTTTCCTTAATATTGTAAAATACTTCGAATCTCCAAAAATGGATCTGTAATCGTGAGCACCCAATCGTAGGGCATATTAATTGGATTTCTCAAGTTTTGTTAACAAATATTATAGACAACGGTCAGTATATGTACTTGTAATCGTGAAGAGAGGATCGCATCTTGGTGGAAGGATCCGTCGGGAAGGGTCAATTGAAACTCTTCATGTTTTTGGTGAGCGACGTTTTGGCAGAGTGATGTTCCCGCGAAAGTTCCTTTTCAACGACGAGACTAATAACACCTCATGTTGCAAGGATAGTCCTAGGGTGCCTAAATTCGGCTGGCTGGGCCCAGCCGAAAAGTCGCTCACCAAAAACGTAAGGAGTTTCAATCGACCCTTCCCGACGAATCCTTCCACTATGGGAAACGGGTCACGATCCATCAACCGATCCCATCTTACGAAAACCATCTGATAAGATTCATAATGAGTTAATTTAAAGACGTTATTTCTGCTGATCCAGCGCAATGTAAACGAGGGTTACGATTATTTCATCATTTTCGGAAAGAGCAGCCGCGTAATTATCTTGTTAACAGTGCTTTCGGTGGCGATAATGCTGATATCAACTGCAGGTCAGGGTGTCAATGCGATACTATATAAATCTGTAAGGCAAGCTTCGGGAGTATTCAGTTGCTTGTCCATCTTACGGTACAACAATGCCAGCTGTACAATTGATGGTTGTACTTGGGCATGTTTATTTTTTTGGCCTATCGCCCAATAATTTTTCAACCGTCAACCAGTCATTGATCCAGCCAACACCCGCTTCTACCGATATTCCAACTATCACCGAGTCACTGACCCGGTTACCCGCAACGACTTCTGCACCCAGCTTGCGGTCTGACTACACGTAAGAGAAGCTATATATGTCTTTAATTTCAATGATTCTTTATTTCCGTCGTGTCAATGTAATTGATCAGTTGGTTTTTTTTTTTTTTTTTCCTCTTCATTGCCTTGTGTTCGTTGATCAATGCCAATTTTCACCTTTATTGTAGATACACGCCAGGTATTGGGGCTCATAAGGCTTATGCGGTTACACATAATTGGAACGACGCTCGTTTGTTCTGCGAAGAGCGAGGCGCTCACCTGGTAATCATTAACTCCCGTGCTGAGCTGAAAGTTATCAAACAGCTCTTGAAAACCTTCAAAAGAAGCGATTTCTGGATTGGCGTTCACGATCTCTACAAGGAGGGACAATTCGTCACTATCCACGGCGAATCGTTGGAATCGACAGGATTCGCCGAGTGGCATTCAGGGGGTCCAAACAACCTGAACAATAATGAGCATTGTGTATACCTGACAAGGTGGGACAAGCTGAACGATTCGCCTTGCGATGCCACTTTGAACGTTGTATGTGAGTTGCCCCTGTAATAAAAGATCCCCGCGCATCCTGAATCCATCACGGAAAAAATTGACCATACACTTTTTTTCCGTGCACATTAACATTACTTGAGAATTGAGGTCCAACTAATACCTATGAATCCTAAACGAATGTGATGCGTACCGAACCGTTATAGAAGGGTAAATTAAGTGGACTAGCTGTAAGTACATCATGTTGAAATTGGCAATACTCTAGCCCTCTTTTGAGGTTTCGACAAATGCAACAACTAGAGATTCACTCTTCACGCCAATCTCCGCTGTACGAGCTCTCAAGTCAGCTATTACCCCGACTTTTGGAAATTTAAACAGGATGTACCGTCAGTTGCGGATAATAAAGGGTGACAGTTTCAGATATTGTTGGTATACACTTTTTGGAAATATTCAATTGATGTTAATATATATTTTATGCAAGTAAAGTGAATATTGTGTTTGGTAAAAATAAAATGAAAAATAATCATATTGCTTGAAAACGAATTGATTTTTTGACGCTATTCATTTCATTTTCTATTTCATATCTTATGATTGTCAAGATCAATTTACGGGGATGGATATCGTCCCATCGATTGATAAATTTTTATGACGTTGCTTGTGTCTGTATACCTGTTGGTTATCCCTGCTTAAGTTATCCTAGATGAAGATTTGTCTTAGATGAGTGATAAAGACTCGGGGTTACAAAAACTTGTTGTTGTTAAGCAATTAGAAAAAAAATGTATTGAAAATTAATTTCAACTGGTCGATTGGAAATGATATAAAAAATATTCAAATTTGTTGGTCCTGGATTCACACGACCGGCGCTTTATATACAATTATAATAAAACTTCATAATAAATTGTATTCATGTAACTATGCTATAATTAGGTTCCACGATCATCATCTCACTTATCGTCAATGAAGCTCGTGGTATTAGGGGAGGTGCGAAAATTAATAAAATACAAATAAGTTGAACGCGTTTTGGCAGTTGAAAATAAGTAGGTATTGGGATCCTTGGAATGGGCGTGGCTTTGAAATTTTAGCCTTCTTTGGGTAGTTCTATTTTCGTCACTAGTTGGCGTATCGAGGTTCTAAGGTTACCAATATGAAAAATGATTCCCATAAAATGGTATCATGAACTATCCCTCGAATCCTGTATCTCAAACTCCATATTATTGCATCCTCAATCTACCCTTCAACGGGCTCCATTCGACTGGTTCGAAGAATCGACTGTTATGTTAACGTAGGAAAAGGTGCAGTGCGAATTTCATCCACGACTCCAAGCTCTTGTAATTAGCAATAATTACACATTTTTAATCATTTTCTAGTCATTATGAAAATAATTGTCTGTTTTAATAAATTTTCTGTTCGGATTGCTATGAAGCTGCACAAAAAGTTAAAAATATCGATATTAAGGGGAAAAAAAAAATCAGTTCGTAAAAATTGTTACAACCGACACCGGTCTCCCCTGAGCTACAATTTGAGTGATTTACAGCTTATAAAAAAACGAAAGGAATTAGATTCATATGTCCAGATTTTTCCTCATACAATCTGACGTATATGTCAGGCACTCTTATCAAAATCTGGTCAAGATCAAATGCCACGGGTCATACTGGGCCTGCGTCTATCGTTGTGAACTTGAGATACTTTCCTTAATATTGCAAGATACTTTGAATCTCCAGAAATGGATCTGTAATCATGAGCACCTAATCATAGGAAAAAGAGTTTCAATTGACCCTTCCCGACGAATTCTTTCACTATGAGAAACGGGTCACGATCGACCAACCGATCACATCTTACGAGAACCCTCCGATAAAATTCATATTGGGTTGAACCATAGCTGTAATTTCTGCTGATGTAAGACAAAGTTAACAAGTGTTGCCGTTATTTCATCACTTCCTAAAAAAAACAGTGGCGTAATTATCGCTATTGACGCTATTCTCGGCGGCGAGAATGCTGGTATCAACTGCGGGTCGCAGGGTGTCAATTCGCTATGAATTATGATATAAATCTGTAAGTCAAGCTTCGGCGGTATTCAGTTGCTTGTCCATCTCATAGTAGAACAATGTCGGCTGTGCAATCGATGGTTGTATATGGAATCGTCTATTTCCTTAGCCAGCTATTGGCCAATTCTACCGGAATTCCAATCATCACCGAGTCACTGACTCAGTTAATGCCCACAACGACTGCTGCACCCATACCGCGGCCTGGCTACACGTAAGAGAAACTATATTTCTTTAATTTCAACGATTCTTCATTTCCGTTATGTCAATGTTAATTGATCTTTTTGATTTCCATTGTTCCTTTCCTTTTCCATAGCCTTGTGTTTGTTAATCAAAGCCAGTTCTTACGTTTATTGTAGATACACGCCAGGTATTGGGGCTCATAAGGTTTATACGACGCTACTCAAATGGGAGGCCGCTCGTTGGTTCTGCGGAGAGCGAGGCGCTCACCTGGTAATCGTTAACTCCCGTGCTGAGATGGAAGTTATCACACAGCTCATGAAAAACGCGGGAGTAACCTATATCTGGACTGGCGTTCACGATCTCTACAGGGAAGGGCAATTCTACACCATCGACGGTGAACCGTTGGAAACGGCAGGATTCGCCGAGTGGGCTCCAGGGCAACCAAACATTCGTCCAGGAAGGCAACATTGTTTATACATATTTTCGGGTAGTCTGGGGGTTACGCCTTGCACAGAATTCGTTTCTAATTTTGCGTGTGAATTGCCCCTGTCATAAAAGATCCCCTGCATCCTGAATTCACATTGCCTCCTGATGTACTTGTATGTCCTCTAAACATTACTATTGAGATTCAACTAATATACCTATGAATCCAAAACGAATGCGATGCGTACCGAACCGTTATATGGAAGGGTAAATTCGGTGGAGTAATGGAAAATAGAGTTTATTTTTAGTCAGTAAGTATATATTTCGTTGTACAGTAGACTCTAGATAAGTGGCCATCCGCTAAGTGGCCCTGCAACTGCAGCGACTTCCCCTTCACACGGGCGGTCACTCACACAAACACTATGCCCCTCACCACAGCAGTATGCGCACTAACAGCTTCTCCCACCACGCGTCATGCGCCTCGTCCTCAGCCGTGGTGGGAGCGTTTCGTAAGTAGCCATTTTCCTCTCCTATAGCCCCGTTAGATGGCCACTTATCTAGAGTCTACTGTACTAACAAAATCTGAAACTGTCGCCCTTGAGCTTCCGAGACCGAGGGTACATCATGTTTAAATTGGCAATACTCTAGCCCCCTTTTCAGGTTTTGAACAATGCAACGACTAGAGATTCGCTATCTACGCCAATCCCCGTCGTATGAGCTTCAAAGTCACAGCTATTGCCCAGAGTATTACCAACTTGAACACGATGTACCCTCGGTTGCAGATGATAAGGGGCGACAGTTTCAGATATTGTTAGTATACACGTTTTGGAAATATTCAATGCTTATATATTTTATGCACGTAGAGTTAATATTGTGTTTGGTGAAAATAAAATTCAAAATTTTACACACGACCGGCGCTTCATACAATTACAGTAAAACTTCACGATTGCGTATTTATGTAATTATATATGTTATAATTAGGTTCTAAGATCATATAACTTCGTCAATGAAGCTCGTGGTATTTGGGGAGGTCCGAAAATTAATTGAATACAAAAAAATATAAAAAAATTTGCAAAATTCAATCTTCCGTCTCGTCGATCACATTAGATTTTTCTGTTTGACTTGCGGTGTCCGGCACTCGTGGTGTCGTGAATTACAAATACATTTCGTCAATTCCATCCGATGATATAGACTGGAGCGAATGTTCTCGCGTTTATTTGGGGTTCATTTCGAAACCAGGCGATATCTCATGCCCTAAGGGTCGCAGAGGAATGAATTTGTGATCAAACGACAGGGCGTTTCACCCTCTTCACAACAAGTACCTACATCCAAATATTTCGTCCATTTCAGTACAAGTCAGACGAGATTGAAGGTCCAGCGAGGAGACGCAAGGTTCGTATACATTTCTCTACGTGTTTGTATACAACATGAAAAGCTTTCACCGGAATCCAATAATAGATAAATATAAAAACTCTCGAAGTGCACTAAAACAAAGTGACTGCGATTATTTAAGGTCCGTACTATTATCAATCTGAATTTATCGCACGATCAGATAGCTGCAGCTACGTGAAACTGTGAATTCGAGTCGGTATTACAGATACCGTTAGCAACGCCATTTCGGTTTGAAATAATGTTTTTCATTGATTACTAGTCCACCAAATATCATTTCGACGTATTGAAATAATTAAACTATAGTGAGTTTTCACAGCTTTATTATACGTTAGCCCATAGTTAATTGATTCCTGCAGGATTGCTCCGGCATTGATCATCCGAAACAAACCAAGTTTCACATGAATATTTTAGACAGATATGTCTGCTGTGTGAACTACGTAAATCGCATTACATCAATGGGAAGTATTCGTTTTTCTGTACGGATTTACTTCATTTTCATATTTAGGGAGTTTCTTAATCTTGTTTTCGCAAGTATCACAATATTCTTTCTTACAAATTTCAATAATCCTAGTTTACACAGCGCATCCATGTGTGTTGGATAAGTGTGTGAAGTCTAAATCCCGAATAAGTTAATTCGCAGTAAAATTCAATGTCTGCTGGCACATTGTTGATAAAAAGCGCGCTAACAGAAAAGCGAATAAAACTAAGTAAAAATGATCATAAAATGAATTTCAAGGTATGCGTAAGCTTCGAAAACCTTTCGCGATTCATTTTCCAATAATTTAAACATCAGCGATCAACTCTAATTCGTATCATTCTAATAATAAAAATGTTAAATCGAATGAAAGTTTCAAACGTATCCTACAATAATGGTCACGTGGTGTTCCATTCCTCGCTCAGCTATTGGCTAACAGAAGTCGAATCAGACACGGCAACGTGCCACATATATCGAAAATCGAGTTATAATTCGAGTTCTATCGCACGTGGTAACGTATATCGATACGATATACCGACTACGATTATATTTCGTGGCGTTTGTATGTGGTATAAGGTATTGTGCTGCTGTTGCCCGACCGTTCGCTGATGTCTATCAAATCGTTTTTAATGTTATTATAATATAGGAAAATAAGATGTGGGCCTTGAGTGATGTTTCGAGCATAAAGCTCGCATTTTTCTCCTACTTAATGGTGAGTCAAATCAAAGCCTTAAACTACATAAATGTGTATTGAAACTCATATGTGTTTCGGAAGTGGACAGCATTAAACTGTCACATGAATCATGTCATACTTAACTGGCCTTATTCTATCTTGTAGAAATCGTACTTTCCGTTATTCATTCCAACAAATGTTATTCCTGGACCAATCATTCTCCGAAACACGTTCTTATCCAATTTCACAATGTAATCATAACCTAGAAACGTTAATGTATTCTAACCTCAAAACTATTCTGATTATATTCAATTATTCACACTTACGTAGCACTGTTTTTTTTTTTATCGCCGGTCACGTGCCTCTGTACAATATCAAATACGAACATATTTAGAACACAAATGTACAAACATCTGGTCATTACTCGAAAATTCAAATTTTTTTTCACACCTTAATTCCGCTTCAAATATGTTTGATAAAAAATAAGCTTCCTTAAATTGTTGGATAAGCATCCTATCCGAGTTCGAATATTCATCCGTTTCGATTTCTGATGAAAAATTCATACGGATAAAAAAACAAAAATCTATCCGTACCCATCCGACTCTTTTTTTTTTTATCTGATTTGAATTTCTTATCCACTTTTTAAACAGAACTTTCGGTCCAGAGAGAACTCTATCTGATTCGAATTCTTATCCATTATCAAACTTGATTTCGGATAAAGAAAAGAATTTATGAGATTCGGATAGTACGTTTAATCTCAGTCAATGATTCAGATAAAACTAAAATCTCCGTTCCTCATCCGAAAGGCATTTTTTTTTTTTTTTTTTTTTTTATATAGAAAGTTTATCCGTTTCTATGCCATTTTTGTAGAGAAGTGAAGATCAATATCTAAAAGAAATTGTAAGTTTATTCTAATTATCGGATAAAAATCCTATCCGGGTTTAAATATTCATCCGTTACTATTTGTGATAAAAAATTTATCCGCGTAAAGAAAATCCTATCCGTATGTAATCTGAATATTATGTTATTCGATTGAATTCTTTATCCATTATCTAAACAGAACTTCGGATCAAGAGAGAATTCTATCCGATTCGAATTCTTATCCATTATCGAACTTGATTTCGGATGAAGAAAGAATCCATCAGATTTGTATAGTATGTTTATTTTCAGCCAATGTTTCGGATGAAAAGCAATTCTCCGTTTTTTATCCGAAAGCCATTTTTTTTTTTAATCCAAATTTTATCGGTTTCTCTGCCTTTTTTTGTGGAAAAGTAAATAAAAATATCCAAAAGAAATTGGTTTTAAGTTTATTTCAATTGTCGGATAATAAACATCCTATCCGAGTACATGCGTGCAAAGTCTTCATCAATAATGATAATAATAACGATGTTAATAATAGTCGATAATAATTGTTCAATTTGGTATCTTCTAGGTGCAAGTGTTATACAGACCTGTGTATAGCGGTGCAGTTCCACTTACGCAGGGTAACATTGATATGACATTAGGTAAGCCTATTTCTTTATCTTGTTTAATGTTTATTATTTATTAAGCTTTGTGAAGGTCGTTTTTAAACGGCTTGAAACATATCGCTGCTATCTAAGTCGAGTAAAGAAACTATCGCTATTTCTATATTTCTATATTTATCAACTTTCTCTTTCTAATATAAAATGTACAAAAAAACAAAAAAAGGAAAACAACTGAAATGGACACCTTTTCATATTCACTGTAAGAAGTTGAATGAAGAAACATCTTTTTACTATTTTCCCTCTTCACAGCATCCAATGAATTAGTTTTCATAAATTTCTACGCTGAATGGTGTCGCTTCAGCAGTTTGTTAGCTCCGATATTTGATGAGGCAGCGGACAAAGTAGCATCAGAATTTCCTGACGCCGGGAGAGTTGTCATGGGAAAAGTTGATTGTGATTCAGAGTGTGAGTATGCCGACAGTCCTATTTTCACATCCTTTCCTACATGCTAGGATGAATGAATTTTGCTTGAAGATAATTCCATGAAAGGAAGAGATCTGTGACTGAGTTAAACTAGAAAATAATCAATTTTTATTCTTCTTCAGCCTCTGTTGCATCCAGGTTTCACATCAGTAAATATCCAACGTTAAAAGTGATCAGAAATGGGCAGCCCACAAAGAGGGAATACAGAGGTCAACGTTCGGCCGAAGCATTTGTACAATTTGTTAGAAAACAGCTTGAGGATCCAATCAAGGAGTTCTTTGATCTTAAGGACTTGTCCAATCTTGATGATAAGAAGCGGATGATCATTGGATACTTTGATAGAAAGGATGTTCCCGAGTATGAAATGTTCAGGAGAGTTGCCACCAATCTTAAGGACGATTGCCAGTTCCACGTCGGCTTTGGGTAAAAAAAATTTCACTCTATTCCTATTCTCGACTCACTTATTACTTTAATCAAACACGAATCTATTTACTTTGCTAAAGCTAATGCTTATCGTACCACAGGCTTGCTTTACGCTTCTACAAGCATGATGCTTATAATATGTATCTTTTACAATGTGAAAAACGTTTTATTCATCCATAAAGAAATTTGATAGGAGGAAGTCAATACTTAAAAATCTTTGGGTAAGAATTCTATCCATTGTTTAAAATTCCTGAACAGTCAGGGTCGTCGTTTACCCCATTCAAAGATGATCGTTTTAACAAAACAGCGGTTTAAGTGGGAAAACATTTATTCTTAACGTCGTGATGAAAATTTCGCTTATCTTATCAAATATTGTTTACATTCTCATGAATTTAGACTTAAAGTACATGCTCGTTGCGTAAACTGATCGGTTTTTTGTAATTCTATATAAATATTTCGACGTGTTAGGGAACAAATTTCCCCTGTTTAATCTTCGCTAATGGCTTTAGTGCGCTTTAGGAAGCCTTGTAAACTCCAATACTGTAAATTTAGTCATTTCCTACAAAAATATATGATCAAAAGTCGCATAAACACACCAGGTAAACTTTTCCTACTCTGAATACTGAAGCTTGCTCTGTCATTCTCTAATAAATCATGGAATTTGATCAAAAATCTGATTAAATTGAACACAAATCAATCTTAATATAAAGTAATAGCATTATGTTTTCTCTCCGTACTACTACTGTGTGTGCGCATTAAATTTTTTTTATAGTAAATCTATAATTGATTGAGAGAGACTTTATATTCTTGGATCTTTATACTGTTTGTAATAATAATCTAATTGTTTTGATTTGACAAGCCTTTGCTACAATAAAAGCTGTGAAATTGGACAGCTTTTTGATTTGGTGTAAGTAAAGATTGAATTTTGTTGTTACCCGTCTTTATTGCACTGCTAAATGCTTGTGTCCCTATTACTTCCTTTATGTATTCTATTCCCAGTTCAAGATATACAAACTCCGTTTCATATCTAGGATCAGTAAATTTTCTTCAAAGATATGTATAATACAAAATCGCACTCTACCCAAATATCTGTAGCAACCGATACACCGAATACTGCTAACTGTTCGAAAATCTATCATTTTATTTTGATAGGGGATTTGCAGTGCACTATATTGGCTGTTAATTTGTTCGATGTTAAATGCAATAATATTACCTCGCCTAGCTTAACTACAGGAAAAACGTTACATAAACAGAATCACTTAGATTATAGAGAATGATTAAATCTTACATCCTTGTATTCTACTGCTTGTGGCATACTTTACGCTTGTTGCAAAACAAAAACAGGAAATTGTGGTAATAGCGTAGATTGTCGCCTCTAATGAAACATAAAAATTTAATCTCGATGAATCGAGAACTATAAACGATTCCAGAGGCACTGAATTTGTTATTAATTCTAAGTCTTAGAAATGGTGAAATAGTATTCTAAGAAGTCAGTTTTTTCACAGCTCTATGTACGTCTCAAAGTACAGTTAATCAAGTGTGAAGAAGCTGAATAAATAGAATATTTCTAGAAATGGTGTTCTTCTCAAAGCTGGAAATTTGATCGATGATTTTATCGATATTTAAGAAATGTATCTATACATAGTTATTTGCAATATAATTTAAAGTAATTAATTATTTTTAGGGGCGCCAGCCAGGCGATGCATCCGCCAGAACAGCCCATCGTAGTATTCCGATCTGACAAAGCCTTGTCAAACGATGACGACGAGACTTATAAAGGAAGCATGAAGACTTTTGATGAACTTAACATATGGGCGCAAGAAAAGTGCGTGCCACTAGTCAGAGAAATAACTTTTGAAAATGCTGAGGAATTAACTGAGGAGGGTCTACCTTTCCTCATTCTTTTCCACAAGCCTGATGATACGGAAAGCGTCAAAGCATACAAAGACATCGTTCTTGGATCTCTCATAGATGAGAAACGTAAGTTTAACTATATTCTCAGCTAAATTATGACGATATCACATTAGTGTGCGCAGGTGTGGTTCTGTTTACATACACAGTCCAACGTACGCGCTTGGCCCACTTTCTATAGAGTGATATTTCTGATTAATGAAAGAAACTTGAAAAAATTTATTTTTTCAGAAAGCATTAATTTCCTGACAGCGGATGGCTTGAAGTTTGCGCATCCCCTTCATCACTTGGGAAAGAGTACCTCAGACTTGCCGTTGATAGCTATAGACAGTTTTAGACACATGTACTTATTCCCAGACTTCCAGCAGATATTTCAGCCTGGTAAATTGAAAAATTTTCTACAAGATCTTCACTCGGGAAAATTACATCGTGAATTTCATTACGGTCCTGATCAATCCGAACAACAAGACGATAATCAAATAAGTGGCCAAGTGAAAGTACCGACCAGTCCCCCAGAATCAACGTTCAAAAAATTAGCACCAAGCAAAACAAGATACACTTTACTTAGGGACGAACTATAAAAGTATATTTTAAAGAAGAAAGAAAAAAAGAAAATAAGAAAAATAAATAAAGGAGCTTAAATCTGTAAATTAAAAAATATAGCAAGTGGGGTTGTCGCTGCATGGTCAGTTCTCTTTCATTGATAATAAGAACAGCTGAATGAAAAATGAATTAATAGCTTAAATTATACAATAACAATAAGTGAAGAAAAAAAATAATTATTGTCTCATTTTTCCATCGAGAGATTTTTTTAATTTAATTTTTTTTTTTTTTTTTTTTCACTCGATTTAGAGAAAGAACACCAAAGTAAATGCATTTTTTATAAAACTGTATGTGTAACGCCTATATAGTATATCCGGACCGTTTATGATATTGCCAGAATCTAAGATATGTAATTAATTTTTTGTTGTTTGTTTTTCGTTTCGTTCCTTACGTTTTTTTTTTTTTATTTTTTTGTGAGGTAAAAAAAAAAAAGTGTAATAATTAGTCCTTGCACAAAAACTGGATATACATGTATTTAGAGATGAAGAAAAAAGTAACAAAAAAAGTAAAAAAAAAAAAAAAACAAACAAAAACCTTAGAAAAAACGAATAAAATAATACTGTATTACATTTTAATAACTGAAATTTGTATAAATATACTATACACATAAATTATTCATTATTTTAAGAATATAAGCTCCTTAGGCATGCATGATCGATGTAAAAAACAAACAAGAAAAAAAAATAACAACAACGTATGTATAATGGAAGAAGCCTTGTGATTAAAAACTTACTTGAAGATGATGGAGAATAACGAAGAAGATGAAGAAGAAGAAAAAGGAAAGTAAAATAAAATAAAATAAAATGAAAATTTGTTTTCCTTTTAATTTTGACAAGACAAACAACCGCGATAAAGTATATTATATTATACCTATACATCTACAAGCTGTAAATCAAGAATAAAAAAAAAAAAAAAATAAGAAAAATCATTGAATTGAATGAAATTGAATTGAAATCGTATTATAGATTCTGCAAAATTTATAATATGTAAAATAATTGTATAAAAATACAGTAAGAAATTTTGAAGAAAAAAAAAAAAACAAAAAAAAAAATAAAAATAAACCGAACACATTTTTTTAACAGATATTATTATGCATACATAAATTAGTTAGTATTATCTTTCTATACATAGTATAGTACACGTGATTATATTTGTAAAATTAAACCACGATTTTTAGTTGAGTAAAAAAAAGAAGAGACAAAAAACGAAACAAAAAAATAGATGTGATTCACCCACTTTATGAATAAGAATAACAATTTAGTCGTACGTATAAAAAGTAAATGATTAATAAATTCCAAATTTTATAAGATGCAATTCGATATATATTTAGTTTTCCATTTCTTTAACTACACGAGATCGCGTATAGACGGCTTCCAATTTGTCTCTATAGTTACGCGAAAAAAAAAAAAAAAAAAAAAAAATTAAGCATGCAAAGAGTTTTACTTCAATTATTTGCCATGTGCATAAATTGGCATAGGCACATTGTTCTTTTATTTGCTTTTTTTTTTTTGTTAACGGGGTTGAGTATTTTTTTCTGGGATATGTGTTCATCGAGCGACCATTGCATTGGTAGGGAAAAAAAAAAAAAAATTAAAAAATTTTGTAAATTGAGATGATCTTTTAATTTACTGAATATACATACTATATTATATATTAGGAAATGCGAATTATTTCTGTGAGATTCGTTTGTAATGGATGGTGGTCATTAGTTTAATGTTATATTAATAATTAATAAACAGTTATTCTAAGTCAAAAAAAAAAAAAAAAAACCCATTTTATAGTATATTCATTTCCTTTTATAACTAACTAGGCGTACCTACTATAAAAAACGGCAGCGGGGTCTGAACGAACTTTTTTTCGGGCTCCGACTCCAAATTAATAAAAACACACCCTAGCTGTGTTATTATTTCAGATCTTTATTCTAATAATCGACCCTTGATCACAGGGGATGAATTTTTTCATATTCAAAATACATATAAGTTTTTGCTATACTTTGAGTAAAATATTCAATCGCGGGATAACTTATTTGCAAAAAAAAAAAAATAAATAAATAAAAATCTGTGATTGTGAGAAATTTAGTGGGTTCATTAGAATCATCTATGGGTCATTAGGGTTGTCCTTATTCAGGGCTCAGACGAATTTTTGGACAGGCACCCCCCAAATCGGTTTCAAATAATTCAAAAACCATTCTACAATTTTTTCAGATTTTTATCTCAACTCTACCCCCTCCCACCAAGAGGGTGAGTTTCCCCATTTAAAATACACGCGTGTTCTGGCTATATATATTCTCAGTATATATTTTATTATAAGAGTAATGATTTCCAAAAAACATCTGTAACTCGGAGATTTTAGTGGGCATTGGTGCTACTAAGGGTAGAAAAATCTACGAAAGACTGAAAAAATTGAAAAAAATTGAAAAAAAAAGTCAGATTCAAAGTGGCAATTCGTCTTGATTGCCTGGGTATGATGATATTAAATTTTCATCAGATAGTAACACTAATGTCCTCTAAAATTTCGCAGTCACAAATTTTTTTTTTTGGTAATTATTACTCTTGCAATAAAATAAATACTGAGAATATACCCTACTGAAAATTTCCAGATGGATTCATCTGGTCGTTCGAAATTCCTATGGATTCCATATAAAATCTAGTGGATTCCTAGCACTCTCTAAATTCGAATCAGTGGAAAGTCACTGATGGCAGTTATAAGTATACCGAAATTACTGACAATCAGTGAAAATGTTACTGATTGTCAGTGATTTTGGTATACTTATTAAATATTACTGCCATCAGTGACTTTCCACTGATTCGAATTTAGAGAGCAGAATCCAATGAATTCCATCTGAAACCTGCTGGATTTCCAGCAAATTTCATAGGAATTTCAAACGACCAGATGAATCCATTTGGAAATTTTCAGTAGGGTAGCCACAACAAGTGTATTTTGAATGGGGAAATCCACCCTGTTGGTGGGAAGGGGTGTAAGAGTTGAGATAAAAATGTGAAAAAAATTAGTGAATTGTTTTTTTTTAATTATTTAGAGCCGATTTCGGGGGCACCTGCTAAAAAATTCTTTCGGATTCTGAATAAGGGCCACCCTAAAGGAACATTCCATGTCAATATTGTACGCAATTAATTGATTCTGACTTTTATTTTCATTTCACGAAATATCGTACCGAAAACTAACAACGAAAAATGACGTTGATGCATGTTTTTCTCGAATAGAATAGCATCGATACTCATTAATTTCTAACAATTATAGATCTTTTTTTTTTTCAAATAAATCGTCAAGCGATTAAATATATATACTAAAATTATAGCAAAAATCTTATATAGTAGATAAATGGAAGAACTCAATATCCCCTGTGATCAAGGGTCGAATATTGAAATAAAAATCTGGATTAATGACGCAGGTTCTTCTTATTATTTATTTAACATTAATTTATAGGGCTGCTTGATAAAAATGACCACTCTGTAAAGTTTCATTATATTAATAGGAATTTTGAAATACTGATAAAATAAATATGATACACATATATACGAGTTAGGGATATGGCAGGAAAGGAAAATAGAGAAGAAAATAGTAAAAACAATTAAATTACTGGTGAGTCCATTATAAAATGGCTGTATTTAGAGGTAATTAATAATTTTTGGTTTTTTTTTTTTTTCATACACGTATAATAATAATAATAATAATAATAATAATAATAATAATGATAATGATAATATCCCACTGATATAAACGTCTTCACCTTTTTTCTTTTTTTTTTTTTTCTTTTTTTTTTTTTTTTTTTTTTTTTTTTTTATTATGCCATGCTCTAATCTTACATTATCGAATAACACGTAACATGTTTTACATACACGGAACACCACACATACGGGGCTGCACTCTCGCCTGACCTTCCAACGTTTTAGGTATTTAAAATTTTTCAATTTCATCCTTACGACGAAACGTGGATATTTAGTATATATAATATAATATGTTATTCAGGTGAGCATATCAAAAGTTAAAATAACTATACTCATTAACAAAAATTTGCAAAAACAAAAAAATCATTACAAAATAACAATAATAATAATACACGTATATATATGGTCAGTTGAAAGATTTTAAAATATCTTAGACATATTTTATTAATTGTAGTTTCATTTCAAACATATTATATAGGGTTTCTTTTTCTTTTTCTTTTTCTTTTCTTTTTTCTAATTTTAGAGTGAAAAACTTGTATAAAAGTTTGAAAAACTAATAAATAATCACCTATTACTTCTTGCTAATTAATATATGTACTTACTCAATTTCGTTCTTTTATTTTTTTTTTTTTTTTCCTTTTCTGTTTTCTACGTTCTTATCATTTCGCATATATATATAAATAATTGGAGAGTAATCGCAGTGATGTGATGTTACGTGAATTTCTATTGACTGTCATATAACTGATATATTGAGAAATAAATTACGAGGGATAAGGAGAGTCTATATTAATGGTCTTTGAATTATTCACAAGTCTTATGAATATGTGTTGGCTATAAATCACTATTTCAAATAGATTATGAGTATGACTCAATATAGGCGAAGAAATATTCGTAATATCTTAGTGCCTAGTACCTATAATGGCGAAAGATAATAAATATATGCTTGAGATTCAAATTATAATTACGCGAATGGCCGCCAGGCTTGACTCACGGTCCACCTCGCGATTTCAGGCTTCGAATTCTATCGATAAATCCTCAAATGAAATATAATGTAAAGTTTGCCGTCTTATCCAGTGCCTGCAGGATTGAAAAACGTTTGTATTTTTGATTTTGGAAGAATTACTCAACCGTAATGTTGAAAGAAAATTTTCGCGTCTACGGACGCCATATTGTTTCATTGCTGTGTACTTGATAGCGCATAATATTATATATTCGGAGCCACGTTTCGTCGTAGATATATAATATAATAATATAACAATTTTATTTAAATTTTAACTCTAGAAAAATAACGTTATAAACTGTCTCCTTAGAGTATATATAATAATAACAGATGCTAAAGAGTATTTAAGTTACAAACGCGTTATTATACAACTTTCAAGAAATCAAAAATATAAATATTTTTACATACATTGCGGTTTGTTCTTTTTTTTTTTCTTTTTTTTTTTTTTTTATAATTATTATGCTTTTGACTATTCGTTTTATTATTAACACAACACACGTGTATACCTACACACGTGATGAGTATATTGTAATCCTAACGGTTTCAGATTTTCACTTTTACGCTAAATTGATTCCGCTTACACCTTTTAGGATATATTTTTACGTCTCTCTATTGTACGAGACAGATCTGCATTTATATATATATATAGTCAGCCTTTCTGACTGATTATATATTATATATTATATAATATAATATAATATAATATACCTACACAGTTTCATTTCTACACGACTTGTACTCGATTAATATAATAATGAAAGACATTTTCTTATTATAAATTATTATTTATCATAATCATATATCATTCACCACCATATGTTCCGCGGTCGTATAATATATAATATATAATAATATATTATTTATTATTCTGTCATATATAATAATTAATATATTCAATACAATCGTCATATTAATTAATATAATTATATAGAAGTATAACTATATCCATCAAATCAATTTTTATTATATTAATATATTTTATTTATTTATATATTATTAACGCATTTAGATAAACAACAACGTTTTCAGCTTCGTCGCATATACCATTTACTGCAATTTTTTTTATTTATTTTTCTTTATTTCTTATTTTTTAAGAGAAAGGGCTGCACAGTTTTTTTTTTTTTTTTTCTTTCCGAAGCAATTATAAGCCGTGCTTTAACAGTTATAATAATAACAATATATAGATATACATATACATATACATATACCTATATACCAGAAGTATTCGTGGAAACGCTTCATATGACGTCTGCATACAGGCAACTTAAACGTCAAGCTATTAGGTTGACTTCTGAGTTGCCTGTATGCAGGCGTTTTCATTTTCCAGTGAAGCGTTTCCACGAATACTCCCGGTATATATATGTATATATTATATACACATATATAATAATTTCACTTATATAATTTCTCTCAGTATATTATTTCAAATTCTTTGGAGCTTTGATGGTTTTATATACTTTCTTCTGTCAATCTGATTTTCTGAATATACATTAATTATTACTGATATCGCGATAACAATTATAAATATAATCATATTTCAACTGACAAATTATATGTATATTATATATAATATATGTATTAATATATATAGTAGGTTATTTATCAACGATTATAAATTGTATATTTAGGTCAAACGATTAACATCCAGTAATTTATTTATATATTTATATATTTTGTTTTTTTTTTTTCTTCTTCTTCTTTTCTCTCTATATATGTATATATTATATATACATACATATTAGGGTAAGTTTGAAAAAAATTCGATATTTTTTTTTTTTTTTTTTTTTTTATTTATTTCTTTTTACCCCTTTACGTGAAAAATGTTAATGCAGAAAGTGAAAAAAAAAAAAATAAAAAAAAAAAAATAAAAATTTATATTCTACTAATTGTACTTAACTTTATGGTTTATCAAATTTTCAATGAAAAATAATTATTGTAAAACGTGTTAAAAGATTATTCTTTGAAAATATAGGAAAAAAAAAAAAAAGTTATTTATTATTTGTTGTTTATTAACGTTATTTAAATTTTCTCTACAATTTGATTCATATATTTTCAAATATAATATATTTCAACACACATTTCACAAGAACTTTTTTTGGTATTGAAAATATTATGAAAAACTAATATATTATATCAAGTAGGTACACTAAACGGATTTTTTTAATCCAGAGCGCCGATTGGCTGTTTCTAGAATTGTCCAACTCGTCCGGATCAGAATCCATTACGTTTAGTGTACAATTGAGAAAATGAGCTCAAAATGGCTAAAGCTCTTCCTTTTAAAATTAATCTATTATGTAATAGAGCTTATATTTGGAGATAATTTTTCTTTTACCATATATTAGAATTTTTCACGTGACGGGGGAAAAAAAAAAAAAAAAAAAAAAACAACAACAACAACAACAAACCATCAACTCTTTTTCGAACTACCCTAATATATATATGTGTATATATATATTTATATAATAGGTATAGGTATTGTAGGTACTTTGATGAAACTCTGTGTACTTATTTTCTCTTTGTCAGAGATGTGATTTATAAATCGTCCCTCATTCTTATTACGTGTCTATCACAATAATAATAATAATAATAATATTAATAATAATAATAATAATAATAATAATAATAATAATAATAATAATAATAATAATAATAATAATAATAATAATCATAATAATACGACCGCATATTTTTTGTTTTAGTTATATATTTTTTTTTTTTTTTCACCTTCTTTCTCCTTTTTTTTCTATTATACAGGTATATTAAGTACGTCGTGATATAATAATTAGCCTAGATATGGAGATTTACATGCAAATAATCACGACAACTGTTGTTGCATCGCGAATAATTTGCATATATAATACATACTACTGTCTCACGTACTTATAGCACAATTTTACACTCAACAACGTTGTAATAATATCATTATTCAATATAATAATAATAATAATAATAATAATAATAATAATAATAATAATAATAATAATAATAATAATAATAATAACAATAATAATATTAATCAAATCAGGTTGTCTTGCATAATATATACATAATATATTATAATAATATAACGATTACTTTTCCATTTATTAAACATTTCTTCACATCAACTTATATAGATTGTTTTAGAACTTGTTATTCCGTTTTTTGAATGATTTTTATTTTGTTTTATTTATTTATTTTTTTTTTATTTATTATTTTTTTCTCGTCAGGAAGGGTTTTCATTTATTTATTGTATTTTTTTTTTCGTCAACTTTTTAAATAATCGCGTCATTATAAGTGATTTTATGTTTAAAAGGACATTAAAAAGCTATATGAGCGTTTTTACTTTAAATAGAATAATGTTGTAGCACCTATATAGTATATAATATTATATATACAAGTACCCCATGATTCTTCAATATCTATAGTTTTTTGGTATTTTGTTTTTTCTTCTTTCAAATTTAATTCAATTATTATTATTAATTTTAATTTTTTATTTTATTTTATTTTATTTTATTTTTTTTTTATTCCTCCATAAGTCATTTAATTATATATATATACCTATTTAGATGAGTACCTGGAATTTGAAATACATAGTGTTATTTAAACTATATTATTATAAAGTGATTATTTATCAATAAACGTTGTAGAGAACTAATTAATATATTATCGATTTTTAAATAAATAAAAGTGAAAAATTTGTTTTCAAATAATTTGGACGAATTTCATTATTTTCATTATTTTTAATATTATTAATCTTTTTTTTTTTTTTTTATTCTTTTCTTTTGTAATATTTCTTTGATATACAAATTTTATAATAGTTATTATTCTTTGTTTTATATTTCTCTTTTTTTTTTTTTTTTTTTTTTTAATTTTAATTTTTATTTTGATTATATACCTTGTCTTTTCCCTAGATTGTCACGGAGGTATTTCCAATTTCAGGTAGCATGCAGATTATAATGTTTATGAAATTTACTTTATTATAGTCACAATACTTTTATCGCAATTTAAATATCATAGCGGCGTTTTCTAGTATATATTATAATTATATGTAAATTACACACTTCTAAATTTTTAAAAACTTTTGTATATTTTAATATTCAGCAATAATTGCGTCAATTGCTGATCAAGAATTCAATCGAATAATTAAATAAACCAACAATTGACAATAAAGCTCAAATGAAGAAAAAAAAAAAAATTACAAACGATCTTTTTTTTTTAATATATACTTAAAAAGATATACATAAGTATTTAAATAAAACGGAAGACACAATTAATCATCAATATATTATATATTAAATAAAATATATATATGAAGGATTCTTTCTCAAGTGTGCCACCCATTTTCGTCGTGGTCTCAAATTAATTTCGTTACTTCCTCCAATGATTACCCTCCTTTTCAGGAGTTTTGCTGAATTTTTGCAGATTTTTAGCACTAGCAGGAGCGTAGATATATGAAATATCTGGATAATCTATTTATTTTACGTATTTATGAATTACTGATAATGAAAGAAAAATCAAAATACATGAAAGTTATGTTTTTTCATCAGCTTTCCAGTAAAAATATTTTCAATTTTAATAGAATGACAGTTAGGGCTAAAAATGCCAAAAAACCCAGAAAAAATGCGAAAAAAGGTGGTTTCAAGTTTTCGGGCCGCTTTGATTTTGATGAAAAAATTCGAGAAAGACTCTCTCATTGCTCAGAGTTTACTGTGTAAATCTTATTATGGGACCGCCATCCTTCCTAAAGCGTTCCAAGTTGTCATACGAACAAAAACAATCATTGGGCTATCTTCGGATGTTTTCTTCTTAGGAAGGAGTGGCGGTCCCATAATAAAATTTACAGAGTAAACTCTGAGCAATGAGAGACTCTTTCTCGAATTTTTTCATCAAAATCAAAGCGGCCCGAAAACTTGAAACCACCTTTTTTCGCATTTTTTCTGGGTTTTTTTGGCATTTTTAGCCCTAACTGTCATTCTATTAAAATTGAAAATATTTTTACTGGAAAGCTGATGAAAAAACATAACTTTCATGTATTTTGATTTTCCTTTCATTATCAGTAATTTATAAATACGTAAAATAAACAGATTATCCAGATATTTCGTATATCTCAGTGCTAAAAATCTGCAAAAATTCAGCAAAACTCCTAAAAAGTAGGGTAATCATTGGAGGAAATAATCAAATTAATTCGAGACCACGACGATAATGGGTGGCCCACTTGAGAAAGAATCCTTCGTATATATAATGAAAGTTTACAATTCTGTTATGAATTAGACATAATAATTCTCAATAAAAATTCTGCGCGTTAACATGCCTTATATATCTTTCTTTTACATTATACAGGGTGAATCTTTCCCGGTATCGCATTAGGGAGGGGCTCATCATCGCAAACGTTTCGCCCCTTTCTATTCATACTTATTATTATCACCGTATATCGGTAAACTATCCACTTTCATTTTCACGTGCCGTTAAAACTGACGATTTTAACAAGTATGAATAAAGAGGGGCGGGGCGTCTGCAATTATTAGCCCCTCCCTCATGCAATACCAGTGGAGATTCACCCGGTATATATGAAATAATTTTTTTTTTTTTTGGCACGCGCTCATAATATCTGCTGCTGTAATCTATAAAAAAAAAAAAAAAAAAAAATACTTTTTGATTAGATTCTGAGAGTAATTATAAATATCCGAATATATATTAGAAATTCTGAGAAAGGGTATAGAAATAATGATATACATAATCTAATTGATCACGATTAGATTCAACACAGTTTATTCCTTGGATATTAATATATGCGATTATGATGCGCGAATTCCGATAAATAAATAAATAAATAATGATATTATATTATCAGTTTTAAAAAATTCGAAACGAGTGCCAGCACCGTATCTATTATATATAAATCAAACTTGATCTCAATTTTTGATTTAACAATCACAAGTTTATAAGTAACAAAAATAATTATTCATTTATATTAATTTTTCTCAATCGAATTCAACGATCAATTATTATTTCGCAATTTATTTATAAGTATATCGTAATTTGCAAAGTGGGCAAATTAAACTGAATTCACAAAAATTCATATAATATTGTATAATTGTGATAATAGTATAATGCATCTGTCTAATTAAGTGTAAATTTCATATTCGATAGGGAGAACTTTGGATAGAATTATTTAAACCGTTAACAGGTATTGTCTTTGGGACGTTATGAATTACTATTTGAGTGACTTATAACACGATATATAATTATGTTTTTTCTTTTCGAAGCGTACGTTTATGGTTAATATTATACAATAATTTAACTCCCTTTTTTTTTTTTTTTTTTTTTTTATTAATATTTTCTTTCCTTTTAAACAAAGTGAAACTTGGAAACTTAGTTAGAATTTTGATTTTTTAATTTTTTTTTTTTTTTTCTTCAATTTTAGATAACGTCACGAAATAAGAAAAATCGACCATGTTTCTATTGATCGAATGAAATTAAAATCAAACACATCAATGTCTAGTATATAATTATATATAAAACTTGAACAGTGTTTATAAATTGACAAAAAAAAAAAAAGAAAAGAGAAGATAAAATGAAAATCCTTCAAAATACAGCAAATGGAAAATAGCAAAAATATTATACCTCGGGCATTGAACATTTACTACATTTACATTATATATTTATAACATATTAACATCTGTTTTTATTGTATATAATATTAACTATTTTTATTCATATAATTTCTCGTTCGAATGTATCGAAGTACGTGCGCAGCTTCATCGATAATAATATATAGTAATAATATAGCGATCATAATATATAATAAATAATTATCAGCGAAGAGCAAAAAGATTAAAAATACCTGCTGTATAATTATATTAAATAAATTTGGTGTTTTTAAACGCAGCTTATTTAAAATTTCAGCCTCAGATATATATATATATATATATTTAATTATACTCGTGCGAAGAATAATATTGATTAATAAATTTATCAATTAATAAAAAGATTCCGATATATAATACTATATCATAGTAACACACATTATTTTTCATTTTTTTTTTTTTTATTTTTGTTTGTATTTGTTTTGTTTTTTTTTTTTTTATAAAGCGTACAATAATCGCAATCATACCTTAATTATTATTTGACAGGAGAAATTTATCGATTCGCATATATATATAAATTATATAAATTACACGCGCTATAATGAGCAACTAAAAATCATATGTATACCGAGAGTTTTTGATGAAACTGGTGGCCCGGCCGAGCCAAGCCTCATGCACGCGGTTACGTGTCTGTGTTGGTTTCACCGCAAGGAGGGGATCACCAGTTTCACCGAAAACTCTCGGTATAGGTAAGTATAGGTATAGATGTATGTATGTATGTATGTATGTACGTAGACGTCGATCTGCACGATTTGTAATAAATAAAAATAAAAACAATGTAATATTTATAATTAGATTAATAATAGTTTGAAATATTAAATTTAATAATAATAATAATAATAACGATAGCATAGAGATAGATACGCTAACCGAAGCTCAGTTGATTGTTTTAGGAGCAACCTTGTTTTCATTATCCACTAACTTACAATTTTATTGCGACGATTAGGAAGATTGCTAATTTATCGCAATTATTAATTGTCAGAATCTATCATTTTTTTTTTTTTCAAATAGAAAATAAAATGTATTTTTTTTTTTTTTTTTTTTGTATTATTATTCACTTTATCCGACAGCTGCATTAACTACCGCAGCTGAATACGATAATTTTAATTCGCTTTTAAATCGCCTATACATTTATTCAACTTACGCGTTTTACGCCGTTTGTTATACATTATTATAGTTTAATATAAGTTTAGTATAGTTGAAAATAATCTGAAATCAAAACGAAGATTTTGCTCTTTCTTTCTTATAATTATAGCTATATATATATATATTAGGGTGGTCCTTAATTATAGGTCATATTCGAATTTCAATACTCCTATGAGCCAGAACGCTTCCAAATATCAAAAAAAAAAAAAAAAAAATTCAGTCAAAACCCCAGCTTCATATCTCAATTCTAAGTACTGACCCAAAGCCTTTGAACTTACTTTGAATTTAAATAACGCACGATTTTTAGTACTTCGGGGTTATTTTTTAATTATTCCCATCGCATTATCGCTTCTCCGAATCTGAAACTCAGTAGGTGTCCGTGAAAAATTGTACAGATTTTTAACGACAAAATTTTATTCATCACAATTTAGAGATTAGAATTTTTTTTTTTGGTAAGCTATAGCTCCGAAAATTATATCCTCTGAAAATATGTCGAATTTTCATGAAATACTTTACTACTACAAGTAAGGAGTGTAACAAGTTTCAAATTTTTTCGGAGCCAAACTACATTTTTTGAAAATATATTTAGAGACGTTCCGGCCCATGGAAGCATCGAAATTCGTAAAATGATCAAATTAAGGACCACCCTAATATTCATACATATATTATCGCCGAAATTTTTCTATATTATTTGCGATATTATGGTAGATTAATTTCATAATTATTTTACGGTTTTGGTGGTACCTTTTATATAGACCTTGTGATTTTTAACGAATTTATTATTATATCGTTAGGCTCTTAGAATACGAAACGGTTGTTAATATTATTTAATCAACACGTATACCTACGTTATAACGCGCTAATAATGTATATATAAATTAAAGTCCTTTTTCCAATGGATTTGGGACGGTGTCATGTGAACTTGACAATTTCAATTATAGAAATGAATTCACTTATCCGCTCCCTTTTCCGCTTATCAATGCCATGGTCCTCCCCACTGCAGTCTTCCGGCCAGTCGTAATTTCCTTTTATAATTCCGATTTCCCGAAACTAATTCTTTGAAGTCAGGATTGTCACGAATTCTAAAAGAACACGAAAATTAAATTCCAAATTTTATTATTTACGATAATATAATTTAATCAAACGATTTAAACGAAACTTAATATATAACCTTCGTAGTTGACCATTCCATCTCCGTCGAGATCAGCTTCTTTGATCATATCGTCGACCTCTTCTTCGGATAATTTTTCTCCAAGATTCGTCATAACGTGTCGTAATTCCGTCGAGGATATCAGCCCATCATTATTCTTATCAAATACCCTGAGAATGTGAAAAAAAAAATTCTTGAAATATAAAACGATCGATTTATAAAGTATACATTCGTTTCGTTTTAAATTTCAATACGTTATACGAAAATGATACAAATTCTGTTAACCGCGATTCGGCGGATCAGCTGGCTCGTTATTATTTATAGCTTGGACCCCTTAAACTAAATTCTCCCAGGAGTTGGTATCGCCACGTAGTAACTCGTAAAAATCGCTGACATAATTCTCCGTTTTTAATTTCTTTTTTTTTTTTTTTTTTTTGCTTACTTTTTCAAAAGTTCTTTTTTTTTTTTTTGCATTATTTACCTAAATGCTTCGCGCAGTTCATCCTCGCCGTCAGCACCCTTCATTTTTTTAGACATCATTTGTAGGAATTCGTTGAATTCAATGGTTCCGTTCCCATCCTGGTCGACTTCGTTGACCATATCTCGTAGTTCCGTTTCTGTAAAAGAAAAAGAAAAATGAAAAAAAAAAAAAATGGAGAAAATACGATTTTAAAAAGAAAAAAAGCTCCATCCAGAAGGGAATTAAGTTCGTCGTTACTGGTAAACCCCAGAAGGAAAAGATAAGAAGGATCTTGATTGTCTCGTACCTATAATTCTTTACCATATGTTTCTAGGTCCCAAATCTCCAGTTTTTTAAAAGGGCACGTTAATGACGTAGTATGATGGTTATAAAAAAGCGTTAAGTGTTCAAGGAAGCAAGAGCTTAACGACTTTATTTTTTTTTCCTTTCTTCGACTATACTTCTTCTTTCTCTCCTCTTCTTTTTCTCATATTCTTTCATATGGGAGTAAAATCGTTTGTTATATTTTTATTTCGATTTTGAATTCGAAAGCTCGTTTTAGCAGCTTAATCTAGATAATTCTTGTTTGAATAAAAAAAAGCGATATTTATCTCTTGGATAAAGAGGTGAGTTCAAAAGAAAAGGGAAAATATAAAAGAGGGAATAAAGAGAACGAAAAAAAAAAACAAAAAACAAAAAAAAGAAAAACCAGAAAACGGAAAACGGTTTGAGAAATCGAAAGCTTAATACTCTCCGTTAAATAAGCGATAAGCTTTTTCCGTGGGGGGGTGAGTGAGCGGGAAAAGGGGATGGAATAAGGGAGGAAACCGAAACGACAAGGAAAAAGAAAAAGAAAAAGAAAAAAAGAAACCCGAACGAAATGAAATGAGAGAAAAATACGAGAGTGAAATGTGCTTGCGTACTACATAGAAGGTATTTACGAGCGGAGATAAAGCTACGAGGCTAGTTACGTAAGGCAGTATGTATTCCAGTTGTTCTGACCCAATCGAATCGCGGTAAAACCGAAGGGAATAAAAAAAACTCGATTTTGATTACGATTCAAATTCATTTTAATTCAAAAATTCGAAAAATTACAAATTACATAAAATCGTTCGACTAATACATGAGACAAGAACAATGAGCTTTTATTTAAAAAATTTTCGGCAATTATAATTTCAGGAATCAATTTTCGGAATAAAAAATGGTGTCTTCATAATATACCTAATTAAGGGGACCAGTACAGCGACTTTTCGAGAAATTATCATAGTCCGAAATCAATTTATTTTATAACCAAAGTTCATTTCACATCAAAATATTTTTCTTTTTCAAAATCATGTGTCGTAAGGATTTCAGAGCACCGTTGGACCGATTCAGGTCATCGTGGATTCATTTTCTTCAGAAAACAAATCCTCATCATGTGAATGTAGGAATTTTTAAAAATTTTCGTTTCGGCCAAGTTATTTAAGAAATGAGTGATAATAATTTTTGCAAATTTGTTAAATTGATCATGACTTATGACATAATTTTTTATTTTTAAATTCCTACATTCACATGATGAGGATTTGTTTTCTGAAGAAAATGAATCCAAGATGACCTGAATCGGTCCAACGGTGCTCTAAAATCCTTACGACACATGATTTTGAAAAAGAAAAATATTTTGATGTGAAATGAACTTTGGTTATGAAATAAATTGATTTCGGACTGTGATAATTTCTCGAAAAGTCGCTGTACTGGTCCCCTTAAGCTGAGTTTCCGCAAATATAATTATATACGCAGATTATTCTTCTAAATTCGAACAATCATTGCTACAAAAATTTTTATCAAAGACTCACCTGTCGGTCTCTGTCCCAAAGAACGCATAACGACCCCAAGTTCGGCCATTGTAATAGTGCCATCCTCATCCTTGTCGAAAAGCATGAACGCCTCTTTGAATTCTGGGGATAAAAAAGAAGAAAAAAAATTGTGTAAAAAAGGAAACCAAATTCCCCATTATATCGACCCCCGATACGAATAACAGCACATTTCAGATTCCGGGTGAAAAAGAGCACGTTTCAAATTCCGGGTGGAAAAGAGCACGTTTCAGACTCCGAGTGGAAAAGAGCATGTTTCAGATTCCGGATGGAAAAGAACACGTTTCAGATTGAGAATGAAAAATAGCACGTTTCAATGATAAAATTGAATCGAGTTGTTGTGCATAATTGTGCATTTCCAATTTCATAATAAACCTACCTGACACTTGCTAATGAGTAATATTCGCTTCGCCTGAATTGTGCTAGTTTTCGAGTGAATCTGAAACGTGCTATTTTTCATTCTCAATCTGAAACGTGTTCTTTTCCATCCGGAATCTGAAACATGCTCTTTTTCACTCGGAATCTGAAACGTGTTCTTTTCCACCCGGAATCTGAAACGTGCTCTTTTCCACCCGGAATTTGAAACGTGCTCTTTTTCACCCGGAATCTGAAATGTGCTGTTATTCGTATCGGGCGTCGAATTATCTACTATTTAGATTCTAGACGAACTAGATGAACGCCTGCTGCAGTCATTACAGTTGAACAATAATTATCGTCGACTTGAGAGAATTAGGAGAATAATTATAATATAAATACTGCATGTGGAATTTTGGTATGTTAGATATTGTCCTCGCGGGTTGCATGTTCGGCCAGTTAATCACGAAATACAAGTCGGGCAGTTGGCCAGTTTCAACGATATACCACGTAGGTACATACCGTGTATACTAGTAGTGAAACTGTCCCTGTCTTACGGTATATAGATGTCTGCGCCTCACAGACCTCTGCTAGATTATCATTCTATGCCAAGTAACATTCGTCTATGCAGATTAGCATATTCGCTGTGTGCAGTACCATACTATAGCGGTGGAGAACGACATAGAGCGCCCATGGTGGCGAAAATGTGCGAATTTTGCTGGACTCGCGTAGTGGCATTGACTGACGTTTGTGGTATTACACTGCACCTTATTAATTCGCTGATGGTTTCACTCTGCAATTCTTCAACGCGAACCACATGAGAAACAGCTAGAGCTTTCCCTTTTGGAATTACACTAGGATTGAACTCAATATCATGAGTGATATGTCCAAACCCCGTCCGTATGACAAGGCTCATTTTGAAATGCTTGTCAATATGATTTTTTTTCAACGCAATTAAAATCTCGCTCACCTAAAAAAAATGCCAGCTAGTCCAGCAAGACATGCTGAACTCAGCCGGCCGCGGCGCTACTTGGTTTTCTGCACACAGCGAATAGCAACGTGTTCAACTTGGCTAATGCCTATATCTACACAGTTGTCGAAAACAGACGAGATGTTTTATCTTTGAGCTTGCAAGGTCCTCAAGCCACGCGAGGAGCTGATACGAAATTTTTTGATTTTTAGACATTTTTTTTTTTTTTTTTTGTAGACGTTGAGACAAAAATTGTATCACATACTCACAAGGGTAGAAGATAATCTTAATTTGAACATTTTTGAAATTAAAAATTAAAAAAAAAAAGTTTTGACGAAACATGAATGAAAAAAATTCGAGCTTTACAAAAATAGGATTAATTTTTTTTTTTTTTTTTCTAACATATGTATATATTAGTTTATTACTTTAGCCTTGGAATGTTCGTTCGACCTGTTCCCTGATTTATACGATTTTATTAACGATTCACATCGGAATTTTTAAAACTTCACATTGACTCGATTCGCGCAGGGCGATTGATCTTTTAATTATATACGTTATACAGCGATATTCAATATTTCGTTTATCACGAATGCGGTCCGTGGCGTGGTGAAGGTGAAATTGGCTGATTTATACCTTCAACGTGTTTGCGAAACGGGCACAAGCGGATATTTCAATTCGCAGAATTAAAGAGAGAGAGAGAAAGAAAAGCGATAAATAATTTCAGATCAAAACAGCTGCCACCTAACTTATTCTGTGGTATCAAAGATCAAATTTATTAAATTCATTATAGTATTTAAAAACGAGAATTTTGGTCTTTTATCAGTTTTTCAAAAATCCCTATATAGCTACTATACTAAAATATTTGTTACACGCCTCCGCAGATCACTTCGAACAAAATTTGAAAACACGAATTCCCGAATGACTACGACTCCGTGATTGACAACAGGGATTGTTTCTGTCGGAAAACTGACATTCAAAAATCAATGAATCACTAGTCCACCTGATTGTGAGAGATGGACAGAATAAAAAATAAAAAAAATAAAAAAATAAAAAAATCGCGAATGTCAGTTGCGGATGACAAATGAAAAATCGTTAAACACCTCGCGTCTAACAGGTGAAACGTAATAATTTCACCATATTTATATCTACGTACATTCGACATTTTCTCATTTACAATGCAGATATGAATCGCAGAACCATTATAGCATCATTATCATATCCATTATCATCCATCAACATTTCGTTATACTTATCTGTCATTAGTTTTCGGAATCATTTGCGTTCAAATAAATTCAATTTTGTTATTATTTTTTCTAATTTTTTTTTTTTTTTTTAACTTATTTTCGGACGATTTATGTCTTCTATATTATCACGTTGTTACGAATGTAGGGCAAGGCATGGAAGGAACGGAGGCTTTAACGATAATTGTCTGTCTTTCTGCGTGGTAATAATTTTTTTAATAATTTCCGTTCGACTTTTATTTACGAATTATTTACACACATGCAATACTATTTCTTTAGCAAATAATATATAACTTCTCAGAATTTTACCAACGAGCTTTAACGTCAAATCGATTAATTGACTAAAATTTTTAGACAAATATATATATCGTAAGTAAAAAAAATAAAAAAAACGTGTTTCTTCAACGTTCCCCAAATTTTTTTTCAAATTTGATATTTTTATCTTAATGCTTGCAGCTTTTAACTAGAGGAACTGAAATTTATTTTAAAGAATGCTCATTATATGCCCTTACGGAAAAAACCCCTCAAAATATCACCCTTAACTTTCAGGGTAATTTCGTACCCCCAACTTGGGGGTTAACCCTGAATTGAGGGGTACCTTCAACTTGAGGAACAACCGTCAAATGGGGGTCCTTTCAACTTCAGGGTTTTTGAGGTGACTTTTTGAAGTGACTTTTGAAGTGACCCGCCACTCATCAGGGTTGACCCCTAACAATTCAGGGTCATCCCTCAATTTTCAGAGTTGTCCCAGAACGTTTCAGGGTTATCCCTCAATTGTTGGAGGTTGTCGCTCAATGTTTGAGGGATATTCCTCAATTCTTGGGGGTTTTTCCTCAATTTTTAGTATTGACCCCCCAACTATTCAGGGTTATCCTTCAATTGTTGGAGGTTGTCCCTCAATGTTTGAGGGATATTCCACAGTTCTTGTGAGTTTTCCCTCAATTTTCAGGGTTGATCCACCAACTTTTCACGGTTGACCCTTCAATTGATGGTTCATCCATAGGAACTGAAGGTATTACCCTGAATATTGGAGGTTGAACCCTGAAATTTCAGGGTTTCACCCCCAGAATTGAGGGTGAAACCTTGAAAATTGAAGGTTCACCCTCAAACTTGAAGGATTTTTTCCGTAAGGGTTCCCATATATAAATTATTTCTAAACGTGATAAGTTCACCATATAATATATATTTGCCCTTATTACGTTGGGTTATACGTTGGGTTACGTTGGGTTATACAACTTTTCGATTATAAATGAATGAAAAAACTAAATTCCAGTTTTTGAAATATAGCCAAATGGAATGAAGCAGCTGCATAAAGTACATTCATATATACCTATATATATACATCTAGAGATATAGTATAGTTTACGTTGTAGAAATTTACACTGAACACACATTCCACTTGAAGTTCTGTTTTACACCAGATTTAACTTCACCCATATATATATATATATATACATATAAATCCTTTTCATTTTCGCATACATGAATATGTAAATCTCGCCCAGAATCGTTATACCTGTACACTGTACTATACTTTTCACAAAACGTGCAGCAGTACAAAAAAAAAAAAAAGAAAAGAACAATTTTTTTTCGACGTACATATATACGTATAGTACTGTTTGTCCTACTGATACGCCGGGACAACGTTTTACCAAAATATAATACCGACACACCGGAATGTTGGCCGCATGAATCATACATGGAAAAAAAAATAAATAAAAAAATAATTCATGTATTCTGCTCTGCCCGTATTCAAAAATCAAAGAAAGAAAACAAAAGAAGAAAAATAAAATACTAAAATATCTGCCGTACATATGCATCGTCGATAATACAAAAAAACACACAAAAAAAAAAGAACAAATTCACAAGGCCGGAAAATCTGGTGTACCTATACCCTAATCAGAATTGCGAATATGTGCAGTGTGTTGAAATTTCAATTTCAACGGTATTTTTTACAATGATTAAAAAAACGATTTCCAAATAAAAATTGGGGAAATCATGCGTTTATCACATAGAAAGAAAAAATTGCGTTATCAAATATCGAATACTGCTTTTGGTAACTAAGATTGGTTTTTATGATAAATTTCATAAAAATCGGCCCAATAGTTATGGAAATTATCTATAGCAATGAAATCTCAAACTGCTGTCCCTCGCAGATTCGATTTTCAAATCGCGAAGATTTCAACCATAAATGACAGGAACGGTTGTCAAGATATTAATTAAATACTAATTAACAAAAAAAAAAACACCGAGAAGGGATGAAAATTGCTATTATTTTTTATCAAATTTAATTTGTTTTACTTTTTCAAATTGCGAAGTTGAGTTGTGCAAATTGTTCATCTCTTTTGATCCAATTTTGATAATGGTCAGATATATTTGAAAACTTCTCTGCGATGGTATAATATAATAGGACTGATTAATTTGTAAGTTGTTAAATCGCTAATGTGTTAAATAGCGGATTGGCCAATAGCAACGATCGTAATTTAATGTTTAATTAACGATAGTCGATCGATCATTTCGGATTTGCTGATTCCAATTAAATTCTGGACGGCCTTAATTGAGCTGAGCTGATTTCTGGCCTCTGTGGTGTTTCGCGCGCTTTTGACGAAGAGTTGCCAAATCCACGTTTCGAATTTATATACATATGAAGGATTCTTTCTCAAGTGGGCCACCCATTTTCGTCGTGGTCTCGAATTAATTTGATTATTTCCTCCAATGATTATCCTACTTTTTAGGAGTTTTGCTGAATTTTTGCAGATTTTTAGCACTGAGATATACGAAATATCAGGATAATCTGTTTATTTTACGTATTTATAAATTACTGATAATGAAAGAAAAATCAAAATACATGAAAGTTATGTTTTTTCATCAGCTTTCCAGTAAAAATATTTTCAATTTTTATAGAATGACAGTTAGGGCCAAAAATGCCAAAAAACCCAGAAAAAAGCGAAAAAAGGTGGTTTTAAGTTTTCGGGCCGCTTTGATTTGGATGAAAAAATTCAAGAAAGACTCTCTCATTGCTCAGAGTTTACTGTGTAAATTTTATTATGGGACCGCCACTCCTTCCTAAGAAGAAAACATCCGAAGATAGCCCAATGATTGTTTTTGTTCGTATGACAACTTGGACCGCTTTAGGAAGGATGGTGGTCCCATAATAAGATTTACACAGTAAACTCTGAGCAATGAGAGAGTCTTTCTCGAATTTTTTCATCAAAATCAAAGCGGCCCGAAAACTTGAAACCACCTTTTTTCGCATTTTTTCTGGGTTTTTTTTGGCATTTTTAGCCCTAACTGTCATTCTATTAAAATTTAAAATATTTTTACTGGAAAGCTGATGAAAAAACATAACTTTCATGTATTTTGATTTTTCTTTCATTATCAGTAATTTATAAATACGTAAAATAAATAGATTATCCAGATATTTCATATATCTACGCTCCTGCCAGTGCTAAAAATCTGCAAAAAATCAGCAAAACTCCTGAAAACGAGGGTAATCATTGGAGGAAGTAACGAAATTAATTCGAGACCACGACGAAAATGGATGGCCCACTTGAGAAAGAATCCTTCATATATAAATGCATAATATATTAACAAGTATTAACACCGAAATGTGGAATAACATATATGACACCGTTAATATATCAGCCGCGTTAGTTTATGTTACGAATTTTAAATCCCTATTCTATCAAAGTATAGATTTCAAGAATCCGGAATCGCGGTTGTATAATAATTATTCATCGCATAAATTCCGCGTGGGTTTTGACTGAATTTAAATATCCCATTTCCCCACGACGACGACGACGACGACAACGACGAGTTGAATGAGAAAACGGAAGAGCTTGCCAGTGGTAAGCAGCTTTGCAAAGTGCACTTTATAGATGCAGCTAGACAGCTGAGTAGATTCCGGGAAAAACTCACTTCGCATTTCTACGGAAATTAGTATTTTCCATATTTTACTTCTATTTCATTACGTCGCTTATTTAATTCAGCTGCAGCAGGAAATAAAACCTTTCATTAATATATTTGTGTACCTGAAATTTTACATTCGTTAATTAAAGCTCGGGAAAAATTTTAACTCGGGTACGAAGAAAATTCAGGAATTCAATTTCCATCAAAAAATATCACGTCAAAAATTGGGCATTCATCGTTTCACATCGACCACTGATCGTGTAATTGTGGCAATCTGTACTTCAGACTAACACGACCTAACGCATGTTACCTCCAAACATCAAGTGGAGATTAAGTAATGAACATGAGCTTATCTTACCTGCGACTTGGTCCTCGGTGAGCCCATATTCCGACTGTAACAGAAATAAAACAAATCTGGTGTAAATTTGATGACTTATTAAAAAAAAAAAATCACCGGGCTATAAATTGGGCAAAAAAAAAAAAAAAATGGAATTCTTCTCGCATCGTTAATCAGCTCGATCTACAATATTATTCGTTCTTATAGATTCGATCAAATAGCGCTTGGAAAAATTTGTGAAGTCATAAAATGTGAAGCCAAAAATTTCTGCAAGCTCGTTTTCTCTAAATCCATAAAATTTTTTTGCATATACAGTAAAACCATTCGACGATATATTTGAACATCGACAAATGACGGAAAGCTCTGGTCCTTTTTTTCCCCCTTACCTTTTCTGAAACATATATTGTGTAGCTAAAAAAGTACAATAAAATGAGCGAATAAAATCTCTGTATACGATTATCCCCATTTATATAAATGGTATAATTATTCGAAAAATCTCCCCATCTCTTACGCAATTATAAAGATGAAAGCTAGTCCGTTTCAACCTTTTGTTACCTCTCAAGGTCTGTAATCTATATATCTAAGGGTTGAAAAGCACCGAACAAGAGATTGGAGCTGTATTCAGAACTCACGGAAAGGTTTCTTATCTGAAAGTCGATCTGATTCGTTAGTCGTCGAAGCTTGCAATACTGGGTTGTGTATCTGTTTTGTTGTTCTGCCATATTGTTCGTGTTAATCGGGGAAAGATATGATCGTGATATTTAGGCACTAGTTGTAGCTCTACGGTGTCTTTGGGAAAGATTAAACAGAAACTGTTCCAAATTTTGTCATCGGAATAATAACGCGTCCGTTCTTATTTTGCTTGTTTAGGTGTCCAAAAACGATCTTGGCCATTTGCCTGCGTTCGTTAGAACCTATCTTAAAGCTTCTGCGGTGCAGACCAAACTATCTTAATGATTAACTGCTGACTTCCCGCATTATTAATAAATATAATAGGGTCGCAACGACGCGACGAAAGCTCGACGAGGCCGTGCGCACTCGATGAACTAGTAGCGGTATCATATCGAAACAGATTTTCTTCACCTCCACTGCACGATCATCGTCTAGTCCCAGTTGCCAGAATTGGCCTTTGAAAGTGTCGATTTCTTTCTCTCTCTCTCTCTCTTTGATAAAAATCGCAGATTATCAAAGCTCATCGATTCACTATCATATCGATATAAATATTGCCGCAAATTATCTTTGTCCGTAAGTTTTTTTTATCATTTCAATATTAATTCTCATATCATTATAAAATTGTCGTGTGTGACAATCTCTCGCATGATTGACAGTTCATTACTAAGTCTGATATTTGAGTGTGAAAAATAGCGAATTAACACAAGATTTTAAAAAGCACGTCATTAACGTTGACGAAATTTTTCGGTTTATGTTTATATAATATATTTTGAATAAGACGTCGATCAGCTGATCGAAAAGAACGTGATTAATTATTATCTGCTTTTTCAGGGGTAGGAAAATAGTATCCGCTTCACAATATAGATTATATTATAGATATCGTATAGTTTTTCGAAATATCACAAAAAGCTGACGCAAGTTGCGTTCCTCTGGTGTTGAGGTAAAATTCTCTGCAAGCTAGCTCGTTGAGTGACGAACAACGCACTTCCTTTAACTGATACAAAAGAGGGGAGATAATAGGTAAATATAGAAGACTGGTCCACGGTCATCGACAAAAAATCGCTGAGTCTTGTCTCGACCACTTCCGTTAATCTTTGCTCTAGCCTATATACCTATACACGTTTATAAATAGAGCTTGACAGAATCTAACGTCTGCACTATGAGCTTTTTTTTTTTCAATTTTTTTTTTTTTTTTTTTTCTCTATTTTTTCATCTGCTTACAGTTATCACCGTTATAGCATCCGTGTGCGGCACAAGTTATTCCCGCGTTGTGTAAGAACGTATGTATACCCAAATACGTGTGAGAGAAGTTTTGTTGAACTCTGATTTTTCGGTTTTGTAATTTTTCTTTTTTTTTTTTTTTTTTTTCTTTCTATCTTCTTTTATCGCAATTTGGAGAAAGAGATTGACAAAAAACTTTTAGGGTTTCAACGCAGTATTGAAATTTTTTTTTTTTTTTTTTTTTTTTTTTTTTTCTGATTCATTTTTAAAAGGGAGTTTTGTCAAGTTTCGAAAGCTTTTCGAAAACTGTGAAACGTAAGTAAATATCGTAGAGATATATATATATATATATATTTCGTAAGAAAAAAAAAAAAAAAAAAAAAAAAAAAAACGTTGTCTCTTGAAGTTTTAGAAAGAATGAACCTAAAGTTTGACGTATAAAACTTTTAAACATGAATATATGCGTGTGCGGGAGGGAAATAACGCTTTTCCGATATACCAGCTATACCCATACCATAACGCTGCTGAACTTTATCCTTATATTGCAAAAATGGTTTGAAAACAAAATCTCATATAACAATCCGTTAGGAATATAAAATTAGGAAAATATTTGAAAAACAATTACTCAGATCCGGTATATATATCTCTCTATATTATAAAGATATCTTGCCGCCCACCGTGTCAGTATCGCAGGGAATGATGGGTAATATTCCCCAACCCAACCCAACCCAACCCAACCCAACCCAACCCAACCTAACCCAACCCAACCCAACCCAACCCAACCTGACCTGACCCAACCTGACCCAACCCAACCCAACCCAACCCAACCCAACCCAACCTAACCCAACCCAACCCAACCCCACCCAACCCAACCCGACCTGACCTGACCTGACCTAACCTAACCCAACCCAATCTGACCTGACCTGACCTAAGCTAACCCAACCTAACCTAACCTAACCTAACCTAACCTAACCTATATATATATATATGTCTTTTGTACTTTATACTGCGTGAATCTCGGAATTTTATACGACGGTGGAGGAACGAATTAGGTTTTGTTTTTATTATCGTGAAACCCTCGAGCCATGGATAGATTGCGAGATAGAATAAGAGAATACACAGAGAACAATCGAAGTTTTTTTTTTTTTTTTTTTTTTTTCAACAACGAGATTGAACGGAATTTCAAACGGGATAAAAATGGAATCGAGCAGAAATTTTTTCCCTCCGTATATATGGGGAATTCCACGTCAGAACAGCAAACCAAAACCCTCACTATTTTAGATTGACTTAATTATCATATATGATGCTTGTTAGGGTTCAAAATGATTAAATTATTTTTTTCAATTTTTTATCATTTATCATTCTTTCACAATAAGGCAAAAACAAGTTTTCCAATGGGACCCGATTTAAAATTACCAAAAAGATCATACGCACTCTGTGATGACCTAGAAACATTCTCCACCAAAGATCAAAGTGGAACTACGATCAACGACCGAGACGAAAAATTAATTGTTGAAAATTAAAAAAATCACAAAATCATCCGAATTATTCCTTTTAATAATTAATTATTTGTCTCGGTCGTTGATCGTAATTCCACTTTGATCTTTGTGTGAGAATGTTTTTAGGTCATCACAGAGTGCGTATGATTTTTTTTGGTAATTTTAAATCGGGTCCCATTGGAAAATTTGTTTTTGCCTTATTGGGAAAGAATGATAAATGATAAAAAATTGAAAAAAATAATTTAATCATTTTGAACCCTAACAAGCATCATATATAATAATTAAGTCAATCTAAAATACTGAGGGTTTTGGTTTGCTGTTCTGACGTGGAATTCCCCATATATATTATATATATTAGGGTGGTCCTTAAATGGGGTGTTTTTGAATTGTTACGCTCCCAAGGGTTCAAACGGATCCTTTTGAAGAAAAAAAATTTGTCCTAAATTTTGAATGCTCTATCTCAATTTTAACATCCGGCGCACGACCGCTGGAGTATTTTTTTTTGTTTTTTTTTTTCAATTTCAATTCAGTTGACCCGATCACTTATATTTTATATGTAATTTGAAAAAAAAGAACTGCGTAGAATGTTGAAATCGACGCAGGACGCAGAATGTTGAAACTTCGACGTTAATGACTTGATAAAGTTGGGTCATACATGTTTTTTGTAGGAAATTAAAAAAAAAAAAAAAAATACTTCGGCGGTCGTGCGCGGGATGTTAAAATTGAGATAGAGCATTCAAAATTTAGGACAAATTTTTTTTCTTCAAAAGGATCCGTTTGAACCCTTGGGAGCGTGAAAATTCAAAAACACCCCATTTAAGGACCACCCTAATATATATATATGTATACTGCAATTTCGTTAGACTCTTATATACTCCATGAACAATCACGGAATTTTATTCCTGCACTACGCGCAGTTAAGTCTCTAGAATATTGGTATAAACACGGGTAGTTTTAAAATAGCAAACATATCCACAACCCATCCTACACCCACGATGATGGATGTAATTTTTTTTTTTTTTTTTTCGTTTGTTTTAAAACATGAATGAATATTATGCCCGAAATTTTGTCCAAGAGCTTTTGCCAGACACGTAACGAGTGTGACGTGTGTCCATTAGTCTCATTCCGATACCAAAAAACTCTGAATATAATATAAATATATGTGAAAATCGATTGAAATATGACAATATAAAAAAATAAATTAATAACATAATATAAGATTCTATATTAATTATTTATTAAAGCAGATTTTTAATTAAATGATTATAATAAATATTATAATTAGTCGTAATGAAAAAACCATCAAATCCACAAAACTTACACTGATCTGCCTTATTTGACCATCGATTGTGCTTGTGAGACGCCTTAACCGGCCATATTCGTGGCTGTATTTTCGTTCTGCACATGGTGCTTCCGCCATAATTGATGTTTTAATGGTTTACGCACCGTTGTCAGAGGTATCTTGATACACAAATTACGTGTAGTATAGGTATGTTTTTTTGTCTATTTTCACAAGGAAACAATTAATAATTTCATACGAATTCTGAAAGCAACTCTAGATCCACGATGTAAATTCAATTTGCACAATTCGGCTGTGCTACTCTGTTGATTTGTTTCTTCTACTCGCTATATACATGCAGGGAGCTTGACTTATACAATATTCCCAAAATTTGTGAGACGATGTTATTTTTTTTTTTTTTTTTTCTAAAATATAATTATCGAAATTATTTGATTTAGAAAAATTACCATTTTGGTAAATAAAATATTTTTCATTCAGATGCATGTATACAGTATGTATAATATTATATATATATATACCTATATATATATTAATTCACCGTCACTGTGTGTGATGGATTTTTTTTTTTTTTTTTTATTCAAAAATCTATACCTCAGTATAAAATATATAGTCAATATATTTTAGCAAATCAGGAACTTGATATTATACACATCAAGTATTTCACGAGTTGTTTAACTTTCGAACCAATTACATACTAGGTATATATATTCCGATTCACTTCACAGATGAATAAAAAATAATGAAAAAAAAAGAAAAATCAGATTGGTTTACTTTACTTGTTTTACTCTTTTCAACCCCCGAACGATTTCTTTTTTTTTTCGTCTTTTCCTTCTTCTCCTTTTTTTTCGTTTTTTTTTTTTTTTTTCTTTTTTTTCTGAAGAAGAAGAAGAAACTTGAAAAGATATTTGAAATGTTCACCACCAAGTAGCTATCTGGCTATCTGGCTGTTTTTAACTGTCAGCTCTACTATTGGATTGGCTTACTAGCCCAGACCTTTGTGTCCTCGATGCCGAACCGACGCGACTGTCGACTGAATATATTCCTTGCCAAATGCCAAAAAAAGTTTACGAGTATTCGTGTAAACGCGGTTATTGTGGCTACACTAAATCTCAGAATATGTGGTCGATTAAATTTTTCCCTAAATTAATATCGCAACGATCAACATTTATTTACAATATATAGATTTATCTTATCTTTTAATTTTGTAAAAAAAAAAAAAAAAAAAAAAAAAAAAACGAAGAAAAAAGAAAAAAGAAATAATCAGCTTTAATTAAAAACACTCGTTAATTGATAATTACCAGAAATAGTAAAAAAAAAAAAAATAATTGAAAAGTATCGCGATATTTTTATTTTTTTCATTATTATTTTCTACGTTTATATTAATACGAACGTAAATATCGTGTTTGATATTATTTTACTTGAAACGTGCTTTTCTTTGATAAAGAAATAAATGAGAAAAAGAAAAAAAGAGAAAAAAAAAAAAAAAAAAAAAATTAAAATAATAAAATATCGAAATAATATTACAAAATCTCTGAAGCTGAAAGAGAATTAATTAGTCAAGATCGCGGAACGGTTTAATTACATTCGCTTCTGCAGTGCAAGAAAAAGTATACGCGAAATATTCCGCGAAAGATATTTCTCGCGCAAAAAAAAAATTTTTTTTTCTCGCGATTATATTTTCCTCCCTTAATTCCTTTCCTTTCTTTTCTTTTCTCCGTTTTTGTTCTTTTTTTTTTCTTTTTTACTTTCTCTTTTTTCTTTCACCTCGAAGCAAAGAAGTTACTATTCTCTCTTCCTTTGCATTGCTTCGATTGAACTTGACCCGTTACACTTGGCATCTGGCATCGACTACCTACGGTTATAATCTTTTTTATTCGATTGCACGCTGAGTAATCAAGTTTAAGGATAGGTGCGTATGTTTGATTTTCGATAAGAAAAAAATTTGATATACCTAAAAATCATTTTTTTTTGCTTTTTTTTTTTTTTTTTTTATGAATATTTTTGCCCCACGCTGTGATACAGATTTAATAAATTTTGACATCCACCGATCGTATAGACTGAACGAATAGCTGAAGAAAATTTTGCGGTGAATAGGCATTCGCGAGTGGTATAAGATGTACACGAGTGTATTTTCGTCTATATTTACACGAAGAACGCGTTCGAGTATAGCATATGTCAGCATACCTTGAATTCCAAGTTTAGTTGTGAGAATCTGCTGATTGATTATTGCCGCAGCGTCTAAGCTTCAACCAAAATTAACAGGCCGAAATATATATTATCGTTTATTCCACCAGGCTGCTGCAATTTGCGGTATATACGCATTAATTAATCGAACAAGACAGTGATCAAGCAGTATACTGCAGTTCCGAAAAATAATTAAAGACATCAATTACGCTGGTGTTGTTATTTTTTTTTTATTTTTTTTTATTTATTTTTTTTCATCTAATTGCACATCCCTTAGCAATGCATCAGTCTAACAATTTCACATTAGAGATCATTCATTAAAGAAAACCAGAATATAACGAACTAATTAGAACCCGAATTTCTTGTCAGAAAGACAAGAAATTTCTTTCAGAATTTCTTTCAATGATTTTTTTTTTCTACCTATATTAAAAAATTATCAAATCAAGGACCAACCCAATGGTCAATCAATAATAAACTAAAAATGTAGCAGATAAAGCTGTAGTCTGATATAATTTCAATCAATTTATCGCACATACCGAATGATTTTGATCTATAATACGTTTTACCATCGGTCGAATAAAAACGTTCAGTCAATCACGACGATATCCGCGAGTAGTAATACTATTCTGCTTTGAAACTAGAATTTTTTTTCTAAAATAATCTGAAGATGTCGCCTCAGTCTGTAAAATCGACGACACGACGTATCTTAAATATTTTTTTAAACATTTATTTTTCCGATTCTATTTCAAAATATTTCGAATTCTTTATATAAAAAAACAAAAAAAAAAAAAAAAAAATCTTTTTCGTATTCAGGGATTTCGGGACCTATCAATTCTCCAAGGATTAGGATCAGCTCCGAAATTCCACTAATTCCTGCGGACAACAAAAATCGATCCTTCATACTCCTTCGTACTCTGACTTCGGTTACGACGTGTTATTATTCAATTACTCAAATTAGAACTGTGGCAACAGCAGCTGCTGTCGTACTCTACTCAGTTATACGTATATCTAATCACCAATTTTTCTTCATGTGCAGACACGCGGGCCAAATATTTTCTCAATTCTTATTGGCTCATCGATAATTATTTTTAACCATAATATATCTCATAAACGTTGTATATTGAGGAGCTTGCGAAACGACTTGCCATCATCGCGGCCGACAATATAATTGAACCGGTTGTAGTTTTCGATGGACGTTACTACTACACTCAGAAAAATAACAACCAAAATTTGGGTTATTATATGCACAGTCAAATTTTTTGTTCAGTCAACCAAAAATTTCGTTGGGATAACCAAAATTTTGTTGGGAAAACCAAATTTTGTTGGGACAAACAAAATTTTGGCTTTTCCAACAAAATTTTTTGTTGACTGAACAAAATATGTGATTGTGCATTAGGGTGCTTTTTTTGAAACGACTATTTTTTTTTTTTGCAACTCCCCATTGAAAATCTTGTTGTAGACGTCGGAAAGGGAATCCTGTCCAATTTTTAGCTCTTCATTCCAATTCCAGCACTCGCGCTTTTCTTTTTAAGTTTTCCCATGCTAAAAGCATGTAAACGTTACGACTTTTTCTTTCGCCGCGCAAAACTCAGCCGCATTTCGATGGATTGTTCTCATCCACGATTTATTTTACAGAGAATTTAGTGTTTTTCAAAAGTGCCAATGGTAGTTTGGCTGTGGTTTCAACCGCCACACTTGTGTGAGCCTCGAAAGTCGATTTTATGCATAATTCTTCTTTCTCGCTGTGGGCGAATAAACAGTTGGACTTGGAGAAAAAAACTTCAGAACAATTTTGTAGGAAATTTATTTCTCTACAAAAAAAGTCCAGTACATAAAGTCTCTCAAACCAGTATTTCAAAAGATATAAGGACTTTGATTTTTTTAAATATAAAATTCCAACAAAATGTCAAGGTCAATATTTTCAAGTCAGTCAAACTATCTTGGTCACTTTTGAAGAACACTAAATTCTCTGTCAAATGAGTCTTGGATGAGAACAATCCATTGAAATGCGGCTGAGTTGTAAGCGACTAAAGAAAAAGTCGTAATGTTCACATGCTTTTAGCATGGAAAAACTTAAAACGAAAAGCGCGAGTACTAGAATCGGAATTAAGAGCTAAAAATTGGACAGTATTCCCCTTTCGACGTCTACAACAAGATTTTCAATGGGGAGTTGCAAAAAAAAAAATAGTCGTTTCAAAAAAAGCACCCTATTGTGCATATAGTAACCCAAATTTTGGTTGTGTCAACAAGACTTTTTTCTGAGTGTATACTAGGTAGTTCATCGCTTAGCTTTTATGCATTTTTGTTTTTTTTTTTTTAATTTTTTCTAATGTCACTGAGAGCATTCTTATTTTTCTCAAAATTTTTTTTTTCTTTTTTTTTTCCATTTTTGAGCTTTAAGAAAAAATCTATTTTTGCCACTCACCAGATTTATTGTGACGATTAGATCGTACTGCTGTCGCTGTCCTTTCTTCTTGTTCTTTCCTGTCTTTACGGATGCTGCCTTAGGGGTAACCTTGACTTGCCCTTTCTGCGCGGTCGGCTTTTGCGCGGGTTTCGCAGCAGCTTTTGCTCCCGGTGCGACCTTCTGCCCTCCTGTCAATGGCGCCTTTTGCCCAGCCGCTCCCTTTTGATTCACGTGGCCAACTCCATCTGCTGGTTTATTGCGGGCCTGTTAAACAAACGAAATAATTTTACATTGATAAAGATATTGAAAAAATCGGCTGCAGAGAAAGAGATTTAGAAAAAAATTCTGAAATGCGTCTTAAAAATTTTCACAATAGCTACGATCATCTCTGAAACTTTTCTGAAAATACTTTTTTATATATGAACACTTTGAGTAAAAATTAACTTAAATTAGTTAAAAATAATTTAAATTAATTTAAATCTTTTAAAACAAAAAATTTTTCGAAAATAAATCATCAGAGATATTATATTTATGTGTCAATGTAAATATAATAAATCTGATTAATCGTTTGAAAATTTTTGAAATCAATCATATCATCGATATAAAAATTTTGAAATAGTAATAATTATTGTTCTTTGAATATCGTTTCATCTGTTATATATTTTTGTATAAGATCGATCGAATTTTCGATGTAGGTATTCGAGTTCGTCGAGCTGCAGAGTGATATTAATCTACCTACTTATGTTACTTTTTTACATTTTATTTTTTATTTTTTGTTTTTTGTTTTCGTTTACCAACGAACGCAGCAATCGATTACAGATACTTCACGATGTATTGGGGGGGGGGGGGGGGGGGGGGGGCGAGGGGGAATCTCTTGTTGATTGGAAAGTTAATCAGAGATCTGAAAGAGAAAAAATAAATTGAATGGTCGAAAGGGGGGGAAAAAAAAAAAAAAAAAACATCAAGGGTAGATATAATTTTATAAGTACCATATATAGTCCCGTGAATTGGCAAGAGAATGGTTAAAGTTCCGAAAGATAAAAAATCCCGAATTCGTTTCATTTCGGTCTATTTTCTCGCAGGATGTGAAGACAAAAAATAGTTTATGATGTTATAGATAATCGATACAATTTTGAAAATTTATTTTCCAAAAATTGAATTTCGAAACGATTAATTTGACTACTTATTGGTTTCGGTACGATCAATACAGCCCGAGTTATTAAAGACTTAATGAATACATGCGTGAATTTCAAGTTTCGGAGTTTTGGACTTTCGGATCTTTAGCTTTCGAAATTTTGAACCTACGCTGCTTTACGTTTCAAGTTTTTTTTTTTTTTTTTAATCGGCTATGTAGACTTTCGGGGAAATACTCTTTTCCAAAAACTGGGTCAGTGATGTTTGAATTCAGAACTTTAACCCGGCTCCAGATTGGGAGCAATAACGATTTTTCGCAATAACGCACTTAACTCGAATTAACTTCGATCGAATTTTGCAACCAGCTCGATTCTCTATTTATCAATAATTATTACTGTTGATAATTAAAACAGCTATGAAATATATTCTATATTCGTCAATAACAATTCTCACATAATTGCCAATCACTGATTCAATTCAATTAATGCAAATAATTTCGCACACTAATATCTTATCTTCGTCGATTTGATTTATACAGGAACTTCTCGTGTCATACTCGATTATCTTTATTTTTGACTTTGAACTTTTATTTCAAACTTCCATTACTTGAATCAAGTTATTACTTCAGACTTGAACTAAGTACGTACTTCGACGCCTTAAAATAGCAATTTTAGTCCCGTTAATTTCTGTGTAATGAGCTTTAGGGATTGTTCAATTCCCTCGCAATTAAATCTCTATAAAAAAAATTAAAAAAAAAATGATAATTGTGACGAGTAAGAAAACGTCTATTTTGCACATGGCACCCTCTCTTTTAACCCAGCCAACAATTTTCCACCGTAGATCAAGTGCTTTACTTCGAAGGTTGAACGGAGGGGTGCGAAAAGTATAGAGCTTAGCACTGTGTGCGGGTAGTTTTGAAATTCTCTCTTTTTTTTTTTCCTCATAAATTTAATCAACTTGAATCGTTTTACAGCCCCTTCCCCAACCGCAGAGGGTAAAGTTAATTTAAAATTCGATTCTGGGTAAAAAAAAAAAAAAAAGAATGTGCCAATAAATTTTAGACGTCTATATTTTGTTTTTCTCATTTTTTGGATCCTTTGTAAGGTTGAATTACACCCCCTGCGCGGTAGCACTAAAATGTATGCATAATAAAACCGGGAATTATAATTTAATCTAAAATTCGCACTGATGCAAATAATTGGAAATAAATTTTCCGGGCTGGTAGTATTGATTCCAGCTGCTTCTTATTCGGTCCGTTTTTTTCGTTTCTTTTTTTTTTTTTTTTTGTCTTCTTCTTCTCTCTTTCTTTCAGGTGGCCAAAAACTGAGGGGTAGATTTACGATTGGTATGGCAGACAAACTATTTTCTAAAATGTAAAAATAAATTTGTTTACAATCTCCGCGGTAGTCCCAAAACTCCGTCGAACTTAAACTGGGGCATCTGCACCAGTGTTTGAAAGTTTCAAGCTCAAAACTTTCCTCGATCTAAAGCATTTCGGTCAAAGTTACGGAACACACTTGCCTACGACGACGACGACGTCTGCCTAATGCATTCTTCGATTCGGCTTTTGCTATACAAGATTTGTATTTAAGGCACCGTTTTCTTCTTCTTCTTCTTCTTCTTCTCCTTCTCCTCCATCTATATTGCATAAGCGTTTTGCCAGTTTACCTACTTTACAACTCAATTTCATTTTTAAATCCTCTACTTTATATGCCGCTAACTTGACGCTTATCTCCATAGTCTATAGACTCGGATATTACTCATTTATTCCTAACTTTTTCGCGAATACTTACTGGGAATCGAATTTCCCAAGGATAGATCAACGGCGCATGAAACACACCTCGACTCATATTCGAGGGTAGAATTTCGTTTATTAGTCTCAAATTCTATAGTCCACGTATTTTATCATATTTTATTAAGGGGACCAGTACAGCGACTTCTCGAGAAATTAACATAGTCCGAAATGAATTTATTTTATAACCAAAGTTCATTTCACATCAAAATATTTTTCTTTTTCAAAATCATGTGTCGTAAGGATTTCAGAGCACCGTTGAACCGATTCAGGTCATCTTGGATTCATTTTCTTCAGAAAACAAATCCTCATCATGTGAATGTAGGAATTTTGAAAATTTTTCGTTTTGGCCAAGTTATTTAAGAAATGAGTGATAATAATTTTTGCAAATTTGGTAAATTGATCATAACTTATGACATAATTTTTTATTTTTAAATTCCTACATTCACATGATGAGGATTTGTTTTCTGAAGAAAATGAATCCAAGATGACCTGAATCGGTCCAACGGTGCTCTAAAATCCTTACGACACATGATTTTGAAAAAGAAAAATATTTTCATGTGAAATGAACTTTGGTGATGAAATAAATTCATTTCGGACTATGATAATTTCTCGAAAAGTCGTTGTACTGGTCCCCTTAAATAACAAGACAATATATAATATCGCTAAGCTTTTTTATTCCAAAATTCAAAAAAGTATACTCAAAACTGTTATGACATGGAATTTTGATTCCTTGGTTCCCAGAATCGACTTGATTGTATTCAAAAAAAAAAATGAATTCAAATCAACAACATTCAACCCTTAATTGTTATAATTTTTTTTCGAAAGCTGAATTATTGATCTCTCAGATATTTTGATAAAGATTATTGATTTGAAGTTCTTGGTAAAATGCAGCAAGTAAGGATTCATCGAAATCGGTTGACCGATTTTTGTTAAAAACAAAGAAGTGAAAGAAGAATTTAATTATTTCCTCTGCGACATCAATGAGCTTCTTAAAACGGGGTAAATAGTATCTATTTAAAAATATTAGAGAAAATTTCGATAGTTTTGTCAGCCATTTCTTTATAACAGTATCTTCAAGCTCTGCGCATTATGATTCTTTTCGTTCCTTATACAAGGAATAGGGTAGATATGCAGTATAAATTCTGATCGACTTCTTCAAAGTTGCGAAGAATAAAAAAGTGGGACAGAAAATTCTAGTAAATGATAAATTCCATTTTTCTGGCACCCCACGTCTCGACGAGGGGCCAGATGGTTTAGTCGAACCATCGTTTAGCTTAAGGGTGATAAAAGCCGCCATCTTATATCTTGCAAGGAAACTTCTCGCCTCGCGTCTCATCCAGTCAAGTAAACGCAAAAGGAGCAAGGATGTATGTATATATATAGGTATAATATAGGTATCTATATATATTATGTACATTTATATTGATCGTCGCAAGGATAGGTTACATTACATTATGCATAGGACCAGCATCGATATTAATTAAAAAAATAATAAAAAATTATTAAGCAAAACAAACCCCTATGCAATAAAAAAAAAACTTTGCACATTCTCCGAAAGTTCAGGAAAAATTCCAGAATTATTGGAAATATTATATTAATAATAAAAATGCTGAAGAAATATCAGGAAATGATGAGGAAATAATGAAACTTCATGAACTCAAATGTAATACAAAAATATGTAGCATTGCGATAAATTTGTTCAAAAATATGTAATGCACACAATTAAACGATAACACTATATTTATTCTCCACCTGATTTCTCAACTTTATTACCATACGATCTGCCAACATTTAACTCATAAAGTTCAAAAATATGTCAGTGTTTAGATTTGCGATGCACTATTCTCGCAGGGAATAGTAGCAATTCTTAGATCTTCCAAATTATATAATTGGGAGCCCAAAATTTGGTTATGATATATGGACAATCACATTTTTTGTTCAGTCAATAAAATTTTTTGCTCAGTCAACCAAAAATTTCGTTGGGATAATCAAAATTTTGTTGGGAAAACCAAATTTTGTTGGTACAACCAAAATTTTGGCTATTCCAACAAAATTTTTGTTTGACTGAACAAAAAATTTGATTGTATCCATATAATAACCCAAATTTTGGTTGTGGCAATAAGACCTTTTTCTGGATGTAATAGGAATCTAGCTAGCTTCTTAATGATAAAATGAAAGCATATATATATATAATTATTATGTGGCACAGTAGTATGAGTCAGTAAGTGGTCGGGCACCAGTGTCTTTATATAAAGAGATGAGAAGATAGAGGCACATAGGTCGGTTTAGAATTTAGAATTTAGAAATACATCGTGCGACACCCTCGTAAATATTGTCGCATGCCTGTCCACAACTGCGGGCATTCGTGGGCGTATTTCGGATCGTAGACGACGCCTCGTTTCCGACTAACATGTGCTTACTGCTTACTATATATAGATATACAACATATCAAACACTTTTACGTCATATATTAAGCTCGTGTAGTCACGTCGCTTTTAATTTCACTCAAAACTTTCGATCTCAGACATTTTTTTTTTCGCTCGTATACATAAGATATATTGTGTAACAAAACGAAAGAAGAAAATGAGAAGTAAAAAAAAAAAAAAAAAAACAAAAAAAAAACTATGTAAAACATAGAATATATATATATATATTAGACCGGTTCAAAAAAATCGACTATTCTTTTTTTTTTTTCAATTTTCGCATTGAAATATTTTTGGAGGGGTGAAAAAAGATGCCTGTTAAAAGCGGAGCTCTTAATATTAAGATTTAGAGGTCGCTCATCGCGGATTTCTATTTTCCATTTAAATAGCATAGGAATTTTATTTTTTTTTTTCTTCAGAATTTCGTAGCTCACAAACCAATGAACAAATCCAAATGACTCTTACATATTTTGATAGGGGATTGAACACTCTAAAAAATGTATCTATCATTGTGGAAAGAAAATCACAAAAAAAAAAATAGTTAACTCAACTATAAATTGAAATTTGAGCTTGAATAACTTTGGAAGGAGTCAATTTATCGAAAAATGATAAGAGAAGCTTTTTGTAGAGTGTTCAATTTCCTATGAAAATATGTTTGGGTCATTTGGATTTGTTGATTGGTTTGTGAGCTACAAAATTATAAAAAAAAAAAAAATTCCTATGCTTATATATAAGAATAGTAAGAAGAATAAATTATTTCACGGATGTTTTAACATTTTTTTCGCTAATCTCTGATCTACTGTATAAAAAATTTTGACGACTTTTATCATTATTAAATAAAAAAACAAAAAAAAAAAAAAAAATGAAACGAAATAAGAAGTAAGAAGTAAAAAAAAACAAAAAAAAAAAAAAAAAAAACAGAAATGTATTTAATTAAATTCTAAATGAGGAAATTGCGTGCCTTGGAGACATCGGTAGATACTGTAACTTCTCCGAGGGTATAAATTAATTCTCGCATAAAATATATGCGTGTGAATTATTTCACACGATAAAAAAAAGAAACTAAAAAAAAAAAAAAAAAAAAAAAAAAACTACGTGAATTATACGTAATTTAAGAATTGATATTATCACAAACGCGTGAGTGACCTGTTTAAATATATTATATATGCTTTTTATATCAGAATAAAGAAAAACAGATAAAAGACAGAAGGAAAAAAAAAAAAAAAAAAAAAGAAAAATTTACACGCAGTATCATACACGCAGCTTACGTCTAGATTTCTGAGCAATAATTTAACAAACGTCGAGGGCGAATTGTTTCTTGAAAGAAACATTGACAAATTCTACTATATGCCGCGTAAAATAATGTGATACTTTTTTTTTTTATTATTTATTTTTTACAATTTCTCTCTCTCTCTCTCTTTCTCATTTTCGCTGTTTTTCTTCAACACTTTATTATCTTATATTTATCATCGATACTATTTTTATTTTATCTAAAAGCTCGCGCGGTATTCGACCACACGACGTTCTCGGAACTAAGTGATCGCCACCGTATCGCATAGTCGCAAATAAGATTTTATTGCGAAAGACGTACGTCGTAATTTAAATACGACGACGTTGTACCCCGATCACGACGTGGACGCGCACGACGCCCTATTATACCAAATTATTTACCTTGACCGATCCTCGATCTACGAAATGGTCAGTTGGACAAATCGACGGGTATCAGATATCAGAAAAGTCTAATGGCCAGATGAGCTAGTTGCGACGAATTAAACTTTCGGTTAAATTTCACACTTTTTCATCGAGAACTTATATTTCCTCCACGTCTCATATAGATCCAGTAACGCAAAAAACTTTTCATTTCAGATATTATTTATCGCCGAATAGATAAATTCGTTTATTATTAGTCAATTTTCTATTCAGAACGAGAAATTATTAGATCATTTCAAACGTTACTTTCAAAATTTATTTCACTCATAGATCAGCTAAGTGACAAAAAAAAGTAAAAAAAAAAAAAAAAAATGAAGAGAACTCAAAAAATCGTGAAAAAATTAAAATGGATCTGTAGATTTTTTGCAAATCAATGCACGAAACAAATTTTATTTTCGCAGACTAATTCCAACGTTTCTTAGTATTAAAAAAGCTCGATTCTTACCTCAAGGGTAATAGAATTAGAAAATGTGTTAGATCGGTTGTTATCTTATATTAAATTTGAAAAATTTTCTATTTCTATATTCTGGTTACGTAATATGAAGTTATACAATCGTGAATTTGGGGACACTTGCGTAAGAAATCTGTTGTTTTAATATAAAAAAAAAAAAAAATCGTCTAGAAGTCACCGTGCCACTTGGTAATCATAAAAAAAAAAATTATTTAATATCAAAAGCTGTGTAATAGCGATGACAAATACCTAACCGCAGAGATTTAGAGATAATGGATTATATTTCTGCGTCATACACAATCTCACCTTGGTGGTGGCTTGAAACTTTCGTGACTAATGATAAAAAAAAAAAAATATATATATATATAAAATAATTCAGACACGCAGCAGCTTTGGCCAATATTTAACATTTTTGTTGTTTTCTCTCTATCTTTGCTTTTTTTTTTTTTTTTTGATTTTTTTTTTCTTCTTCTTTTGTCGTACCTACCGCGTGAAGTTGGAAAATGAAAAAAAAAAAAACAAACAAATTGGCCAAAATCCCAATTTTTATTTATTTAACAACCGTTTAAAAATTTATAGAAAAAAAAAAAAAAAAATTTTAGCTCTCATAAATTAGAAATCGTGACGCAAGTTTCTAAATACACACCAAAGCAATGCGTTACATGCCACTTTGAGCTCCATTCTACTCAACAGTTAGTTAATTAATGTCTTTAAATGGTTTCTGGCACTTAAATACAGAGATAATAGATTTAAATGACGAAAAATTGTACTCCTGTGACCTCCAGGCTAAAAAATAACTTGGCGCTAACAATATTCGCGAATAATTTATAGTCGTCGCATAATATACCGGTATACCTGGATTCATCTGCAACTAGAGAACGCTCCCTCGAGTGCATAAGACTATGGCCTCGTATATAGGTACACGTATAAAGCTCCGCAAGTTCGTGTCGCACTTTAGATTCAAAATGTGTCCTCTGGGCTCGTTTATATACCAACGTGTCTATTCGCGGTTCTCGCACTCCAAAAGCTCTTCGGAATGTCCATAAATTTTCAAAAATCTTTAAGAACATTAGGGTTGTCCTTGATTTGATCATTTTTGAATGTCAATGCTCCCATGGGCCAGGATGTCTCTAAATATATATATTAGGGTGGTTCAAAAAAGACCTAATTTCTCAGATGTTGCTGCTCATTTGTTAAAATGTTGTTTGTGATTTTGGAAGATTATTTCATTTTTTTTAGTTCTATAGAACAATATTTACTACTGCCTCAGTGAAGTTGAAATTTCGAAATTTTGCCATTTTTGGCAATTTCAAAGTTCTCAGATCAAAATTCTCATCTGGCTACCTCTAGGTTCTCATTCAATGAGGATTTTGGTTCAAGATGAGACTTGTACGATAATATTTAGTACTGCTTCAGAGACATTGAAGTTTATTCACTATTTAGGGGTTTTCTTAGAGATTGGATCGCCAGGTGTTGCTCATGAGACAATCTTTTCTTACCATTTTAAGGAAGAAGTACACGAAGTTTGCAGTCCGTGGGACTATTTTTACTACTGCCTCATGCTGCTAATTTTACTTGAAGGAAAGTCGCCCTCAATGAGGCAGTAGTAAAAATGGTCCCGAAGACTGCAAGCTGCTTGGATTTCTTCCTTATGTTGGTCAGATGAAACTGTCTCATGAGCAGCACCTGGCGATCGAATCTCCGAAAAAACGCAAAATATTGAAAAAAAAACTCCAATGTCTCCGAGGCAGTACTAAATATTATCGTACGAGTCTCATCTTGAACCAACATGCTCATTGAATGAGAATCTCGGGGTAGCCAGATGAGCGCTTTGATCTGAGAACTTTGAAATTGCCAAAAATGGCGAAATTTCGAAATTTCAACTTCACTGCGGCAGTAGTAAATATTGTCCTATAGAGCTCAAAAAAATGGAATAATTTTTCAAAATCACAAACAACATATTCACGGATGAGCAGCAACATCTGAGAATTTAGGTCTATTTTAAACCACCCTAATATATATGCTAATAAATGTGGCCAAAACCCGGGGGTTTTGCCTCAATTCTGAGAGAGAAATATTTTTTCAAATCGTGGCAGTGATTAGAAACAAAGAAAACAATAAAAATATATAAATATATACACGATTACGTGCACTGGGTATCCGAGGCACTGCATTCGCATTTAAACCTCATAGCTGACGATGATACTAGAAAACTCTGCAGGATATGGTGCGTCGGATAATGATGCCGACGGGAACAATGCCGCGGACTCTTGTCCCCGTCGACGCAAGCCTCCGGGTCCATTGTTCGAACGCTGCAATGGTTATCCGCTCTGCTGTTATATCAGCTATAACCATATATATGCAGCATATGCTGAACAAGAATGAAATACGATGCTAAAAATTTGTGGCCAATTATTTTTTCGAAGACGTATGTGAATTTTGTATTCCGTTTCCGTTTCTACGATTTTTTTTTTTTTTTTTTTTCTGCAAATTATTTAAGATTTTCTTTCAGCTCTACAGAAGTTAAAATAAGTCAAACTGCAATTAGTCGGATGAATCTCATTCTGGGATCAATTTCAATTTCAATTACAAAACTACAGGATCGATTCGGAAAAGAGTGAATGGGTATTCTCCCATTCAGGATATCTGAGCTTATCAAGGTCCTGGTGCATTCATCGGGAAATAATTAACGATGTCAAAGCTTTGTAAACAAGGGCAACAACACCTCCTCGCACCTCTCGTCTTCCATCTTTGGCTCTTGTGTTCCAATCAACTGATTGTTTCCGTCTGGAATTCCAAAGATACTAGAATATCGGATTGGATATAGATATATGCATATATCCTACGTTTGTGTGCTGCGCCTAACATTTCCTAGGACTAAATCCCATCCGTAGGTATAACCGGCACGCATACTACGGATCAAATCTACCCTTATTGTCCTCATAGGACACGCAACCCCTGCCTATGTCCTCGAAGCAAATGGCTTTGTTTTTTCTTCTTTCTAAACGACAATTCGCCCAGCGAATTCCGCAGATTTCGAAAGATGGAAAACTTTTTCTTTTTTTTTTTTTTTTTTTTGCCTACTATCGTAGAAAGTTATATCTATCTAGTATATCGAATAATATGGGCCAGAGCTATTCCATTTCGCATGAGAAAATATCCGTATAGAAGATAAATCAGTGGTAGTTTGCGTTTTTCCAAAATACTCGATCAAGTGTTTTCGTAACAATTGAAAAAAAAGGACGATTCACGGATGTTTCGAACGTCACGATTTAGCGAAATATGTTTTTTTAAATATGCGAATGATCTTTCAGATTATTATTATTATTATAAGTGCGTAAAGGCTGAAGATGTTCTTATCGCGTTGAATTCCTTATTTGTAAGACGATTGCGAGGATCGTGTCGACGCCCGATACGAATAACAGCACATTTTAGATTCCGGGTGAAAAAGAGCACGTTTCAAATTCCGGGTGGAAAAGAGCATGTTTCAGATTCCGGGTGGAAAAGAGCACGTTTCAGATTCAGAGTGAAAAAGATCATGTTTCAGATTCCGGATGGAAAAGAACACGTTTCAGATTGAGAATGAAGAATAGCACGTTTCAGATTCACTCGAAAACTAGCACAATTCAGGCGAAGCGAATATTGCTCATGAGTAAGTGTCAGGTAGGTTTATTATAAGATTGAATTAATCATCCAATGATGAAATTGAATCGAGTTTTTGTGCATAATTGTGCATTTCCAATTTTATAATAAACCTACCTGACACTTACTAATGAGTAATATTCGCTTCGCCTGAATTGTGCTAGTTTTCGAGTGAATCTGAAACGTGCTATTTTTCATTCTCAATCTGAAACGTGTTCTTTTCCATCCGGAATCTGAAACATGCTCTTTTTCACTCGGAATCTGAAACGTGCTCTTTTCCACCCGGAATCTGAAATGTGCTCTTTTCCACCCGGAATTTAAAGCGTGCTCTTTTTCACCCGGAATCTGAAATGTGCTGTTATTCGTATCGGGCGTCGGTGTAATAGAATACGGACTTACGTACTACGTAAAAATGAGAAGAATCACTCACGCGTGGGTGAATAATAAATGTGATAATAAAAATTGAGTGTTGCCAGCATGCCCACCCACTCTGGTTTGATTCGAGTCAAAAATACCCGAGCCATCAGTCATAAAATTGGTATCTTTATACCAGTCGAGGTTGTGGAGTGAAATTATATCGATTCGATGAAATATTAACCTGTTAATAATGAGATTGTGCATCAATGCGACGCCACAATGCGCTGGATGGAATCCGGAAATAATTAATGACCAATTTTCTGCAAGACATCGATATTCCGAAAGAAGATATTTCAAGGCCTCGTAACTAAATAGCTTTTACTACCTTTTCGAAGGTGTATACCGAGCATATAGACAGAAATAGTAAAATTCGACTATTCGATTCTAAAAAAAAAAAATTAGAAAAACCAGAAAACGAATAATTTTCCATTCAACGAAACTTGTGCAGCAGCTTACAAAAACGATTTCGATCTTTTAACACAAATAGAGATTCCAATGAAATTGGGGCCGAATTTATTTCTCCTATCGATTGAAATTCCCCAAATTCTAGACCACTCGAGGCACCATATAAAATCACTCGTCAGATTCCATTCGCGTTGAAGGTACGAACATATGAAGCTGATCTAAAAATATCCAAGTCTTGTTTGAGTAATATATGATTTTGATTATACCAGCCTCTCCAAGTCTAGACGCTTCTTTCTTTATGCCATTGGCAATAATCATTGCCATTTTAATTCACTGAATTTTCAATTGATAATATAATTCGATTCCGTAAAATTTATTAATTTTCTTAAAATAGTAGGCATAACGATTATCATCAGAGCCCCCAAAGCCACGATGTGAATTCTGACTGATTCTTTGTAGCTAACCGAAAGTTCGACATTAAGAACCAATTTGTTTTGACATTCCGGTAATCTTGTTGGCAGAATATCTAATTCTAAACGGTTATTTATAATTCTAAAAGATTTTCTACGTCCCTTACTGACAGATTACACCATTCCACAAATCATTCATATAGTCATTGGAAATATTCAGAGAATTTTCTGTAGCCCTTTTTTTTTTTTTTTTTTTTTTTTTTTTTTTTACATCTCGAATAACGAACTAAACTCCTTTCAAATTTCGAGGAAATACAATAAGATTAGATAACTAGAAAAAGATGTTTAAAAATGAAGAAAAAATCGTATCAAAAAAGCGAATGAAATAAAATTGAAAAACAATTTTTAAATCGTGGGATTCGAAGAAGATTTTTTTCCCCTGATTTATCCATCCCTTGATAGCAGTACCTACCTACGTACCCTGCAATTCACTGCAACTGTGCAGGACTATTGTCCGAGGCTTTGTCAAGCCGAACACTAACGACTGCGTAAATCAAGATGCGATTAATTCGCCAAAGCGTTGCAGCGCAGTGATTCATTGCAAGGGTTTAGTCGCATTGCACGATGGTCCATGAAATTATTGTTATTATCATTCCGGGATTACATATGGGTATATAATATATATATACACCTACGTGGAATTATCAAATTCTTGGAACATTATCAAGCACTATATTTCCCATTGACCAACGACAACAAATTTGAAATTGAAATTGAAATCTCGCCGTCTTGTATGCAGGTACTATGTCATTTCCGAATATCATTTGGCACGACTAGATTCTACACTGGAATATATTCCTGTATATATATACGAGGTAGAAATATGGGTCTTGAATTCAACGGGGTGGAAATCATATGGCGTCGAATTCTACACCCGAGTAAAAAAAACCCAGCTTTTTTTTAATCAGAAAATATATTTCCAATCCATATTTTGTCGACATTTTTCGTATCGATTTATCCATTTTGAGTTATTATTACTTGTAGTATAACTCGTAGTAAGTCGAACGATATTAATATCCGTCTTCGCAATTTGCCTATGAAACTCACAGAGTTGTTTCAATAAACTTCAAGGATACCCCAGATCGCCGCGATGGAATGTAGACGATATTATTGTTAAATCGGTCGAATATCACTGTCAGATGAAACAGTTTACTCTAAATCTATAAACCTGTGTGATCACTCTCGATATTTATCAACAAAATATTGCGATACATTCAGAAAAATAACAACCAAAATTTGGTTATTATATGCACAATCACATTTTTTGTTCAGTCAATCAAATTTTTTGTTCAATCAACCAAAAATTTCGTTGGGATAACCAAAATTTTGTTGGGAAACCCAAATTTTGTTGGGACAACCAAAATTTTAGCTATTCCAACAAAATTTTTGGTCGATTGAACAAAAAATGTGATTGTGCATATAATAACCCAAATTTTGATTGTGTCAACAAGACTTTTTTCTGAGTATATCACCTTCGCGGACAGCTATAGTGGTCCTTAATTCAAACATATTCGAATTTCGATGCTCTCATGGGCCAAAATGTCTCCAAATATATACAAAAAAAATGTGGTCACACTGAGAAAAATGTATTGTTGACACAATCAAAATTTGGGTTATTAAAGGCACAATCACATTTTTTGTTCACTCAACCAAAAATCTCGTTCGGATAACCAAAATTTGTTGGGACAACCAAAATTTTGGTTATCCGAACGAAATTTTTGGTTGACTGAACAAAAAATGTGATTGTGCCTTTAATAACCCAAATTTTGGTTGTGTCAACAATAAATTTTTCTCAATGCAAGCCCCAGGTTCCCATTTTAAATTCTAAGTACTGCCCCAAAGCCTTTGAACTTTTCCATTTGAATAACACACGATTTTTAGTACTTCGGGGTTATTTTTTAATTCCTATCGCATTATCGCTTCTCTGAATCTGTAACTCCGCACACTTCTTACCTATAGTAGTAGGTATCCGTGCAAAAATTTACACATTTTTAACGACTAAATTTTATTTATCGCAATTTGAAGATAAGACATTTTTTTTGGCGCGCTGTAGCTTCGAAAATTGTATATCGTTGAAAATCTGTCGAATTTAAATGAAATACCTACTACTACAGGTAAGGAATGTAAAAAGTTTGAGATTTTTTGGAGGATCAGCCTAGTGTGGATACTATTTTTATTCCCAGCATAAAAAACTCGCAGTTTTATATCTATTGATCTAAAATTTGTAGATAAATTTTGATGACACTCTTAGAATTATTAGAAATCTTAGTGAATTTTCTATAGACTTAGAATCTGATCTAAATTTAAATTCGAGTGGAGTAAGTTGTTATAAAACTAGAAATGGACGGAATGAGATTGATCTTGAGAGTTGCAGCAGCTGTTTGGTACACCCAGCAATGTTGGTACACCCAGAGAAGCATGGGGCTTCGAAAATTTCATATATTAAATTTCCTGTTGTCAGTTGCGATAAAAATGCTATAAAAAATCAAAACTGTGATAAAAGAATCAGAAATATCTTCCGCGCCAAGGTGGCCCTTGGAAAGCAGCAATATCATAGTCTGGAATGTTTGGAAATAGCTCTTCGTTCTCTCCTCTTTCCTCCTTCATTCGACGCCTCTTCGGGTCTCGCTATATCCGAAACACCAAACCATCTACATTTTACACGATGGAATCCGCGCACGAATTGGATATTCAACACTGCGTCGCGTCGAGTCGCGGCTGCAAACCTTGCGAAACTCCCACGCGTAAAAACTAACTATACTACACCCCCACCCCCACCCCCACCCCCGCTACCAAGAAGTATTACCTATAATTATACTTTCCCACTTTTCACACTGCTGTGCTGCTGCTGCAACTTTGTTCAATCGTTAAACTATGAGATTTCAAACAGAAATTCATACGTTACTCAAGATTTTTATCAAATTTCACGATTTAATAAATATGAAAGGCTCTGTAGTAAAACTCGTAGAAAGATTCTCAAAATCGTAACACTCCTCGATTATTATTAGATATTTTTCAGGAAAATTTTCAGTCATTCTCAGAATTTGAATAAAACTGTAAAAAAAAAGAAATTTTCTTTTCTTCTCAATATAATAGTGAAAACTATTTTTACCACGAGGTATTGTCAATTACGTTGATAAAAACTTTGATGCGAAAATAATTTCAACATTTTATCGTATTAATTCCAAAAATGTCTACAAAATCGAATTTTCTGTTTTTTTTTTTTTTCATACAATTTCAGTTGAACTAAAATCCGCAAAAATTGTAAATATAATCTGAGCTAACGGTAATTTTAACAATTTTCAAGATCAACCGAGAAAATAATTAGAAATTTGTATTTCTCTTTTTTCCTCCGCAGATTATAAAACTCTGAATAATTTCTAGTCGAGAAAAAGTTCGTATGTAAAATTTTCCCGAACGAATTCTATTTTCCCCGTAGTGTGAATTAATATATTGATTTTGTAAAAGGTGGTACGATACAAAATGTTCATAAAGCACGTTGTAAAATATCCGAATAAAATGTTTTCTTTTTTTTTTTTCTTTTTTTTTTTTACTTCTTTTTCAATCGAGTAGTTTATATCAGCTTCACTCTGATTGGTTAGCATTTTCACACTGGCTAGTAGCATTATAGTAGACTCCACGGTTCCGGTTGACAGTACGTGGAGGGGTTACGCGTCTCACTTTCTGGAAGAACTTATAAAAGTTCCGAGGCACCATCGCACACTCTAGTGTAACGCACTCAGATCGCACGCAGTCTCCCAACGAACAGAACAATAATGGTTTGTTCATAAACGATACACATATTCGGTTTAAGTTATCAGCTACAATCAAAAAAAAAAAAAAAAAAAATCTTCAAACTATTGGATACCGTGCCTCCATATCAAGTGTCATAGACAGTGATTCAAGCAGAACGCATACTGTGTCAATTTATAGTGAATTTTCCAACGGGAAAGAAAAGGGAGAGAGCTTTTTTGGAATATCAACGAATTCGTGAATTTTTTTTTTTTTTAATTTCATTATAATCTGCATAAAGACGTCATGTTCTCCGAGTCGGACTAATCTTTCGCTTTTTTTTTTTCTATATTTGCGATGTTTTTGTTCGAATGGTGGGAAGATTTTTGATTATGGAAAATTTCGAAAGTTCATATCTAAGTCAAAATTTGTGAAAGTATTATAATCGTTGTTCTAGCTTCTGGTTAGTTATTAGCCTATTATTATTATTTATCGAGAATCACATGGCGGTGTTAGAAGGGTGAGATAACAGGGGTTGTGAGCTGAAAACTTTGGCAGTAAATTATAATAATTAGCCAAGTATCGCTTGGCAGCTTAGTTTATGGAAGCCAATTAATCGTTGTTGTTTTTCTTTGTTTCAGGATGAGGAACAAGTTCAAAGTAAGTAAACAGTTTAGTATTAAATATTTGACTAAATTTGCAAGCTCGATAATCCCAGTGTCTCAAATTCCGTTCAGTATCATAAGGAATCGATTTTTTTATTTTTTATTTTTCATTTTTTATCAACGCAAGAATATCAAACGAGCTTTAATATCAATTAAACTGAAATATCGACAAAATATTATTTATCAAATAATTAAGCTCATGGTTTTTCATCAACGCAGTGCTCAGGAGAGCTTTCTCCATGTTCGACAACACCAAGGTGGGAAAAATCGAGAAGGAGAAGGTCAGAACCATCCTGAACACCCTGGGGCACACCTTCGACGATCATGAATTGGAAGTTTTGTTGGAGCAGGAGGATGAGGACGGTACGTTATATTTATCCGAAAAGATTCATCACCTCGCTACCGTTTCAATTTCGTTATTATAAAATTGTGAAAAATTGGGAAAGAAGGAAAAAACAACAAAATTTGAAAGCTCGTCGCTCACTTTCTACATGCAATTTTCAGAGCTGCACATAATCAGCGAAGTGTATAGCTGCTCGAGTGATGAATCGCGGAAACTATAATTGAGTGTACGGAAAAAAATGGGCAGCTGGATATAGGACAACACTTTTTTTGCAGTAGAAATGACAACAATATTGTGGTAACATTTGTTCATTGGGACATTGAAATTTACTTGCTCCTATGTACCAAATACTAGAATTGTGGTAATTTCTACTACAAAAAAAGTGTTGTCCTATTATATGTAGCTGCTCAACATAGTAAATTCAGCAACAATTTTTTTTTTTTCCGTGATGGTAATTAATTTGAAAAAGCTCTCGCACTCAGATTGTTCGTCATTTTGATAAAAACCGCGTGAAATAGTAGAGGATTTAGTGCGACAATAGCCGCGGATCATCTTTACATCGCTTAACGTAATCTACGCGAATCTCTATCGTCATACTGATCACGTATAGGTATACGAACCGTTGTCGAGGTGAGACGGTGGCCAGATTTGAATTTGGACTCGATGCACCAAGTTTGGTAAATCCATATTATCATATGAAATCGAATAATCCCCATTTTCACGCTATTTTGAACAATATGCAGTCCGGGCCTGAATGCACCGTCGGTTTTTATCGAATCATTGAATCCTCCCTCAGGTAGCGGACACCTTAACTTCGACTCGTTCTTCCGTGTGGCAAGTCACTTCCAAGAGGAGGACGACGAGGCTTTACAAAAGGAATTGAAGGAAGCTTTCCGGCTTTACGATAAGGAGGGAAACGGGTACATCCCGACAAGTTCTTTACGCGAGATCTTGGCCGCTCTGGACGATCAAATAACACCTGATCAAATGGAAGGCATGATCGCTGAAATCGACACTGACGGTTCGGGAACCGTTGATTTCGACGGTAAGTGAAATCGCCCTGCAATGTCATAAATAAATTGGGAATAAAAGCCATTCACTTTGCTGCACTCGATGCTGCAGTCGTTAGCCATATTCCTTTCAACTCGGATTTCATTTGATCGCTGGCTACGCCACCGACGTGAGACAGTGCAGTAAAGTGGTAAGTAGGTACTTCTGGGATACCCGAGACCAACTCGGGACATATGGGACACTTCTGAACTACTATTCGGGATTAAAATATATCGCAGGGAGGTTATTACCTCGTATAAAATGGTGTCAGGCCGTATTTTATTACTCCTCATCTTTCCCGCTGCACAAGCCAAGACCGCAAAATGTCACGCTGGATATAACACGTCTGCAAGTTCAAAACGGCTGACATAATCGTAATAGCAGTTTAAAGTGCTCCGCTGTCCAGATACAATTTTACCAAGCAAAGCAAAAAAAAAAAAAACCGAGATTTTCACAATTTTAACTTCCCGTTTTTGGAGTAAAGGAAGTTATGAGAATCACCATACTGAAATAGAACGCTGAGCTTTCACCAGATCCAGAGAATCTCCTCAGACCATCTTCAGATAAACTTCTGGGTTCTGCAGGGTAGATCAATTTTCTCTTCGAGGATATCTCCAGAGCGAATGAACGGTTTCACCCTTCCTTACATCAATCAATGGGGTTCATCCTAATTTACAACTAATCAGATTTCGGATATGATCGGTCGAGTAATTTTGAATTATTTAAAGCACGAGGACTTGTTAATGGATTCTGATGATTCTGGTCTCGATGAGATTTTCTGCATCTTGAGTCTTGCCAAATTTCGATTGTAATGCATAACTTTTTCTTTGATGAATCAAGCTTTCGACTGATGGAACATTGTTTTTTGAGATTTAAAAGTCCACCAGGAAAGTTCTAGGACTGTCTCATCGATAAATAATCTAGTGAAAACATCAGCTCATGTCTGAGAGCAAGCTTTTCTAAATTACAATTATCGCATAGCTTAGAGCATTTAGTCATGCATCGTTATCAATTAAGCTTTTAATTGCCCACGGATCCTGTGGCTTCCGTGCTCTTGTGCAGCAGGATAAGGGAATAGATACCACAAAGATTTAATTATGGTTGCTTTGTGTCGTGCAACTAATGCGAATCCTCTCAGCTCGACCAAGGACTTGATTAAGCCTTGTGGGATATCTTAATATCAACCCTTGAGGCTATTCCGAAAGCTGGGTGACCTATTTTCTCATATACCAACGGGGGATAATCTTCGGAAAATCCTTGCAATATATGGGTCTACCTACTTGAAAGGAAGTTCTTTAAAAAAAATCTCCCTCAGTAGTATTGAAGATATTTAATTTTTCTACCGCACCATAGACTTCATCGTTTTGAAAGAAACTGAAGAAATTTTAAATGCATGCAATATCGTAGTGCGGTTTAAAATCCTCGGCTCTAAAATCTATTTATTTTTATTTTAATCCCTGAGGTGAAGAACGATGTGCCATTTGAACGAAGAGATGGATCTGCAGATGTGAAAGGATTAATTATAGACCATGCAATATTGGATAGGATAATTAAATTTTAATTATAATCCTTTCACTGTTAATTGGTAGCGTTTTGCACGGTCTGCGGAATACTCTAGACTCGAATTTTTATTATTAATTTGTATTATACCCTTGGTGATATTTGCATAAATTAGTGGAAAGATTAAACTCTCTGTGCGAGTGATTATTTCTTATCATAAAACGACGAAGGTTTTCTTCTTTTCTCATATAAATCAACGATGGATTTGATTTTCACTTTGTTTCTTCTATTTTGTTTTACAGAGTTCATGGAGATGATGACCGGCGATTAATCTACGTGATTATGAAGCTAGAAAACTGCATGTTGCACACATCGCATCATATATCGTCGACAGTTGTTGCCATGTTGGCATATCAGCACTGTAACAAAATTGAATTGCAATTCCATACTGCATACTGTATAACTTATCAGAAAAAAAAAAAAAATAATAATTTATGTATTTAAACTACTATAAATATTCATTATTTACTGTATAAATCGTTTCGTGAACGTAAAATGTCAAATTTTCTTCCATTGAGAATCCCCTGAAGAAATCCTGATTACAATATTAAACCGAAGTTTTAATAAGACTCTTAAAAATCGTCTGAATAACGGAAATTATTTATTTGATAAAAGCCTTTTCGTTGGATCAAGTTTGCGCTTGGTCAACCACGTCGAAATTTCTTTTTAGAGCGCGGTTCATCTGGGGCAATCAATCATCTTTAAATTTTGTTTAAAAGATCGAAAGCTTTAACCTCATTTAAATATTCGGTGCACGAGCCATTACTAATTTTTTTTTTTTTTTTTTTTTTTCATTATAAATTTATTGACAAATTGCTATTCCATGTAAAACCCTCACCCTTAGAAATAGTATGGGTTTATAATACACAGCAATTGCGGTTGGAATTCAACGCGCCATGCCATGACATCACATCGTTTCGAATCACAGTCAATTTCCAATCAATACTTACCCGAATTGTTTAATTACGTTATAATTGTTCCCAAAAGCAAATGAGCAGCCCCCAATTAAAACAAATCCAATATTAACTCGCGGTGTGCTAATTAAACTATACTTTTTTGTTTTTTTAATAATGGGGTTCACGATGTGAAAATTATACACATTTTCGGATATTTTAACGACTAGCGTAAATAATACAGGAATATCCTGTTTTGGGACATTATTCTACGTAATGTCACCCACAAATCTTGATGATAAAAACCCTCGCACGTTATATCATGTGGCGACCATCATAGATTTAAGTAAACTCTGTACAAACGACATAGTTGTCAACTGACACCTCAACTTCATGATCAATTTTATTCCAAACCCACATAGCACCCAATATTGTAGCAATATTGCTCATATTGCTGCAATATTGCTGCAATGTTGCTACAATATTGGGTGCTGTGTGGTAATTAAATCCAGTTTCGTAATCCAACTTTGTACTGATTTGATTCCAACGTGGACTAGAATTATCGAAAAATATTCAATTTTTGATTTCATTCTTAGATTTTTCAATTTCGATCATGATCATGCATTCGAAATCTAATCGAGGTTGCATAATATGCTAATAATTAGTAAAGTTTAAATATTCATTGGTAAGACTTGATATTGTATCCATGCGCTTGCGCCCAACCCCCAAGAACTTTGAAGGGTGTGAAAGGTTTAGCGTGTAGGGCGCAAGCCTCGCCCTGCAAGGTGCGACAGCGCACAGGGGTGAAAGCTAATGGCCTGTCTACCCGATGCTTGCAGACTGTGCTTGCATGCTATTTAATATGTATGCCCATAACAAGAGCAAATTACACCCTATCTTTCGCGCACCCCTTACCGCTAACATTCATTGTTGAACTGATAACAAGCAATAAGAGGTTCGCGGTTTTTCTATGTTTTCTCTTTTCGATTTCAATTAACTTGAAAAGACAAAGTTTCCAATAACTTCATAGAAATATTTTCTGGTTAAAAGATATATGCTTGACGATTCGAGGATATCAAATCTAATTACACTCAGAAAAAGGTCTTGTTGACACAACCAAAATTTGGTTATTATATGCACAATCACATTTTTTGTTCAGTCAATCAAATTTTTTGTTCAGTCAACCAAAAATTTCGTTCGGATAACCAAAATTTTGTTGGGAAAACCAAATTTTGTTGGGACAAGCAAAATTTTGGCTATTCCAACAAAATTTTTGGTTGACCCCTTACGGAAAAAACCCTTCAAGTTTGAGGGTGAACCTTCAATTTTCAAGGTTTCACCCTCAATTCTGAGGGTGAAACCCTGAAATTTCAGGGTTCAACCTCCAATATTCAGGGTAACACCTTCAATTCCTATAGATGAACCATCAATTGAAGGGTCAACCGTGAAAAGTTGGTCGATCAACCCTGAAAATTGAGGGAAAACCCCCAAGAATTGTGGAATATCCCTCAAACATTGAGGGACAACCTCTAACAATTGAAGGATAACCCTGAATAGTTGGGGGTCAATACTAAAAATTGAGGAAAAACCCCCAAGAATTGAGGAATATCCCTCAAACATTGAGCGACAACCTCCAACAATTGAGGGATAAGCCTGAAACGTTGTGGGACAACTATGAAAATTGAGGGATGACCCTGAATAGTTAGGGGTCAACCCTGATGAGTGGCGGGTCACTTTAAAAGTCACTTCAAAAAGTCACCTCAAAAACCCTGAAGTTGAAGGGACCCCCATTTGACGGTTGTTCCTCAAGTTGAAGGTACCCTTCAATTCAGGGTTAACCCCCAAGTTGGGGGTACGAAATCACCCTGAAAGTTGAGGGCTCAGTTGAGGGTGATATTTTGAGGGGTTTTTTCCGTAAGGGACTGAACAAAAAATGTGATTGTGCATATAATAACCAAAATTTTGGTTATGTCAACAAGACCTTTTTCTGAGTGTAACAATCACGAAACGGGATCTAGAATAACAATCTCGAGTTTATTGGCTGGTGAATTAATTGGGGAAAACGTTGGATATCTAACCACAGTTCTAAGCACCGCATCTTAGGTATGTAATATGTATGGATGATTCCGCTCGCCACAAGGATGAAACTTTATAGTAAACTGAAAATTTGTGTACTCGTAAACCGTCCGAAATACAGCTATTATTGTTTGCCAGCGTTCACCGAAGCTGTTTCATACGCAATACGCATTCGTAATTTTGGCTGTTTAACTCCAGATGAGAAAAACCTGAAATTCAATCCGGAATAAAGATTTTTGGTAGAATACTGCGCTGTTCCTGTATTTTAACATCATTCGAAAGACACCATCAGGTAATCGGCCTCAAACGATTATACATAGGAACATGTACTAGCGTGTATTATCTTCTTGGCTCGTGAACGTGCTCTAATGTGAAATTCTGTAGTAATAGAAATAATTAAGGTCATTAGCCGCGGGATAATTGTGGCTCTGTTAGACGCCAATTATTGTTTTACCTTTAAAGTTCGAAGTGATTATGTCCTACATAACAAACCAACAGCATATATACTTATACCCTGCACACTTACGACCTAGTTTAATAAACCATCGAATAGTGAGCATGCGAAGGTATATCAATTAGGTATTTAGGTACATAGAGACGTACGAAACCTGTGACGATACGAAGCCTCAGCAAAAACGCGTGTAATAATTTATGCATCATGCGAATTTGATTCAATGATTTGAACGATGTCAGTGGTTCACTCTCTAAATTTCTTGGAGTGAAAAATTTACTCTTTTTTCTTGGAGTTGCACGATTTTCACTCCAAGGAACTGAAAATTCACTTCCTCCGACTGAAAATCGTGCAACTCCAAGAAAAAAGAGTGAATTTTTCACTCCAAGAAATTTAGAGAGCAGGCTGTTTTTCCTCGTTGTATAGAATTTCGGAGAGTGTGCAGAGATAAATGAAACGTGTCGTTTAGTTTTTGGCAAAATAGAGCAATTTCTTCACTTAAGGTTGAACGAATGACTTATAAATTCTACTCGAAATTGTGGAAAAAGGACTTTGTCACTCGTGCGATGAGGTTGTGCAACGACCCGTAAGGATATTGTCTTCCTAATTCTACGAGGCGCCGGATGGTTGGTCCAAGGGTTGTGCCCCAGCTGCGAAGAGGGCTTAACTTGAGAAGAAAAACACTTTTTCGAAACAGCGGAGATGAGTAAAGTTGCGATATTCTCCTGCAATTAGGATTAAAATTAGGTGTCAAGAATTCTATCTAAGACAAATTTCATTTCTCTGTTACTCTCTCCGGAATATATTCTCATCTTTATTTTCGTTCATCATATAAATTAATGAAATATCTATAAAAGATATCGCGAAATTAACTTCATTCAAATGGTTTAGGTTGGCTGATGTGAAAAGAGATTCCGCTAAGAAATCGATTCGAAAATTAGTCAAGATAATTGAGAAAAGATTCGTGCAAGCGCACCCATCCGTTGGACATAGCTCTCTGCTGCATTGATCGTTTTAGATTATGAAAAACGAAAATCGAAAAATGTTCAAGTAAGTAGGGGGTCTTTCCCGGATTTTAAGACAAAGCTGTTTGCTTCCCATTAGCCATGGAAGCCCCCTCACATCGAGAGCGATAACATTCAAAATTCGTGAGTGAAGGGAAGGGATGGGTCGAAATTACGTCCGTCCCTTGCGGAGATAAGAGACAAGCATCATCCACGAGAACGGGTATAGGCGTGTCGCTAAACCTCTATTCCACTTTGTCACATTCCCTCTTCTATATGGGCACCGTTTTCTACCTTGTCGTAGAAAATTAGCATTGAAATCGGTTACAGCTATACCCAACTCGCGTAACCTTAAGTCTTCAGTCTTCAGTCAATGCACCCTCTACGCACACATATTAGGGTGGTTCTACTACCTAGAGCACGGACAATTTTTGTCAGCAGACGCACCCCAAATCGATTCCAAATAATTCAAAAACGATTTCCTAATTTTTTCAGATTTTTGTCCCAACTCTAAGTCTAACCCATCCCACCAAGAGGGTGAATTTCCCCGTTTAAAATACAATTCGTCTGAGTCCTGAATAAGGACCATCCTAATATTATATACCTATTGATATAAGGAATGAGATAGGACGACGGAGTTGTCTATGAAAAAGTAAAACAGAAGAAAATATAAAAAAGAAGAAGCAGTGGTTTGAGTTGGTTGTTGTTATAATTTGTGAAAAGGAGGAATATGTCGTTTGAATAAAAGAGATTCATGTCTAAATTAAATAGATTCTATTCTTTTAAAGTATTCGTAATATTTCAGAAGTGGGATAAGCTTACGGCCATTTAGTTTTGATTTAAAAGATTGAGGAAAAAAATGGGGAGAAGTCGAAGTCGAAGTAAAGATCATCATAGAAAGAAAAGAAAGCATGAAGAGAGAGAACGAAGAAGAAGCCGTAACCGACATGAAAAAAGAAATAAAGATTGTGGAGATCAACTAGCAACAACTTTTAGCAATACAGATTGTTTGGAGAAATTTATTGAAGAAAGAATAGCTAAAGCAATTGAAATTAACTTGAATCCACCTTTTTCGCAAACGGTTATTACTCAACCTATTCCGTCTACTTCATTCGTCAATAATACCGTAGATGTTGGAATGGAAGTAGTACAACCATTGGTAAATTTAGAAGAGAATATACGACAGCAGTCAAAGGAACAAAATATGCTTTCTCGTTGGATGATGCAAACTGATATCCTTTCTCCGTTCGATCCGGAAAATACGAGTGTGACAGCTATTAATTTTATTAATAAAATTAATCAAATGGGCGAAATTTATCATTGGAATGATACAGTCAAATCGTATTTTCTTCAAGCTAGACTTATTGGATTGGCAAAGATTTGGCATGCTAGTTTGGATGAGTACAATTTATCTTGGCCTAATTGGTGTGAAGCTTTGAAAAGGGCTTTTCCGACTCATACAGATTATGTTGAATTATTGAAATCTATGATTAATCGAAGAAAAAGACGAAATGAAACAATGGCTCATTATTATTATGAAAAGTCCTCCTTGCTACGACGATGTGAAATTTCCGGACAACAAGCTGTGTCGTGTGTTATTGATGGTTTGCCTTGGGATTTACAAAAAAGCGCAAAATCAGGAAATTATGATACATCAGAAGAATTACGATATCAGAAGAATTATGATACATCAGAAGAATTTTAGCTTTCTCGTTGGATGATGCAAACTGATATCCTTTCTCCGTTCGATCCGGAAAATACGAGTGTGACAGCTATTAATTTTATTAATAAAATTAATCAAATGGGCGAAATTTATCATTGGAATGATACAGTCAAATCGTATTTTCTTCAAGCTAGACTTATTGGATTGGCAAAGATTTGGCATGCTAGTTTGGATGAGTACAATTTATCTTGGCCTAATTGGTGTGAAGCTTTGAAAAGGGCTTTTCCGACTCATACAGATTATGTTGAATTATTGAAATCTATGATTAATCGAAGAAAAAGACGAAATGAAACAATGGCTCATTATTATTATGAAAAGTCCTCCTTGCTACGACGATGTGAAATTTCCGGACAACAAGCTGTGTCGTGTGTTATTGATGGTTTGCCTTGGGATTTACAAAAAAGCGCAAAATCAGGAAATTATGATACATCAGAAGAATTACATCTACAATTTTTAAGCAAAATGGATACTTCATTGGATCTTTATCCAAAGCAGCCACTAAGTTCGGAAGCGAAAACATTTGCAACAGAGAGAAGAAAGTGTTTTTCATGTAATGAGAATGGACATATTGCGAGAAACTGCCCGAAAAACGCAATAGCTTCAACTTCGAGTGAGGAGAAACAAGCAGAAGTGATACCACAAAAAAACATAGAGAGATTAACAGGATATCGAATTTGTGAAGCTTGTGGCAGGAGAGGGCATACTAAGGAGGATTGTTGGAGAAGAGAAGTGAGAAAAGTAAACCTCTTGACAAGGCAAGTTTCGAATTCCTATTTTACTTGGGTAAAGATAAATGATCAAAAGTATAGAGCCTATTTTGATTCTGGTAGTGAAGTTAATGTAGCAGGGAAAAAGCTTTGTGATTCGTTGAAAATTAAACTCAATCCTGTAAATATAGCATTAAAAGGTTTTGGTGGCTATTATGATTTTCCTCTTGGAGAGTGTGTAATGAAACTTGAGTTTGAAAAATTGAGTATTGAGACAACTGTGATATTTTTGTTTCATGATATCGAGATGGCAGATATCATTATTGGACAGCCAGTGATGAATGATGAACGAACAAGGTTTATAGTATGTGGAGATTCTGTTGAATTACAGTCAGCAATATGTGATGAAAAGATGGAATTTATTGATATGGAAATAGAGGAAAAATGCAAAGCTATAGTGCGAATTTTAGAAGATACAAGTATCAGAAAATCGTCTTCTGCTATAATTTCGGTAGATGTAGATATAAAAGATAAATGCATACTAACTACGTCAACTAGTGTACCATGGGGAAATTCAGCATTTTTAGTACCAAGTGCAATAATTAAAACTCCCGAAAGTCGCATTGAAATTACAAATTTAAGTAAATATCCTGTATATTTACCGAAAAACTACATCATTTGTCGAGGAATAGTTAGTACAGAAAAAATTGTTCAAGCTTATGATTCAAGTACACAATCAGAGATTAAGAAATATGATTCTAGTAATATATTATCAATCGATTTGGCCCGCGTAAAAGTTGGGAATATTGGAGAAGTAGATCAAAATCGTTTGTTGAAATTATTACATAACTTTGAACATTGTTTTGCATCAAATACAAACGAATTAGGAAAGACTGATAAATCTAGTATGCATCTAACTTTGATGTCTGATAAACCAATCTTTTATAGACCATATCGAATGGCTGAAGCAGAAAAAAAGATTGTAAGAGAAAAGATAAAAGAATTGTTAGAAGGTGGTATAATTCGAGACTCAAACTCAGAATATTCAAGTCCAATATTGTTGGTTAAAAAGAAGAACGGAGATTATAGAATGTGTGTAGATTATAGAAAATTAAATGCAGTAACGGTAAAAGATCGATATCCATTACCAAATATAGAAGATCAGATTAGTAAATTGGAAGGAAAAACTTATTATACAAGTCTGGACATGTCACAAGGATTTCATCAAATACCAATAGATGAGGAATCCATTCATAAAACAGCTTTTGTAACTTGTGATGGTCAGTACGAATATACTAGAATGCCGTTTGGCCTATGTAATGCACCGTCGACTTTTCAACGTTTAGTTAACAAAGTTTTAGGAAATTTACGCTATGATAAAGTTTTGGCGTATATGGATGACATGTTAATACCGTCAAAAAATATTGAAGAAGGACTAGAAACATTAACAATGGTTTTAAAATTATTAGAAGATGCAGATTTAAAATTAAATCTAGAGAAATGTTTCTTTTTCGAAACTACTATAGAATATCTTGGATATGAAGTGTCAGAAAAAGGAATAAAACCAGGGTTGCGTAAAATTGAAGCTGTATCAAAGTTCAAACAACCAGATAATATACATGAAATACGTCAATTTATTGGATTAACAAGTTATTTTAGGAAATTTATAAAAGGATATGCAAACATTGTGGAACCACTGAATCGACTGTTAAAAAAGAATCAATCGTGGATTTGGCAAGATGAACAAATGAAAGCTTTTGAAAGTTTAAAGGAATTATTGACAGAAAGACCAGTATTAATGATGTTTAATCCGGAAGCAGCATTAGAATTACATACTGATGCCAGTAGTAAAGGTGTGGCAGGAATTTTAATGCAAAAGCATAATAATGAAATGAAACCAATTATGTATTACAGTAAAACAACCACCAAAGAAGAATCAGTGTATCATTCGTATGAATTAGAAACGCTAGCTATCATTAAATCTATTCAGAGGTTTAGAATATACCTTATAGGTAAAAAATTTAAGATAATGACAGATTGTGTAGCCGTACGTGCAACGTTTGCGAAACGAGACATGTTACCACGTGTAGCTCGATGGTGGCTACAGATTCAAGAATACGATTTTGATATAGAATATCGTCCAGGAGAAAAGATGCAACATGTGGATGCATTAAGTCGAAATCCGATTTCTAATCGAGTGCTTATTCTGAATGTTACAGACTGGTTGTTAGCATTACAAATGCAAGATGATAAGATACGAGAGATAAAAGAACAATTAAAAACAGAACATCCAAATAATGATATAATAAGAAATTATAAGATTATAGATGAAAAATTGTTTCGAGTAATAGGAGAAGGAATAGAAAGATTAGTTATACCTCGAATAGCTCGTTGGAATTTAATGCACAAATATCATGATGAAATAGGCCATCTTGGAGTTACTCGTTGTGAAAATTTGATCAAAAGTCAATTTTGGTTTCCGCGTATGTCAAGATTTATAAAGAAATATGTTAACGCTTGTTTGGAATGTGCATATAAGAAAGGTCATTATGGTAAACTAGAAGGTAAATTACATCCAATTGATAAACCAGAAAAACCAATAGAAGTATGGCATATTGATCATTTAGGGCCATTTTGTCGGACTACTCGAAACCATAGCTATCTTTTTGTTGTAGTAGATTCATTCACAAAATATGTTATGGCTAAACCAACAAAAACAACAAATGCGATTGAAGTAATTAATTATTTAGAAGAACTTTTTGCAATGTTTGGTATACCACGAAAATTAATTAGTGATAGAGGAAAAGCTTTCACTAGTAAAAATTTTAAAGTGTTTTGCTGTGAGAAAAAAATAAGACATGCTTTGAACGCAATCGCATCCCCAAGATCTAATGGTCAAGTAGAACGATACAATAGGACATTGCTTAATGCAATAAATACTAGTACAGATGACGAACATAAATGGGACCGAAATTTATCAAAAATATTATGGGGTTTGAATAATACAATAAGTTCAGTTACTGGATTTACACCACATAGGTTGTTGTTTGGATTTGACAAACCGAATCATGGTGATTTTGGATCAAGATTTGATGATACGTCTTTAGAAGACTCTAGAAATTTAGCAAGTACAAGAATGAGAAAACAAGCAATATCTATGAAAAATAAATTTTGGAATTACTATATATGCATACCTAGATCTATAAAACCGGAAACCAGCTGGAAATTAGTGAATTTAATGATTAAAACTACTGGAGTTTATAACGATGGTAGGATGGAGTCTGCACCTGGACCATCGATCGAACGTACACCCACGCTTTGCCTAGGCTCCTCAAACCCCGGATCACTTTCGTATCCAGCAACTATTTGCTCCCCAAACGGCGAGCGATTCCTCTCTTTATGGGTATATGGATATGTTTTTCATTTTCTATTTTATTAATACTTTTCCTTTGACCCGAATCCGGGATCAAGCTTTTGAGGTTTTTCGATTGCTTCCCCTGTATCAACAGCCTAGCCCCACGTTATTAAGTTCAACCCCCAGCTGGTGGATTCATTTGGATGTCCAGGGTGGTTGAATGTCGGAGTTTATCTCTCGACTGAGATTTTTTACTTTTTTTTGAACGATTTTCTAATCTTATAGTGATAATAATTACGCTACATAAATTACGTGAAAATTATGGTACCAAGTGACACGGTCTTCCAGGTAAGATAAACTACCCCAGGGATTGTTTATCTAGAATTGTGGCCAAGGGCTTGTATAGGGTGGAATTATTATGCTAACAAGTTTAGTTTCGGGGGCTGAAAATGACATAGGCATAGTATTTGCACAGAGTCGTTATACCTACAAGGACTTGAATAAGTCGAGAGTGAATTATAAAAGATGAGATGATGCCGAAAGGGGTTGGCGATGAATAATATTCGCCAGGATTCACCGGACAGGAAAAGGCACTGCACGAGATGTCTACAGCTTGAAAAGGAAACAAAATGAAAAGACATTATTCTTAAGGACCTACATACTCGTGATTGTTTCTCGAGCAAGTAGGTCAAAGTGTAAAAAGAGAAAAATAAGAATCGGGTTTTGAGTTAGAGGCTTCTTTTTCTGGTAGAGTTTGGGGAAATAGGACAAGGAGTAGATAGGCAACTAATTCTGAGAGGTTTCAACATCATTTGTGATTCACTAATTGGTTTAGTCCATTATGTGTATTTCGTTGATACATATACTTACACGATCGATCTTCAATGCAGTATACGAAGAAATAGAAGAGGAATAAAGGCACAGATAAATATAAGAGTATACATAATACATGAACTGATGCAAAGTATAGTAACTACATCATGCATGCGTTTCATAGAAGATAACATAGAACGATAAAAAAAAATGTTGATACAAATTTCTAGCAGCATGCCTTAGTCGACGAAATTTGTTTCACTTATTCTAATTCATGCAGAAATTAGGGTGTGATATGACAAATTTTTTGGTTCAACAAATAAAGAAATTATCTACCTTTTAATGGTGATGATTTGCCATATTGCTCTTATTGTTAGATAACTGCCAGATTAGGGACGTGACTGTAATGTTTTCGTAATAATTTTGATGTCAATTTTTGAAACGTTAGAATTATGAAAAATTATGTATTTTGAAATTTGTTCTTCGTTGTGGTGTGTATATATTACGGTGGTCCCTAATTTGATCATTTGCGAATTTCGATCATCCCATGGGCAAGGACGTCTCTAAATATATGTACAAAAAAATAGAGCCAAGACCCCAGGCTTTTATCTCAATTCTAAGTGCCACCCCAAAGCCTTCGAATTTTTCCATTTTAATAGAACACGATTTTTTTTCTTCCTATTGCAGTACAGCTCCGAAAAATCTCAAACTTGTTACACTCGTTACCTGTAGTAGTAGGTATTTCATGAAAATTCGACAGATTTTCAACGATATAATTTTCGAAGCTACAGCGCACCAAAAAAAATTTCTCATCTCTAAATTGTGATGAATAAAATTTTGTCGTTAAAAATCTGTAAATTTTTGCACGAACACCTACTACTATAGGTAAGAAGTGTGCGGAGTTTCAGATTCAGAGAAGCGATAATACGATAGGAATTAAAAAATGACCCCGAATTACTAAAATCGTGTGTTATTTAAATGGGAAAGTTAAAAGGCTTTGGGACACTACTTAGAATTGAGATAGCACCCTGGGGTTCTGACTAAATTTTTTTGTATTCATTTGGCGACGTTCTGGTCCATGAGAACACTGGAATTCCAATTTGACCGAAATAAGGACCACCCTAGTATATATAGTATAAACTAGGCTAAGTTTATGCAGAAATGCAATGTCTATGTCTAAGTCTAGCTATCGATCTATGAGTCTATCTGACTAAACGGCTAGGTCTAATCTAATTCTAGCTATGTGGATTATGTCAACTTGATTTGTATGTACCTGACTCAGGCTTCTAAAGCTACTTGTACTGGCGCTGCGAGCCTGTGAACACAAGTACATTCGGTCACCAATTACCGTTCACTAAAGTTATCATATTTCAATTACAATGATTATAAAAATAGGTATACCTAAGTTGTAAACATGTAACGTATAAAAAAAAAATTGAAAAAAAATTAAAATTTCTACCCTTAATTCACAAGTTTAGAAATATTTTTTTTTCTTTTAAAGTACACGGAAAAAAAAATTGTTGCTGAATTTACTATGTGAGCAGCTACATATAGGACAACACTTTTATAGTAGAAATTACCACAATTCTAGTATTTGGTACATAGGAGCAAGTAAATTTCAATGTCCTAATGAATAAATGTTACCACAATTGTTGTCATTTCTACTGCAAAAAAGTGTTGTCCTATATGTAGCTGCTCACATAGTAAATTCAGCAACAATTTTTTTTTCCGTGTACTACGATATAAATTATACTATTTAGGTAATATGGCACAGAGATGATGAAAGTACATTTGTGTAAGTATAAAGCTGTCAGATAATAGATTTTTTCTATCATTTGCGATAGATATACAGACTTTTTCTAAACACTTTTAATAAATGAGAAAGACATAGGCTGACATTAATCGTGAAAAATCTTTATTTTTCTGGACTAAAAATTATTCCAAAAAATCTCTTTTCGCACTTCTAAGGGTGATTTTTTGATTTTCATTTCATTTCAAAGTTTGACACAGAAAATTTTCGGAAATGTAATGCCAGGCTATGTCAAAATACGATGATATTAGGACACACGTGTTTGTATGTGGCTAACAAGTGCATCGTGCAACGACATCCTTCCAGACGTGTATAGTACACTATATACCCATAGCATTTGACAGAGTGGTGCTTTTCAACTATTATTTTTCAACATCATAAATGTGAACATTCACTCGTTGTCTATATTTCAAGATAATTTTGCCGTCCAAAAATGAAGACCGAAATTTTCTCGGATCAAATCAATAGTATATTGTGTACCAAGGGCGTAAAGTGGGCTTTTTTAGACCGAGTGTGGAGTTTGCAGTACGAGTCGGAGGTGAGCTGGCACGAGTCGAAGACGAGTGCATCTGCGAGCCGAAGACGAGTACTGCAACCACACAAGGTCAAAAAGCCCACTTAGCCCTTGGTGCACACCATATTTTTTGTAACAGCACGATTTTCGCGTTTTTTCTTCATTGTTGATAATTTTCTTGAAAATATGGAAAAATATTTTAGCGGGCGTTTTCAGTTTATTATTGCCCGCTTATGCTCGAGTAGCGGGCGATAAAAACTCAAAAACGCCCGCTGCTCGACTTAGCGGGCGTTTTAAGTTTATTATTGCCCGCTCGTCTGAAAACTTCCACTTTACGCCCGCTTAATGGGTCAAAAAAACGCGAAAATCGTGCATGTGTTCCAAAAACTTTTTTTGAACCAAGAAAATTTTCCAAATTTTCCAAATTTTTCAAATTTTCTTGGCTCGAGAAAAATTTTGATTTGATCCGAGAAAATTTCGGTCTTCATTTTTTGACCGCAAAATTATCTTTAATCAAGAATAATTTCCTTGGCTCAAGTTATCCTTTTTTTCTGTGTGCTTACCTGACGATAATTCATTTATATGAATAGAGCACATATATAATATGCGTATGGATATAACGTTTCGGATTATATTCAGAATCGGAAAACATTGGAGTGTATATCGAGTATAATTTGTGCAATTATTTTCCCATCTGTGATTGATCTTTTACCTTAATGAAGAAAATTTATAAATCAGACGAAACGCGTATAAAAATATGCCGAATTTTAATTAGAACATCCGAAGTCCGTATTTGATAAAAATTTTACCGCCCGCTGAATGTTCAATGATTTCTTAATTAATCGCAATAGTATCAGGGAGTTCATCCAATCGGCTAAATACGATAAGCAGGTTTTAAGCTCCTCTGTCAATTAAAGCAGACCAAATACCGATTTAATCGGGGCTTAGATCCTATTGGTTTTCGCAATTTTCCGTGTCATTGATTTTTCCGCCATCCACCGCCACGATGCTTATCTCGGAAAAACCTTATTAACGATTTATTTTCTGTAGAAAAAAAAAAAAGAAATAATTTTCTTCTCATTTTATTTCGGAAATTGAATCTGAATGTTGGCGACGAACCGTAGTACCTTATAAAAATACCCATTTTCAAATAAGAGTAACAAACGGGCCTGAGGACACAAAACCGTGATATGAAATGCATTGTCGTCTTGAAACGTTGGAGAAATTGGAAACGTCTGACACAATATTGAGAGAGAGAAGGAGAGAGAGAGAGGAAAAAAAAAATTATATACGTAGTACGTGGGGAAAGAAAAAGCTCCTGAAATTTCACCCGGAAGAATTTTCCCCAGCTGTTAACTTTCGTGCAAACGTTATAATTAATTCAAGACAACCGCGTGACTGATGTAGTATTCTTCAGCTTGTTCGGAGGTGAGTTATACGGTTCCGAACAAAGAATGATAAAATAAAAGAAAATGTAAGAAAACGAGGAAATGAGATTATTGTTTTTTTTTTTCTTTTTTATAAACTATACGTTCGAGAAGAGCTCCCTTTACCTGATATATACAAAAAATAATATAAATTTTCATTTAAAATGTGTAAAACTCAAATCAGATTATGAAATTCGTGGTACATATTAAGACAACTTGCTATAACCGTGGCTAAGACCCCCAGGGTTTAGCATCACCTAATTTCCTCTGTTAACGAAATTATTTTTGTTTTCAGAATTTCACGTGGTATAATAATATGCCGACGAAGATGGTGTTGTTTTCCTGTTTCTTCTTCACTCTTATTCCCGTTTAACGAGATTAAATTTTCCTCCTCGAGGAATCCCCTCAGAAAACTTTGGGGTAATTTCGTTTTTTTTTTTTTTTTTTGCTTTTTTCTTCTTCTTTACGCTGACTATACGCGGATCTGTTTCATTATGTACGTAGGTACGTATAAATAAGAAGAGGAATGAAAAAAAAACGAGCAGATTAAATTCCCTAAGGGATAAAATAACCTCAGACTATATTTTTTTTTTCAAAATAATTAGAAACAAAAAAAAAAAAAAAAACATAAAAAACTTGTTGCATTTCTCGATTTCAATTTATACTTCGAACTAACAGATATACCCAATAGATCTGTACTACAGACTATAACAAAATGCTTTGTCGAACTGAAATACGATTGTGAATCGACTCGAATCTTGCAAATGGATTTCGTTTCATTGTTCAATCTTGAAAAATGTGGTAACCTTCTCTGGGTATGGGTACCCGGATAACGACTGTTTGTACTTAAATTAGATACCCATTCTCTCCCCGGGTTCTAACCGCTTATATATATATATATATGTATAGATATATTATACACGAACGAATAGCCTCCACCTACCTATATTTATTCTTATGTACATATTATACGGGGGTGTATAATACACATATGTATATATATGTACATCATTTGTACAGGAACATATATGGAATTACGTATTAGGGTGTAAATATAACAGCTGTTTCGAATTCATGCATTTCAGTCCCATTTACTACTTACTATATTTATTATATTTCCATTTTTCGTCACTTTTTTGAAATTCATTTGATTTCACGATATATGTAATATATTACACAATTTTGAATGTGTATGGTTAAGTGCTAATCTTATATTCAACCATGGGAGAAAAAAATTAAAAAATAAAGAAAAGAATATTGAACGGAGTGGAAAAAGTTTTTTCCGAATCTGAAAAAATGTGCAAAAAATAATGTGGATGAAAAATGAAACGAAAGATCACAGATTTCTATGAGGAATCAGAGTATGCGAAAAGTGAATAGAAGAAGAAAGTTTTTTTTTGTGAAGGATGTTGCCGATGGGAGGTGAAGTTTGATAGGGGAAATCTGCGCGTCAACCCGTGTCAAACCCTCGTCAGGTCTCTTTCGCTAACGCGAAGCTCTCTTTATTCTATCATTGGATTAAACAAAGAAACAGGAGAAGAACATAGAGACCTTTATGATACGTTATCATCGTCGATTTGAAATGATAGTTTTAGGACTAAAGACAACTGATTTAAATTCCACTTGATTCAGACAGAAAACAGAAACTGATTTGAAAAATTTATCGACGATTTGAAAAAAATTATTTTCGACGTACCTATGTGTCCACTAGGGTGATCCCTAATTCGGTCATATTCGAATTTCATAAATATGTACAAAAAGATGTAGTCAAAACTCCAAGTTTCTACACGCAAAAAAAAGTGCTGTCAAATTTACTATGTGAGCAGTAAATATAGGGACAGCACTTTTTGCAGTAGAAATTATCACAATTGCAGTATTGGGTACATTGGAGCAAGTGGCCTTCAATGTCTACATGAGTGAATGTCACCACAATTGTGATAATTTCTACTGCAAAAAAGTGCTGTCCCTATATTTACTGCCCACATAGTAAATTTGACAGCACTTTTTTTTTGCGTGTATCCGAGGGGGTAACTACTCGTCAAATAGTTGGCACAATTAGCTATGAAGTGGTATGAAATTATCTTGAAATTATTGTGAAATGGTTTGAAATGGTCTGTAATGGTCTAAAATGGTTTGCAATGATTGTGAAATGGTGTGAAATGCCTGTGAAATGGTATGAAATGCTTGTGAAATGATCGCGAAACAGTTTGAAATGGTATGAAATGGTATGAAATGGTATGAAATTGTATGAAATTCTTGTGAAATGCCTGTGGAATGGTATGAAATAGTTGTGAAATCATATGAAATGATTTCGAAATGTGAGCTAGTTGGGACAGTGGCGTAGCGGAGGGCCCCGCAGCCCCCGCAATGCGGGGGGGCCCACTGCTCCTGGGGGCCCCCCGCCTGTGAGGTTAACTTCTGTTTAAATGTAGAAAATATAAAATATTGCTAAGCAGGAGTCTCATTAAATACGAGGGGGGGGGGGCCTTTGAAAAATCTGGCAGGGGGGCCCGAAGCATCTTCGTTACGCCACTGAGTTGGGACACACAAGTTTAAAGTGGTTACCCACTCGTTGCTATCTCAATTCTAAGTACTGCCCCCAAAGCCTTTGAACTTTCCCATTTAAATAACACACGATTTTTAGTACTTCGTTGTTATTTGTTACTTCCTATCGCATTATCGCTTCTCTGAATCTAAAACTCGGCACACTTCTTACCTATAGTAACATGTATCCGTGGAAAATGTACAGACTTTTAACGACAAAATTTTATCATCGCAATTTAGAGATAAGAAATTTTTTTTTGGTATGCTGTAGCCCCGGAAATTATATCGTTGAAAATCTGTCGAATTTTTATGAAATACCTACTACTACAGGTGAGGAGTGTAACAGGTTTGAGATTTTTCGAAGCTATGCTGAAATAGGGAGAAAAAAAATTAACCGCGACATGTCAGAAATCGTGTTTTATTAAATTGGAATAATTCGAAGGGTTTGGGGCTGTACTTAGAATTGAAATAGGAACCTGGGGTTTTGGTTACATTCTTTTTAATGCATTTGGAGGCGGCCTTGCTCATGGAAGGATTAAAATTTGCAAATGATCAAATTAAGATCCACCCCCTCATCATTCCGAGAATGAAACAAACCGCAGTTGAAAAGTCAAGAATTTATATTCCCTTCGACCTTTTCTGAAAAGTTATATATGCGTTTAGTATTTTTCCAATTACACGCTTTATTTCCATCCAGTAAACAATGGTATATAGTTGTTTCTCATAAAGAAAAAAGTTGGCGACACGTAATTCTTGGGAGTTGGCCCCGAAGTGTTTGAGAACTATTGCTATTGATTTCCTATAATGCTTATTCGACTTCACGGTACTTCCACCTCCATGGTTCTGCTTCGCTGTACTCCTAGTTTCTCTTTCCGACAGTTTCAAGCTCCGATTTTCCATCCCTTTCAACCTCTATCCATTACGAAAATGCATATATCCACTATCTTTCCTACGTCGTTCATTTTAGACTAGAACCCGTCTTCAACGCAGTATTCTAACCAGGACAAACAAATTCTTGCTATTTCCTTTCTCGAACGTATACAAGGTGGCTGAAACATGCGATAAACTTCAAATTCTTGACAAAGTGTTGCCCTGATATATATCTAGTATAAAGTATCTACCCACGTTATAACTTTTCAGGATGTCGATAAATTATTTGCTTTCATTTATACGTACGCTATGCTTATTAGGGTGGTTCTTATTCAGGGCTCAGACGAATTTTTCAGCAGGCTCCAAATAATTCAAAAACAATTCCCTAATTTTTTATCAGATAGTAGCACCATCGCTCACCATAATCTCATAGTTACAGATTTTTTTGAAAATTATTAATCTCACAATAAAATATGTACCGAGAATATAGCCAAAGCACGTGTATTCTAAATTGGGAAATCCACCCTATTGGTTGACGGCGGGTTAGAGTCGAGATAAAAATCTAAAAAAAAAAATTGGGGAACTGTTTTTGAATTATTTGAAACCGATTTTGTGGGTGCCTGATGAAAAATTCGTCCAAGCCCTGGATAAGGACCACCCTAATGCTTATATACCTTTAGTAGAAAAATCTTTGGAGAGATCTTATCACTTAATTACCTGCAAAGATTAATAAAACTGGCGAAGTTACCGTTCAAGGATTTGATTAATAATATTGATACCGGTTTGAAGTTTGATTAAGGAAGATAAACGAAAGAAGAATTAATATTGTCGGATAAGTTTTTAAAAAGTTCATTATTATATCATATATATATATATAGGTATACAGACATGGTCCTAAAATTTATATTATATAAGTTGAAATATTCGCGCTTACGATTTTAGTTCCGCGTTCATTCTTTACGATAATGGCGTCTAAGCTCTAAACCCACGTCGTCATTTATTCAAAAATGCTTTTCTTTTTTTCTTTTTTTCATGTTTTACTATACCTTAGCGAAACTCATTTACATTCTAATACGTTTGTGCTTCAGCGAAAAACGTGCTTCGAGGTAAAACGCCCGGATTCACAGCTTAAAAATGTTAAAATATTACAAAGTACGTACATAAGAAAAATGATCACGATTTTTTTCGAATGAACGGTAACAATTTTTTTACTCATTTATTCTAAAAATTTCGATCATTTCAACTATCTTATCCCCCAGATCACGGTGAAAAATCGTAGCAACAAAATTTGATAAAAAAAAGTTTTTCACAACCAATTATTACCATAAAAATTTGAAAATTCAAGTTATCAGCTGTGAAAAGACTGAATATTGTATTAGTAGCTCATCCAAGTGTGTACTAGATCCTGGTGCAGTGTTCAAGCACCAGATAAAGTGGAATAACATCGCAGTATTATTAAAATATGAAAAAGAAGATGAAACTTTTTTAATCATAAACTAATTCGACTTTCCTTAATTGAAAGATATTGTTTTCCCCTAGATATCGTTGGACTCGTCGCTTTAGATATTTGTACAGAATTCTCATAAGCCAAGATTGCGAGTTACTGTAATATAATAAAACGGTACTAATGTTTCTTGACATAAATTTAATACGATGAAAATTTCAGATGAATAGAATGGAAGTGAGCTGCAGCTAGCTCGTATATTTCATATTCGAATTTCAATCCGAATCCAATCAATCAGACGTTCTAGCCTATGGGAACATTGAAATTTGAAAATTAACAAATCAGAGACCACTTTACTCCACATATATGTTCACCTCGTATGTATTGGCAACATTAGCAAATATATATACGTGTAGCACAGAAGTTCAGATATGAAACGTGGCCCTCTTCTTCACATCATGTCTTATCGCGTTGTTGTATAAAAGATTTACAATAAACCCTAGCCTTCGGAAAACCGTATTCCCGATACGAGGAACATCAGGGATACATTACACCGCGACATGGCACACAGGACGTGTACAAAGATGACGATAACACCGAAGCGCTGTCATCTTGCAGGAAGTGAAACGTCGCTGTTCATAGATGCTTCTGAGTGAACATTTGGGAGAGGAAGAAGAGAACGAAAGAGAAGAAGAAGAAGAAGAAGAAGAAGAAGAAGAAGAAAGTTTATTCATTTTTTTTTTCTTTTCTTTCACAATGAAAAAAAAACTGTGTACCATTCTTGCCTATATATTCTACCGTTTTACACCCTGCAGGAACATTAATGGCAGTATTAATTTGAGAATAAGGATTAGAATTCTATAAGGGTAAGAGGGTGCAGATTATATTAATGTACCTATTGTCTGCACGCAGGACATACCTAAGCCTCTGGATTTAGTTTGGTTTAAAAATTGATCTCTTTAGTTATAATATACGAGGATAAATCGTCCGAAGGTATCCTAAGGACTTTAAGAATGTCAGGGCTACCCTTATGAATTGCTCATAACGAAGCTGGTTATCGCACCCCAAATCGCGTGAGACTTAGTATTAATGATAATAATAACGATGATAACTGATCTTCAGAATTATTTTTCAGAATCGATTTCGCTCAAAGTCAATGTAGGATGTGAAAATTATTGAGGGTATAGGATATTCCGGGCGAAATTTTGTGGAAAATCCGTCGACGTAGAACGCGGATAATGTATGATTGTCCCACTTTCTTGGAACACCGAAATATAGTTAGCGAAATTTTGAAGTCTGGATACGACAGGGTGAAGAAGGGTTGTCGATGCACATATAGAGCTTTTCAGCGTTCAAGAGAGGGAAGGATCTTGTATGCGGATAAACTTGAGTATCAGACTTCCTACGAGTTTAGGTAATTAACTTCGAGCCGTTGCATCGAGTCTAATTATCCCTCCCTGATGAAAAAAGAAAAATGTTACTGCAGGGGTGGTAAGACCGACGGTGATATTGGTGTACATATAAGAGACGATGAGGAAAGCTGCACGCTAGATCCGTCCTCGAAAATACGATAAGAAGATATCCTCGTGGGAACCGACCACGGCTGGGTCAGCTGACGGACCGTATCCGGAAATCCCATACCAAGTTGATTGGTTTCGTCCGCAACGTTGATGTATCTATACGATTTCAACTACGATTTGTATATTGGAAAGAAATCGTCGAAAGCTTTAGCTTCATAAGTCCGAAGTTAATGTAAATGTATTTTTTTTTTTTTTTTTTTTTTTTAATTTCAAAATAATGAGCCAATCAAAAGTAAAGCTTCTGATTTGTTTTTCATAATCACTGCACTTTCACAATGTGCAGAAAGCAAAGAAAAATTGATTTTAATAATGGTTTGATAATAATTTATTGATGTTCGAAATGCGGTTTATACATATATCTTTAGATTGTGAAAATTTTCGGCATAATTTTTGAGAGAGTCTGTAAAAAGTTCCCTAAACTGTGATCATTACTGCGGATTAAATTTTAAAAATTCTCGAAATTAGAATACTTTATAATTATCATCAGAGATCTTGCAGAAAGTTTTCACACATTTTCATAGCTTCGCTAAAATTCCAAAAAAATAAAGAAGAAATTATTTTGGAGTTTTGCAATTTTTATACTTGTTCAGAAATTTCGTATATGGAATATAATCAGAAATGTATTTCTAGCATCGTTTCACCGATAATAATCGTATCTTGAAAGATCGATACTAAAACGCAGAGCATAATACTACCTACAGTATTAAACCCAGTATGGGTATAGACATAATGTTATATGCCCACTATCGAGTATGTAATGGCTGACTCTGTTGAAAATGATATAGCGTATACGTAAGTAGAGGTACGTGACTGTGACAGAAATTGAAAGCATCTTGCAAAAAAACAAAAAGAAAAACAAAAAAAATCGTGAAAATCTGAGACTAAATTTCTTTTAGCGAAAATTCTAGAGACCCACAGTTTCCGAGCTACGGAAGATCTTAGTTGACCAATCGCAGAGCGTAATGGTTGACGCAGAGAGGGCACTGCGCAGCTTCCATTCGCATGGCTAGCTCCCTCTGTGATCGGTCAACTAAGATCATCCGTACACCGTTAGAAATAAAATGTTCCAGGAGGTCCACTATAATTTTTATGTTGATTTCAACACTTTTTTCAGTTGAAACAACAGAAAAATTCGTCCTTTAAGTGAAAATAATGTTGTTTCAACTAAAAAAAAGTGTTGAAATTGACATAAAAATGATAGTGGACCTCCTGGGACATTACTTTTTTCAAATTTTTCCAACAGTGTAACTCGGAAACTATTGGGCCCTCGAATTTTTGGTAAAGGAAATATAGTCTCAAAATATCGCAAGGAATCTATCTTCAGAATATGATCCTGAATCGACTTGTATATCATTAGAAATTCACAGGTATGACATGGAGACGATGATCTCAGGATATCTAGACATAGCGAGCTGAGAATTGTCTATAAGATGAAATCGTGTTAGAAATGAAATTTCCTGAGCGGTATAAACGGGACCGTACCAAACTCGACGCGGAACTTATTATTATTTAAAGTTAGTTGACGAAGTTTAATTGAACGTATTTATCAGTACGAAGACGGTGGTGCTTCAGGATATTACCGATAAGAACCCGGTGCTCTCTGCATCTCTCTCTCTCTCATCTCATCAGTATACTAAAAATGCCTATATAGGCCATCCTCGAAGCTTTCCGGAAATTGTGCAGTCTTGAAAACCTGTCTCTTGGCCTATTCGCTCTCTCATTAGAAAAAGTTTTCTATAATAAAAGATCGGAGAGGAAATGGTTACTGGCTTTCCCGATATTTGTATGTGATACCATTTTTCAGCTGATTTATTACATGTTTTGTAAATTATAGGCATGCGTCATATTTCAGTTGATTACAAATTCTATGTACTGCAGAACTATGTAAAGCTGAAACCAGGATTCACTTCATATTAAATTTATCCCACGTTTGTACGCTGGTGAAATTTGATTACTGCGATCGGAACTATATGTACATGCGATATTAAATATTTCGAACCGTTTTACAGTTACTACAGCAGATGTAGTTAAATATCAATGAGCGAAAAGTTTTATTCGGAGTTCAATGCTTGTACATATATTTACACTAGAGTGCTCTCTAAATTTGAATCAGTGAAAACTACTGACAATCAGTGAATATTCACTGGTTTCCAGTTATAAGTCGGCCACTGATTGGATCAGTGGCCGACTTATAACTGGAAACCAGTGACTATTCACTGATTCAAATTTAGAGAGTGATCCTTAATTCGATCATATTCGAATTTCAATGGTTTCATGGATCAGGTCGTCGCAAAGTATGTAGTATACAAAAAAATGTGGTAAAAACTCCAGGTTCCTATCTGTTCATTGCTTTGATTAAACAGGAATTCCAGAAATGGAAATCTGGTAGATTCCTAAAAAAAAAAAATAATAAAAAAAAATCTACAGCATCCTATTTTCAATTTTGATTCCAACTGTAAATAGGATGAGGTTCGCAAATCGCGTTGTTCTCAAGCCTCGAGGTATCAGTAATTATTTCCATCTGTGCGTCTTCTGCCTATTGTAGAAATCCAAGTTTGAAACTGTACGTAAATTGTATCAATAAGCATAATTTCACTATCCAACATTGTTCACTGTTTCATATCTAATCACAGAGAAATGATTTCTGTCCTACTGGAGTACCTAATGAAATGTTTTTTCAACTCGTCAGAAGAATGAAGTTATTCCACAAGGATGCAGATCCTTTTTTGTCGCTGGGAAAAATGTTAATATGAAAATTCTACGTACAGATATACCAAAGCCATAATACTGTGTCAATGAAATTCGAATGATGAATACAAGAGATAAAAGAAAATAAAATCGATCACATATTATAGGCAGATATGGATACTTTTATCCCTTAATTTGACGATCGAAAATCCAGAATAGAATTTTTAAAGCAGGGTAAGTATTTTATCTAGCACCATGATTGCATCTGATCGTTAGTGAGCTTTAATTCCTGACTAATAAAGCACTCGTTATCAAACTGACTTCAGAGCCAAAATAAAATTATCCCATTATCGATTAGGATTTGGGTAAAAAATAAAAATAGGAATCCTACTATAAGCTGCATGCGGTGAATTTTATTTGACTAAAAAAAACAAGGGAAGAGAAAAAAAAAACAGAAAAATATAATATCTAGTTGTTAAATAAAATTAGGAGCATTTTTTTTTTCTTTCTTTTTTTTTTTTTTTTTTGTTCTACTCCATTTCTTTGTTACCTTGCTTCTGTTTCTTGGAGCGAATTCTTCTTTGCTTGCCTTCCGCCTTTTGTCCTTCAAGATCATTCTCGCAGCCGCAAACGCCATTTTCTACGTCTATTTCACTTTACTTTTATAATAATAAATTTCACTAATTATTTTTTATTTTTATTATTATTATTATTATTATTATTATTATTATTATTAGTTTTATTATTTAACAATAGTTTACGCGTATTGCTTCGAATAATTTTTTTTCTTCTTCATATATTGCTAAACCATATTTATCACTGACTAATAAAACTATTCTATTTACTGTATAGCTGTTATATATTTATACATATATATATATTTTTTTTTATCTTGCAGGTCAAATTATCGAACTGAACACTATATCGATTATCAATCTTAGGAAAACACAGCCATATTGACTTCGGAGGATTGACAACACTTTTCATATACAATTGACAGATCTGGATTCGATCAGTTAGTGTGTAAATTAAAAAATAGGCATTTAATTTTTGTTCCTGTTCTTTTCTTCTTTTCTGTAGTTATTTTGTTAATTTTTATTTTATTTTTATTCAAATATTTTTGCTAATTTTTTCAGTAATAATTTTGTCTGAAATTATCTATTACTTGTTCAACAATTATTTCTTCTAACAATAAACTATATAATGTGTTCTCTATATTTTTTTTTTTTTTGTTTTTGTTTCTCACTGCATCCCAATCCACTGAACATATAAGCTGATGGTATTTTAATAATTGTTAAGATTTTTTTTCGTATATTGTTATTCTTTATAATCTCTGAGTCTCGGCTGCATCTTCGTTTCGCTTGGGTTATTGACAGCTAGAGATATATGGCCATGGATCTACAAGAAAAATGAATTTCATAATACACACACACCTACTATATAGGTACACAGTTTTGTCATACTTTAGCAATAGTGTTTCCAACAGGCACGGTTCTACGTTATTTAAGGGCTTTTTTATATAAATAAAAAATCAATCAAAATTGTGCAGCAGAATTTGAAAAATACATTTTTGCACATTTTTTTTTATTCTGCGCACGAAACGAAAAATTAACTCAAGGTTTAAATTAACTTATTAAAAGTCACGAGCGATATGGCGTCGACTCGTGATCGTAATTCGTTATAAAATTTATTGAATCATCTAACACCTACACCCCTAAGATTATATTAAAAGAGATCAACGCAACTTTGATAGAGCCATAAAATAAAACAGGGGATATAAAGCGTGAAAACGATACTTGGGTATAATATAGTTAGTTACGATATCCATTCTTTATTAAATTTATTAATATACGATTATAATTAAACGTCAGTATAGTGCTGGGTGATAAAAAAATGATGAAAACGCAGAGGAAAAAAATATCTAGGTAGTGAAAACTGAACTTATACAGTATGAAAACCGCATTCAGTCTGAAAGTAGATTTTTTTTATTTTTTTTTTTTTTTATTTTTTTTTATTCAATTCCATCTCATCGAGGATTCTTGATCACCAAGAATGTCTTAAATAACAAGACTGAGAATAAATTTTATCGAAGACTTTATTATAATGATAAGATATGCACCCCTAATATTTTTTTCAAAATGTTGACTTATGAATATTTGATCATACCTACTATACTTTCGGGTAAATAAATTTTTTTTCTCAAATCACTGCTATGTAATACGCTTTGAAGAAATATTCTGTCGACCCTGTCGGTTTTTTCTTTTCCTTTCGCAGCTGATTTATTGCATTTAAAAAAAAGAAACCACAGTTTGAAATTATTACAAAATTTAATAAACCTCGTCGAATCACCCTTACGGAAAAAACCCTTCAAGTTTGAGGGTGAACCCTCAATTTTCAAGCTTTCACCGTCAATTCTGGGGGTGAAACCCTGAAATTTCAGGGTTCAACCTCCAATATTCAGGATAATATCTTCAATTCCTATGGATGAACCATCAATTGAAGGGTCAACCGTGAAAAGTTGGTGGATCAACCCTGAAGATTGAGGGAAAACGCCCAAGAATTGTGGAATATCCCTCAAACATTGAGGGACAACCTCCAACAATTGAAGGATAACCCTGAATAGTTGGGGGTCAATACTGAAAATTGAGGGAAACCCCCAAGAATTGAGGAATATCCCTTAAACATTGAGCGACAACCTCCAACAATTGAGGGATAACCCTGAAACGTTCTGGGACAGCTCTGAAAAATTGAGGGATGACCCTGAATAGTTAGGGGTCAACCCTGATGAGTGGCGGGCCACTTCAAAAGTCACTACAAAAAGTCACCTCAAAAACCCTGAAGTTGAAGGGACCCCCATTTGACGGTTGTTCCTCAAGTTGAAGGTACCCCTCAATTCAGGGTTAACCTCCAAGTTGGGGGTACGAAATCACCCTGAAAGTTGAGGGCTTAGTTGAGGGTGATATTTTGAGGGTTTTTTTCCGTAAGGGCACACTGCAGATTCATCGAATATCATATTAATTTTGCCCAAAATGACATCAATGGAGAATAATTTTTAAAAATTTGAGAAGTGAATTTGAAAACGGGAACTCCCTGTTCCAAAACCGATAATTTATTCATGTTCGATTATTTTTCTCCGAATTTTATCAGCGATTTATTGAAAAACGAAATACGATTTCACACATCGTTTATTTGTTGATATCTTGAGGAGGTACGAAGTTGGCAGCAATTAGCAATTAGGATTGCAGCAGCACGTTTAGAGTGGAGACATTATCCCAGGCTTAGGTATTGGTTTAATTCCTAGCTAATTGGCGTTATGTGTGCTCAACCCCGCGTAATCATTACAACTCCAATTAGGACCTTGAAGATATTCCTTCTTCTAATAATAATTCTCCTCGAAAAACGCTCAAAGGGATAAATGATTTAGTTACGATTTGAGAATTTTGCTCAAACCTAACGCAATTACGAATCTCACTTTCATCTCAATTTTTAACCACTAATTACTTGAGTATTTTTAATCAAATAAGACAAAATAACAAAAAAAGAAAGTTAACGAGTTAACGGGGAAAGATTTTTCAAAAAATTTACAGACTAGTTGCTTTGTATTCCGTAACGGTATAAATCTGCTCTTAATTAACAGACTCAAGACACCTACGCTGGGCAAGTTTGTCTTCGGTGACTTGCAGACCGAATTACGTTGAATTAGAGCTATTTTCGAAACTAATAGCGTAGTCGCCTCATCGCATTTTAAAACCTAGAAGCTTTTACTAAGCTTATTCTCAATTTCCTAGACTTGATTCAAACTCGGTATAATTTCAGGTCAAGTTTAAGAATTAGTCTCGAATATCAACTAATATCAACCCCTTTTATCCTAGGGGTATAAAAATAATTGCTTACGGTGCTGCGGAAAGAAATATACGAAGAAATTCAGCTCTCTGATAGTTTCACGTGATTTCGAACAACGTTTGAGCTTTCAATTATATTTAGGTTCTTGCGCACAGCAGTGCTGTTCTCTGCACGCGTTTTCACTGATTAAGAACACGTCGCCGGGATTCATTAGGGCAGTTAATTTATTCAGTTATCGATAAATACGTTTGCGGTAACTGGGGCAGGTCTAGGAACTAGGCCTTAGTCCGTTTCCTCAATATATTAGAGGCAGGAAATTTCGCCTTATCAAATCTTACCCCAACTCACGCAGCCCTTATTCTATCTAAAAAAGAAAAAAAAAATCACGACGTCTACAAGCAAGGTGAAAGAACCACAACTCGGTATTTCGGGAAACGTTTGTCTCCCTTGACTCGGAATTAAACTTCACACTTTCGAGGCTCTAAGTTTCCGCAAAACAAAGGGGGGGTCGAGCTCAAGGTGGGGCAATTTCTTAGATAAGATTGTATCTCGGGTATACTAGGATTTTTTTCAATTCACAAAGAAGCTGGAAACTCCGATGTGATAAGAATCCTGAATTCTGCATGGCATTTTAGTTTTCACTATTTCATTTTCGCCCGAATTTTGCTTACATCACTCGGTGTTCATATTACGATTTTTTGGGCAAAAGGCTGTCTCAAGAATCACTGAGCAAACGAATTTAATAAAAATCGCACAAACGGCTCTAGAGTTATAAAAATCTTCAAAAACATATTTTTCCCATCTCTTCCCCGAAACCCCTTGACCAATTTTACTAAAATTGAATACTGGGTCGAAAAATTGTCCAAGGTATAAGAATAGAGGACTTTTATTGTCCCATCTGAAAGTCGACACTGTCTGTATAGAATCAAAATTGGAATTTCCAGCCCCGGAATATGAAATGTGAAATCTAATCCCTTCGAAGAGTCTTACGAGTCCGAATTTCATCAATTCCCAAAACAGACAAATTTCTTTATAATTAAACCCGGGTTTCAGCCTAGATCAAAGAAGTCCTTCGGGTTTGGTAGCCGGGAAAATGTGTTGAGAAATAGAGTTGGTCAATTTTTTCATTCCTAATTCTTTTTGTTCCAATTCTGTTTGGTAAGTATAATTCCTCGCTAGGAATAAAAAGTCAGCGGAATTATATGTAAGGGTGTATATTTTTGTTCTCTTAAAGAAACCCAACCCCAGCTCTTTTATATTGTCCTAGATTTTCTTATTGTCAAACACATCGCGTGAAAACAGGGTAGATATGATGATGATGATGATGATGATGATGATGATGATGATGATGATTGTGACGAGAGTAAAGAATTGACATAATGAAACACGGAAAGACTATACCTACCTACATTTTCTCCAAAAGCTCAAGGAAAACCTGCCGCCTTTAAGCTGATACGGACAACGACAGAACGAGTTCGCCACTTCTCACGACTAACGAGAGCTTCAACAGCTTGTCTAATTGAATTCCCTCGAAGCAATTTCCGCAAGCAAAAAAAAAAAAAAAAAAAGTGTCATTCGCAAATGTGAGCCTTAAATTATATGACGGTCTCTATTATTCGGATGCAATATACGATTCTGTTTTAGTTATTAATTTATGATTGCCAATTTTAATACAGCTCATTTTCCCATTTCAAAATTCCTATTCATTAAAATCAAATAACAGCACATTTCAGATTCCAGGTGAAAAAGAGCACGTTTCAAATTCCGGGTGGAAAAGAGCACATTTCAGATTCCGGGTGGAAAAGAACACGTTTCAGATTCCGAGTGAAAAAGAGCATGTTTCAGATTCCGGATGGAAAAGAACACGTTTCAGATTGAGAATGAAAAATAGCACGTTTCAAATTCACTCGAAAACTAGCACAATTCAGGCGAAGCGAATATTACTCATTAGTAAGTGTCAGGTAGGTTTATTATGAAATTGGAAATGCACAATTATGTACAAAACCTCGATTCAATTTCATCATTGGATGATTAATTCAATCTTATAATAAACCTACCTGACACTTGCTAATAAGTAATATTCGGTTCAACCTGAATTGTGCTAGTTTTCGAGTGAATCTGAAACGTGCTATTTTTCATTCTTAATCTGAAATGTGTTCTTTTCCATCCGGAATCTGAAACATGCTCTTTTTCACTCGGAATCTGAAACGTGCTCTTTTCCACCCGGAATCTGAAATGTGCTCTTTTCCACCCAGAATTTGAAACGTGCTCTTTTTCACCCGGAATCTGAAATGTGCTGTTATTCGTATCGGGCGTCGAAATACTGTACGGCGAGAAGTAATAAAATGCATATTATAAATATGTAAACTATATATATGCGGTTACGAATGCAGTATATATACGACTTAACAAAGTTACATATAATACATAAGATTCTTTTGTTGTGTGGTGAAATATTCGCGGCCACCACTGTGCAGGTACTTACTTTCATTGTACAAAACGATTATAAAGTAAGTTTTCAAATTTATGAGGGCCATGCATGCATGTAGGTATTATATATTTACGTATACATCTTCGCGACTATTATACCTACAATTGTCGAGGAAACTTATAATTTCGCAAGTTTGAATATGCGTTTGAGGATCGGAAGAAACTGGGCTCCCGAAGTCTTGCAGGATTTACGCGAACTAGAAAGCGTTTAGTTATTCAAAATTTGAATAGATGTAGATTGGTGTTACCCCAGGAATTCCTGGCAGGGTCCTTCGGGTATATAGAGAAGGAAGAAACAAGATTCCGGGGTTTCTTCCCCTTTTTTATTCTCGTAAAAAAAGAAATAAGTCTACAAATGATCCGCAGTATAGAATGATGAGGTTTGTCTCGGCTTAAAAAATAATTTGTCGAAAGATATATATATTCATTATTTAGATTAACGAACAATAAATCCTGAATTCTCATTCGAATAATCGAAAATTCACAGAAAAATTTGGCCCTTCCCTTGAGCTTTGATCCTCAACTTAACACCTTCGTTCATCTTGCTCTTTCCTCAAGCTTCTACTTTGCTATTCCTTCGGGAATTGCGAGTCTCTTTAGTTTCGTAACGAATAATATACTACGTCCTACTCTGCAGGACACTAGGGAAAATGAAGAATACAAGGTGTCAAGGTGTCAAGGCTGCATAAATCCTTGAAAGTCTGAACTGTTGAAATAGTAAATAAATAATCTTGAAGAGATTCGTAGTAGGAATAATTCAGTTTCTCAGTATATTTCACTCATTATTCATGACTCTGTTATTCTTATAAAGATTAAAAGGCTCTTCCAGTCTCTTTCATTTAAGGTAACGGTTCAAGACCGTCTCCCGGTTTAAGTTACAACGATTTAATTTACAAAGTAATTGTCTTGCCTCCTGCTACGTTTAATTTAAATCCCCCAGTAACTTGGTCGTAATTACTGGACAGTCGTGGAGAAAAATTAGAAGAAATTGAACGAGTCATGCTTCTTGCCAAACCACTGCAGTCTCAAAAAGCAATCCACATTCGCATTTAGCGTCAGTTTTGTACAAAATTAAATATCCAGGATTAAAGATTGAAGATAAAGTGATACGTGAGGGTAACGTCCACCTCATTTCCAAATTCCCGATTCCTTATATTTAGGATTAGCATTTATATTGCGTATTTGAATAACTGTTAGGGTGCTGCTGTCTATGGTATTAAGTTGATGAATATTTTCTGAGCTTGTCACGTGTTCGTTTTTTTTTCTTTTTTTTTTTTTTTTTTCCTTGAACCAACGTGAAGGGTAACAAAATTTCACCCCAAACTGTTCAAATATTCTATTTCCTCGTAGCGTTAATTGAACGAGTTGCTATTCTCCTAAATCCATTCATCAACGAGAAAGTGTACAACGAACTACACTCCGCTGTCATTATCCTGAAATTTTCCCATCACTGACGCTCGTTTTGTTACACGTCACTGTTGAATCAATCAAAGTGCTTTCAAGCCTTTTATACCCCAATCTGTTCATCAGGTTCTAAAATCGACGAGCGTAATTGAATATCAGCATCAAAGCTGCGAGGATTTATATCCGTTTCAATAATTGAACGAATCCATATCACCTACGATATGTACTACGTACTCACAGCCATTTCTGTATAGTCATATCTATACGTAAAGTATTTCATAAAGTCATAATAATTGAGATAGAAACCTGGGATTTTTATGTATATTGAAGACGTTCTGGTCCATGAGACCATTGAAATTCTAATACGACCAAATTAGGGATCACCCTAATACATATATGCATACGCCAAGGGTTGTAGTGGATTCACATGCACTGCAAGATTAATACGACCGCTAAGTAGACAGGAGATTCAGGTACTTCCTTCCCCTGAGATTGAAACCTGGGGTTTCACCGACTGACCTCTTTCAAGCTGATGGAATTCTGAGTTCAATAATTAAGAGTAGTCGAGCGAATTTAATTTTGCATCATTGAATTACGTCAGGAGTTAGAAAATCAGATATTGGAGACATGGTTTTTCAGTTTTAAATCAAATCCGGGTTCATGCTTATCTATAAATTGGGAAATAGGATTATCGCATACATATCGGTCAATCCTAATCCACACCGTCCCTTCTCGAATCTGAAACTATCCTATGAGAACGAAAGGCAAAAATCGAATTGGCCTCAAACACAAATGTCTGTCTGATTATCGGGCCTTTATTGCCCGTCAAGCAGTAAAACTTGAGTACAAATTCACTTTCACCTTTTTATCAGCTCGGTGTGAATCGCCTTCCGAATCACTGACTCCGAGGTCATCATGGTTCAAGGTACGACACGCTGCTCCAAGAGAGACAGGATTGAGGGTTTGGGTTGGGGATCCGGAAAGGGTGAGGACTAGGGTTTAAGGCACTTTCTTGTTCCATGATCGAAGGCCTTGTATTTTTATAGCAAGAAAAAAATTACATTTCAAAATTTTGTTGCAAACAATTGCCGGCTTTATGATGAAAAATTTTATTCAAAAATACGATATCCATGCATTAAATTCTTTCAATTTTATCGATTCAAGCGTAGAAAGTCCCCAAAGTTTCTTTGAATGAGGTAGTAAAAATTTAGCTACCCAAATATGGGTGAATTTTATTCACCACCATCTCTGATCCAGGTGAATAAAATAACGATCAGACGATTTTACTGGAGAGTAAAAAATTGATCGGCTACCCCCTTACGGAAAAAACCCTTCAAGTTTGAGGGTGAACCTTCAATTTTCAAGGTTTCACCCTCAATTCTGGGGGTGAAATCCGGAAATTTCAGGGTTCAACCTCCAATATTCAGGGTAATACCTTCAATTCCTATGGATGAACCATCAATTGAAGGGTCAACCGTGAAAAGTTGGTGGATCAACCCTGAAAATTGAGGGAAAACCCCCAAGAATTGTGGAATATCCCTCAAACATTAAGGGACAACCTCCAACAATTGAAGGATAACCCTGAATAGTTGGGGGTCGATACTGAAAATTGAGGGAAACCCCCAAGAATTGAGGAATATCCCTTAAACATTGAGCGACAACCTCCAACGATTGAGGGATAACCCTGAAACGTTCTAGGACAACTCTGAAAATTGAGGGATGACCCTGAATAGTTAGGGGTCAACCCTGATGAGTGGTCACTTCAAAAGTCACTTCAAAAAGTCACCTCAAAAACCCTGAAGTTAAAGGGACCCCCATTTGACGGTTGTTCCTCAAGTTGAAGATTCCCCTCAATTCAGGGCTAACCCCCAAGTTGGGGGTACGAAATCACCCTGAAAGTTGAGGGCTCAGTTGAGGGTGATATTTTGAGGGGTTTTTTCCGTAAGGGCCTGGAGCGATTATTTATCATTTTTATTAAGATATTTTTTTGATGTACCTTATATACCGTATGATTTATCATAGCTTTTCGCTGTATAAAACTGTGCAAAAATATATACCAGCTATACTTTTATTTTATTTCTCTGCTCGAGAGTCGAGTGCAATCTTCAAAGTAGTCTGACTAGATATGTGCTTCGACTACTTCGGGCTATATATCTCAGTGGAAAAATAAAAATACGGTTATATAAAACCGTCCATGTTATACAAGGGACCTGATTTTGGTCTGCTATTGTCCGGGTCGCATCTTCCCGGATCTCTGAAGTACCATTCTAAGTAATAACTCCGATTTCAGGAGCCATTGAAAATCCGATAAATTTTCTTTAAGGACTCGGACGAGTTCCTATAACAAATATCAATTATGCACTAAGTTTGACGAAAATTTTCAACGCTTTTACATATTCAATTAAATTAAGACACGCAGAAGTACTTCATAGGAAGAACAATGCAGATATTATGCATATGTGTAAAACCAAGATGACAATTATTTCGGTTTTGGTGTGAATTATTTTATGGAAGCAAATAGACTGAATCTTAAGAGATTTGGAATCTCTTAGTCAAAATATGTTCTAGTATATCTACAGATTCGTTGATCATATAGGGGTTCCAGTTTTGGAAGTATTTTTTATTTATTTGTTTATTTTTTTTTTTTTTTTAAACTGTTAGAAAATTTGGTTATTCAATTAAAAGCTTGACTGGGAAATAATTGAGGCCCGTTACGGCGCGAAGTGTCGAAAAGTTCATTATTAGGAAAGTTGAAAATTTTCTGAAAAGGGTGCAGTAATTAATAACGTAGTTTTAATTATAATTGGAAAAATAAATCGCGGGAATGAAATACGTTTAAAACACTTTCCACTCGATTCGTCACAAATTTTCCTCTATAGTATATACGCCAAATCGCAATTCAAAAATCACGAGCATCAAATTTGAACTGCATTTAAATCAATTTAATGAAAGTCATTACCCCGTTGATTCACAATGAAATATTTCACATTTCCAATACTTTAATCTTTTAACCAACACAGTTCCCAGCCCATTCTACTGGTTACTTTTAACTCGATTATAATTATTCCAGCCTGAAGCTTTTTTCCGCTTCGATTAATACAGAAAAAAAAAAATAACTAAATCAACGATTTCGAGTCGCATATATGAAGCACTTGGTAATGATATGTGGCCGATTTTCTGATCCATGAGTCTTAAAAATTTCTGTAAAAAAAAGCTCACAAGTATCAATCACACGGTCTGTAAAACTGGCTGTAAAAAAGCTCGCGATTCGCGTTTGTAGCGAGTTCAAGTTAGCTTAGTTTTGAAATTACTTTGTGCAAGGCGAGCTCTAGACCGAGATCAAACGGAATACATATCTATATTTATCGAAGCTATAAGTGTAGGTATACGACTAACTGTGCGGGAGAGAACAGAACCGGAATTGAATCGATAAAAATCGAATGACTGAATCAAAAATTGAATGAAAGTAAAAAGAAAAACGAAATAGTAAAAATAATTTCTAGAAACTGTCGAACAACCTATATATACGAATATCGCTAAACTGTATAAAAGTTCAACGAATCAATTATAGCCAGCGTACCTCCACTTCCATACCTCACAAGCATACTTGGAACAAACAACCCCTTCCGAGCTCGAGTAGCTTATCGTTTTTTTTTCTTTCTTTTTTTTCTTTTTTAGTATAGGGGTGGATATAGGTAACCCTTCATTCACGCGAACCTCGCGATATTCGCTATTCGTTCGTTCTGCACGACTATGAGAAGCGGTTTTCCTTTTTTTCGACTTTTTTTTTTACTATTATCGCGATCTCGTAACCACTTACTATACTAGCAACCTTTTTCATCGTATTCTTTTGTATAGAGTAAGCGTAGCCAATTTAAGAACCATTTAAGTTTCATTCATAAAACTTATGTACCTTTAAATTCAAAGCTCGGATATACAGGGTGTCTTGAAATTTTCTTCACCCACCATTTCTATACCAGAGAAAAGATTCCTTGCGAAAAATTGAGACGAAAGTTACCAATGCGAAAAAGTCCGCTAGGGCTTAATTTTCATGTAAAAATAGTTAATAACGAACCAATCAGCGGTCGGCTTCAGGAAAGAATGGCGGAAATTTTGCATGGCCGTGTGCCCCACTACTGAAAACAAGGCAATCCTTCCTTAAAGCCGAACGCTGATTGGCTCGTTGTTAAGTGCTTTTACAAGAAAACTAAACCCTCGTGGACTTTTTTATATCGGTAACTTTCGTAGCAATTTTTTGCAAGGAATTCGCTGGTATGCAGATATTTTATGCGGATTTTCAGACACCCTCTATATGTTGTATTGGGGTCGTCCTTATTTAGGGTGTTTTTGAAATTTCCTGTATTTAAAAAAAAAATTTATTTGCAAACACAAAACACCGTAAATAAGGACCATCCTAACATTTTGCATATAAAATCGACTAGTATTCAACTGTAACGATCATAGATGGCCCTGATTATTAGTTCATTTGTTGTTGTACCAGCTATTGTGGATTCTGTAGCCTGGCATGATTCATTGATCAGATATATCGTGGGAGGATTATCGGACCGAACAGATAGTAACATTTATATGTATATCTGCACAGGTAGTGTTTTCCTATGGATTAAAATATAGCTTCTGGTGTAAACCGGAAATTAAATATCATTCGAAGCGAGCCTTTTAAATATACTAGCCATTCAATTTTCCACTCAGAAATTTGAACAGTTCTTTTTTTCTCTCTCTCTCTCTCTCTCTCTCTATCTATCTATCTCTCTCTTTCAAGCTCTACCGATTTCTGTCCAATGATGATATTACACCTTGATTTGAAATTCTTGGGATAATTTTCCGCACAGAATAGCCTCTTTGCCTTCGAGTAAATATCTTGAAATTTAGTTTCAGTTTCGCGTCGCATTAATTTATTCTAAAGTGAAACTTTCAAAGACACAATTGCACTGTAGAATTACGTGTGCATAACTTTAAACGAATACATCTCGGCACTCCGGGGTTAACAAGACTATTTGAAATTCAAACTACGAGTCATGGACTCTTTGTTACTTTCGCAAGAAAAAATGACATTATTTACGCTAACGTAGTTCACACGTTCTTGAAATTACTATTTCTGGACATTAAATTTGACACTAGATTTAAAACAAAAATCATCACACCGAGGCACTGATTAACCAGTTCAATGGTGGACCCGAAATCAACGTTTTGTGCAAAAACTGGTGACAGGAAATAATTTCGTATTCAACATGAAGCCCAAAAAACTTAGGAACATCAAGTTTGATGCAAATCCGTTAAAAACTGACAGAGATATCCACGTTGCACCTATAATATGTGCCATTACCAGTTGTGGCACTTTTTTTTCTTGCACATATATGTGCCCTTACCAGTGAACCGGTTAATAAATTTTTAGAACAACAGATGTAGTTCGAATTTTTTTTTTTTTTTGTTTGTTTCTCCCTCCTCGCTATAAGGTAATTGTCGACAAAAAATTTCAGTCACACTTCGTTTCTGGCACCACTTCAATTACACGTCTATCTACAATTCGGATCTTCGACAAGCGCGAAAAAAAAAAGAAGAAAGAAAAAAGAGAAAAACGTAACATGATTCTATTAACCGGTTCACTGGTAAGGGCACATATATGTGCAAAAAGAAAAAGTGCCACAACTGGTAATGGCACATATATGTGCAACGTGGATATCTCTGTCAGTTTTGAACGGATTTGCATCAAACTTGATGTTCCCAAGTTTTTTGGGCTTCATGTTGAATACGAAATTATTTCCTTTCACCAATTTTGGCACAAAACGTTGATTTCGGGTCCACCAGTGAACCGGTTAAGCAATTTTTAGACATTCACTGATTTTCACTTGTGTACAGAGTACCGCGTCATTGAAATCTCGTAAAAGAATCATATTTTCACATAAAAAAAAAATAAAAATAAAGAAATGATTATCGTAGAGTATACGAGTCGCATGGTTCATCGAAAATTTCGCAAATTTGTAGAAAATATTCAATATTGATGTGATTTTTGGGTGAAATCAATGATATTCGATGACTTTATTATTCTCATTTCGAGCCATTTTTTACCCTTTTTTTTATTCAACTTTGAGATGAAACGTGTTTTACGTGCTCACAACGATAGAAGACTTATCCTAATTATATGTATTATCGATTTTCCACGAAATGACATAATTTTAAAATATTTTCTTCAAATTTCAAAGATCAGACGTTCAGCTATGTATGGCGAAGTTGATAAAATCTCATCATCTTATAATTTCGAATGGTTTTTCAAACCAAAAATAATCAGCTTTGAGGCAAAAAAAAAAAAACTGAGTCGACATAATACATTTCTTCAAAAGCCAAATTTTCAGGTCACGCAAAATATTCCCGAGGTAGATTATGGGGCATACACGAAAAGTTTATTATATCATAGTCAGGTAGTTGCTCTCGTGATTCAACTGCGGGTCGTTAACGCACACAATTATAAGGGTGTCACATAGTGGATGGGGTGGCAATGTATCAAATTACTCGTTACGAAATAGGAACAGCATCGTAACCAAAATACCCCAAGCGTTCACCAGATTTGCCAAATCTGCAAATTCTCTTTGAAAAACAAAAAAAAAAAGGTCTTTTTCTCTATTTCTGAAATAACCACTCCGCACTATAAATTATAATGCACAGTGCGCTGTACTGGATAAAAAAAAAAAATACAATCAGAAAAACAAAGAAAAGTGTTTTTCAAATTACAAAAAATAGTCAGAAGCATGAATTTAAACAAAAGGGGGACGCCTGAAAATTTCAGGACCTCTTCAGTACATTTTGAAAAAAAAAAAAACGGGGACTTAAAAAACAGAAGTAGCTTCTATAACCGGATTTTCCTAACTATGTTGAAAATTTATCCACGCGCTGATCCAGCATTTATATATTTTCTCTTCATCTCCCTTCTTAGAATTCTTGAGAACGTTTTCGTTGTGCGAAATTATTACGATTCCGTAACGTTCCGCTACCAGGACTGAATTATTTCTACGTGATGTGAATCGGTTCAGCTGAAACGATACTCGAACTGTTTTTTTCACTTCGGAATATTATCGGCGATGATAATAATTAATTAATCATTTCGACAGACGTCAGAATGCAGGATGAATCTCATAGGTATACCGCAATAAATAGGTAAATGGCGAAGTAAATATTTCTAAAAAAAAAACTTAAACTCTCGAATGGTTTCTAGTATTCCAAAATCCAGCTTCTCCCGAGTCCCTCTATCCCTATCTTTGTTGCTCCCACGGGAAATGGTATAGGAGAGTATTGATCACACCCACGCCTGGCCCACCCTGTCCTACCTCCTCCCTGGAATCCCTCGTCCTTTACTCTCTTCCTCTCTTCGCGGCTGGACCAGCTCCACGTTCTCTTTGGATTTCGAGGAAACCGTCGCTGCCTCTAAGAACCGTTTTTTCACGATTGTATAATTTCCCTGTGCGCAGAAAATAGTGAAATTGGGAAAACGCGATCTACAATTTCCCCAAATTTCGTCTTCGAAGGGTTTGTCTTAAAAAAACGAGAACCGATGGCAATTGGTTGAGACTCAAAAAAAAAATTTTTTTTTTTTTTTTATCCCCCAATGATATATGTGCAAGGGATACTTTCGCTTCGCTTCGGTAGGGTCCTGCGCACCCTTGTGTCCTTCATATTATATTTTTATATTTTTTTTTTTTATGTCACAGTAGGTAGTGTGGTACTGGTCTAAAAATTGGATTTATTTTTTCGGGAAAGGCACCCAACCATTATTTGAGTAAATTTTTTTCCTTTTACGATCTCCAATCGATTGGAAAAGATGTTAAAACCATGCGGAAAATGGTATCCTTAGAACTTTTGAAGATACAATATATATATATACATTTTTCAACTCTTCCCAAAGTACTACGAATAATAAAAAATTGAATCTGCAGTCCTTGAATAAAGGAAAGAAGTAAGCCTCGTTCTTGTAGCTGCGATCGTATGTCATTAAACGTGGCAATTATATAAATACTGTCATTTCGAGCTTCAGAACGAATGAGATCCTTTAGACTTGTTCCCGAACGGAAATGAGAGTATTTCCTAACATTTGGGTCCTTGAAATGATCGCGCGTACCGTGACACTCATGCTGAAAGCTCGTCAAGGACTAAACGGGCAAGGCTATTCTGAGGGGCTAATATATCTATATACATACATACAACCCTTCTGTAGTTAGCTATTACGTAAAGGTAAAAACTCTTCTCCGCAAAGCGTCGTAGGATATTATCAAATGGCTGCGAGAATAATTTATCGCGAAAAAAAAAAAAAATGGATAAGACGTATTACATCAGGGATTCAGCCTGCATGTATCAAGGAACGAGTATATCTCGAGGGTCTTTATAGCTACGTAAAAACTGTTTGATGTTTGAAATTAACAGCGTTTAGTGACTTGATCAAAGCCTTGGAGAATCGGTGAAAAATTTTCGTTTTTTTTTTTTTCTTTTTTTTTTTAATACATATTTATGATCCTTTAAAATCAGTGGAAGCTTTTCAAAATTTTAACTTGTGCTCGTATGAGAGAACGAGGAAGACGAAGACGAAGAAGAAGGAGGAGGAGGAGGAGGAGGAGTTAAAATTTCTGCAATATTAATAATGTAGAAGTATAAAGAGTGGATAAAGTGTTTTGACAAATTGGTGAATAATAGCATTTGACGCCTGACCTGACCTGTCCGATGAGAGAAATTAAGTTTCTTATTAGCTAATTTGCTGCCTTCTCATCCCCTGCCATAACTCGAGTTTTAATGGTGATTGATCGAGCCATTTGCCGAAGCAATATTTCCAATACATTTATTACTACTAAATCCCCATCAGAAGCTTGTTTTCAAATTAACACTCCTCGATATGTTCAAGACTTGAAGGAAACTAGACGAGCATTTGAAAGTTTCTATAAAACCGTATTTTGCCAATAATTACCTGTGCACAAAACTTTTTCCATCAAATGAAACGGGAAAAAAATTGAAAAAAAAAAATACAAATACAAATACAAATAGAAAAATTTCCTACAAACTGAAAAGTAGTTCGAGTCAGCTATAAGCACTCAACTAAAGCCCGTCAACGATTCTTGGGGTCAAGAAATGAGTTCGAATATCCACGCAGATTTGATTACCTATACAAAACGATTCTCCGAAATATAAGATACCTAAACAGCAATGGATAGTAATTTGTATGGGCAACGGAATCGGTGCACCTATATGCTAGGAATGGGCGATTGGGTCGTTGCCAGAGGTGCTGCTAATCCTAGATGTGCAGTTTTTGGAATCAGATTGTATCTGTGTCAGTGTCAAATCCGCCTTTGCACAGTTCTGCTGATTACCGCTAACTAAGCCATAATGATTAAAAATGAGCCGCGAATTTCCCGTTCATCCACTTCCTTTGTACATATTATAAGGATTCGATCGTCCTCGACAGGGCCTGATCCTTCCAAATTTGACATGGCATTTTCTCTCCTCTTCAATAATATTAAACTTCTGTATCAGACCTTGAAGTCGACGACCACGCGACTATCGACAGCTGTACAGACAGTTTCCTTTTCAGAATTCAATTTTCCTCCCTTCGGTATCGTTCGTCGTATTCCCGGATGCCGGAGAGACTATCGAAGGAGACTTTTCTTTCAAATTAAAACTAAAAAAAAAAAAACAGTGATTATGGTTTTGAAAATTTTTCAAAAGCTGCTTCACCTCGCGCTACCTTCTGCGCTGAATGAAAGTCTGGGCGTGCCGCAGGTTCACGTCCCAGTTACGGTATTGAACTGCACCCTGCTAGTTGCTACTCGGTATACGGTATACTAGATACAGAGAATAGTAGCCTGTCATTTCACAAGCTTCTTGCCCATGGCATAGTTCGCTGGAACTGTATGGCTAATGCAAATCGTCAAGCCCAGCAACCACTGGCCTTTGACGTTGGAACTTGTCCGTTGGTTTTCGGCCAATTACTACCCCGTCAGAATCGTACCTCGTGATACCATGCCATCCCCTAATTCTGGTCACTATTTTTGATCGAATCTTGAGCGAAGACTAATTTTGTAAAAATCGAGCTCGATTTTTCTTCCCTCTGTATCCATGGCTGGAAAGATCGTTATTTCGGTATACCAATTGCTGGCGAGCTTTCCAATCCGGAATAAAAATCTGAAAGCGATTTTAGTTTCCAGCTATAAACTATCGCAGGATCCCAACCCAATGCGTGGTCAATTTTCAAACCCTACAGCGTTGCACAGGTGTATATCGTACGTTTCTTGACCCTCCAGTTAAGGGTTGTTCATAGAAGTACCCCAGGTTCGCAGCTCTCGCTTATCGAACCCCAAAAGTTGGTACCGAGGTTGTCAATCACTGAATAAAGCGAGGGAATGGTTGGTTAAATTCAAGCTCTGACGAACAGTGACAAGGGCGGCCGATTGTTCCAGGTTATCGTCTGAATAACTCAAGACTGTTTGAGCACCCCAACCAGGGGTAGTACTCCAGCCTTGAAAGCGCTGGCGCCGTGCCGTTGTCCCGAGGGTGGCTAAGGTGTCGGGATCCGAAAATCAGTCATAAATGTGACAGCCAAAATCTACCCCACGATTTCGCGATTTATCCACGCGAGCTTTGTTCTCAAAACTTATTTCATTATCTATATATATCTGTATATATGTATACGTTACAGAATCTAACTTTTTAGTCGTGTCGGATTGCAAACTTGGAATTGTAATGATCCGAGGTCGACGAGGAAAGAGGGTGAGATTTTCATGATCACAATACTTGAAAATATCTCTTCAATCGAGGGCTGAAATAACCCCATTGTTAAACGGGCGATAAAGTGTTCATAAAAATCTACATTATTGGGCAATAAAATGTGAAATATATGCGATATGCAAGGCGTACGTACGAGACTGCAGACTACAGATATTAGGGTGCTCCGTATTTAGGACTCGAACGAATTTTTTATCAGGTCCCCCCCTCCCCAAATCGGGTCCTATAATAATTCAAAAACAATTCCCTCATTTTATCAGATTTAAAAATTTCAAACAATTAGGGAATTGTTTTCCAATTATTGGGAACCGATTTGGGGGACGAAAGCTGCTACAAAATTCATCCGAATCGTGAATAAGGACCACCCTAAGATTTTTGGCAATATTTATGAACCTGTTTTTTTTTTTTTTTTTTTTTTTTTTTTTTTCTCGAAACGTTATGTGAGTTAACCAGGAGTTTTCATTTTCTATTTGAATAAGAAAGAGCTTTATTTTGAAGTAAGAAGAAAAACGAAGTTGTATTTCCGCGCGAACATGCAGTGAAATAGGTTTTGCCACTTGGCAAGATCCATATCTGAGCTAGGGCTGTACTTTGTACGAAGAATCTATGTAGTTTAAAGCCATTGGTAAGAAATATCGTTTCCGCACGAGACTTCTTCCATTCCGTTAATACCTTAGGTTCAATCGTAAATCTAGTTTCGTCGTTGCGGTCGACCGTGCGAAGCCGAAGAAAGAATTTTGAGCTTTCTTCAGTTGAATGCAGTTATAGGTATGAGCAGAAGCACGCCACCACCGTCTCAAAGTTTCACACGTCACATCTATAGGATTTGATATCGATAACTAAAATAGGGGAAAATTATCTGTCTCTTCCATCTGTTAAAAACTGTCATTCGATCTTAGTCTTCATTTCCTGGACTAATTTATTCATTATTTCGCTACATCATTAAAAAAAGTTGTGTGTTTCTGTGTTAAGGGGATCAGTACAGCGACTTTTCGAGAAATTATCATAGTCCGAAATCAATTTATTTCATAACCAAAGTTCATTTCACATAAAAATATTTTTCTTTTTCAAAATCATGTGTCGTAAGGATTTTAGAGCACCGTTGGACCGATTCAGGTCATCTTGGATTCATTTTCTTCAAAAAACAAATCCTCATCATGTGAATGTAGGAATTTAAAAATAAAAAATTATGTCATAAGTTATGATCAATTTACCAAATTTGCAAAAATTATTATCACTCATTTCTTAAATAACTTGGCCAAAACGAAAAATTTTCAAAATTCCTACATTCACATGATGAGGATTCGTTTTCTGAAGAAAATGAATCCAAGATGACCTGAATCGGTCCAACGGTGCTCTGAAATCCTTACGACACATGATTTTGAAAAAGAAAAATATTTTAATGTGAAATGAACTTTGGTTATGAAATAAATTGCTTTTGGACCATGATAATTTCTCGAAAAGTTGCTGTACGGTCCCCTTAATAAGATACTATAGCTATTAATGAAATCAAGACTAAAGCTTCCAACTTTTGAATAACACATAAACTAAAATTTCAAGCTCCTAGATATAGATAAGCTCAAAAAAGGAAAAAGGAACAAATAGAACAAAACAAAAACGCATAATATTCCCGTTGTGGTTTAAATTTGAAAATTTCGAGGGCAATATTGTACATTGCACAGTATTCAAACTTCCGAGTATATTCCTAAAAGCTCAAAGTGGTACTGGTAAAATTTTTATTTATTCCGTACCAATCGATATCACCAATCACCCGGAGGGTGGGTATAGGTACATATACCTACCTATACACCAGCATTTATTTTCACATATATGTTCAAATTCGCCATTAAATTAAATACAACGATGCATTTATATACCGGTGGAAAAAAATTCCGCGAGCTTGATTTTCTACCCCGTGAATTCAGAGTTTCGTGGATAATGAACTCAATTAAAAATTTTGAACGCGGACTTCGGTTAACTTTCAGATAACGTTTCTATTTTTTCGTTTGGTTCAGTTTTTTTCTTTTTTTTTTTTTCTTGTGTTTTTTTTTTTCTCTCTCTCTCTCTCTGATAATTCGGTACCCACGTTTTCTACTCCTTAGATTTCACCGTTATACGATCTGTCAAGTACTTCTTTGTTATATACTTTTCGCTTGTGGGCTTACACTTATCTTTCTTTCGCGTTTCATTGTCTTTCAGCATTGTAATATATATTTTCTAAATTTTCTTTCGTAAAAATTTGGACTCACACTCGGAAAAGAAAATATTATCCACTTATGAATAACAATAAACACAATCGTAATGAGTTTCTTCCATCCATTATCGTTATGTATAATATATAAAAACGCTCGACTGCACAGTATTATAGAGTGACCAAAAAAAAAAAAAAAACTAACAAAATTTTTGCCATTTTCAATCCTGCAATATGTAAAAACAATCGCGTTCAATCGAAAAGAATAACGTAATCATACTCGAATTAAACAGCTATTTCGTTATTATTATTAATCAGTGGGATCTGCACAACTGGCAATTAAAAAAGCTCGTCTCACATTTTTTTTTATGTACCTCGTATAATTTTTTATACTATTTTTTTTTTTTTTTTTTTTTTCTACAAAAAGCGAGAATTGCTCTCGTTTCACATTTTAAAGTATAATTATTAATTATTCGAGCTTTCAGGGAAGTTTTTTTAATAGCTGGAATTATTGGAGAATTCCCGATGTATACGATGCGTGTGTACCACAATTTCACCCTCGAGAGTATTCAGAAAAATTGATCAAAACGTTCGGGAACGTTTTCAGACTATAAATAAGAGAGCGATTCGGCAACTATCAAATCTTGCGATCGAACGTTCGTTCGACTAGAGCGTGAAAAAAAAAAAAGAAGAATTCCCTTCGTATTATTCCAAGTTTGATTCCCACCCCCACAAAAAAAAAAAAAAAAAAATGAAAAAACGAAAAAAGGATTGAAGAACTTTTCAGAGATTTTGTTCATTCAGTTTTTTTCACGTTATTTTCGTAATTGGCGAAAATTAACAGCCAACAAATTCCCGTCTCGCTTCGCCTAGCTGCGACCAACAAAATTGTTATTAAAAACTCCATTCCTGTTAAATTTCAATTCTAGATACCTCTGCAACTAATTAGAACACCGCGTAATTGCGCCAGGGTAAAAACTTGATACTCTTGCTACTATTTGTGAAAAAAGAAAAAGAAGAAAAAATAAAAATAAAAATAAAAATAAATTCGACAACAAATTAGCCACGTCAAAGGGCAGGAAGTTTTATAATAAATTTCTACATGCCACAGTGATTAGAATCCTGCAAATACCGTATTTTCATAGCACCACATTTTCCACTTGAACTTTTTAATTCAAAGTACACCTTGAGATATATTATATAGTCGTTAACTTAAGTCACAGTGTACTTAGAAGGTACTTTTACAATTGTATAGAGTCTTCCAACCCTACCAGCTTATATAAGTACCTACACGATGTAAAAAATGATTTAAAAGCTATACCGAAATTAGAAATTCAGGGCGATTCCTGCGTCTAATAAACAATCATATTTATCGCGTCGATTTTTGTTTCTTTTTTTTTTTTTTTTTTATTTATTTACCTCCGATTGTCCATAAGTGCAAATAAAGCTGCGTTTTTGGTTGATTTGAATTATTTTTTTGTTTTTGTTTTGTTGCGATGCTCATAGTTTGTTGTCAGAAATTTAATTCACTTAGGTTGAAATTGTGGACACAATTAGCAGAATGAATTTCTGCGCTCTAAAAACTGCGGAAACACGAGTAGCCTTGAATTCTAAGGGAGGTCTAAGCGGGGTCGGTTTGCTTAATTTTCGCTTTCACTAGGGCCGAGGGACCCGTGTCACGCACATCCCGAACACGAGGCACGCACATGCTGTCTACTTTATTAAACGGAACTTATTAACTATCGCAATGTTTAATTTAGGTAGAAGATTAGGTATACCTATAATGTAACCTGCGTGAATTACAAGGAGAGGACTATTAATTAATTACAATAGTCCGTTGAGAGGGAGAAAGACCTTGAATGTCTTAATCGACGAGTAATAAGTTAATGGAGAAATTTGTTCGATGATGAAAAAAAAAAAAAAAAAAAAAAGATCATTATTGGTAATATTGATTAATATCCGTCGTAGAGTTGAGTATTCCTTGAAGCAAGACAAATTTCGAAACCACTTCAGACTTAGGTAGGTCTTTGAGTAATAAAAATCGAGCCAAACGTGATCGCCAATATTATCCGTTGATGTATGGAATATTATTCATTGATCCATTTCATTTCATTTCATTTCATTTCATTTCATTTCATTTCATTGAAGGTAATAATACGGTGTACATCACATCGATGTAAACGAAAGTGTTTACCTAAACTTTAACAAAACTTCAAAATTAGAAGTAGGTAACTACAAGGGCTGTTATAGCCCCAGCTGGTTAACCCTTTCTGGGTTAAATCGCATTATGGTAGGCCCCAGGCTGCAACTTTCTAATCCACTTCCGGCACCATCGTTTCAGAAGTAACCGAATTAGGACTTTTCCTGGTTTCCTAATTTTTTCGGGGTTTTTTTTTTTTTTTTTTCTGGTAGGTAACATTTTCTCTGATCTTTCGATCTGGAATCCACGCAATTCAGAGCTTCGCATGGCTGAGGCTTCCGCATATATGTAGCGAATCGAAAAACGAATCTACGTAACAAGGTAGATGCTTCAACTGATGCTTTGGAAACGAAATGTTGGAGTATTCCATTTGTCGTCAGATTACTGAAGAAAAAGAAACCGGGAGTTGGATAAGGGTTGGAATTAATCACGTGCAGATATGGATTTTGAAGAATTTTCAAATACAGAATGAATATAGTAATAGATGTGATACGAAATATGACGAGTCCCCGGAAAAGAATTATACAGTAATTGCAAGGGTACTTCCAATGTTCACGATCAACTAAATCCGTATTATTTCGTTAGCTCAGAATTTTTCACATTTTTTTTTTTTTTTTTTAATATAAATCCCAGAAGTTGCTGTCAAACAATTTCATTGTGTATCTGAAATTTGAATAAAAATCGACAAACGTCTGGACTGAAACATGCATCGAAAATTGACGTCGAAGTAACATGAAAACGGTGACAGCGGTGGGATGAAAATAAAATAATAATAATAATAATAATAACAACAACAACGCACGTACACCAGGTGTAAAAACTTTTCGACAAATCTGTAGGTATAAGCTGAACATAATAATTGCTGAAAATTTTCATCTGCTTAACTACCATTTCAATTAGCTACGAAAGGTATATTAAATATTTAATTATAGCAGAGTTTAGCGCGAGCATGATGAATTATTTTCATGATTCAGATGCAGTTGTTGGAATAACGTCAAAACCTGGGTGTTCGTGATACGTATAATAGTTAGTTGGCCATGTACTACGGTTTATCAATATAAATTGCACCTGCTCTACCGGTGCAGTCAATGGCCTAGTAAAGTCAATTTCATATCCACCCGGGTTTTCATCCTCCAATTTTCCGTCTCTATTTCGAAGGGTTTCATCTTATTTTTTTTTTTTCCTCTTCTGATTGCGCCACTGGAAGTGAGTCGACGAAAAAATTTTCACGGTTTATTTTTGGGTCATTGCCTGTATACGTATACCATTTCAAGATCGCGGAATTCAATATCTCAGATTCATGCCGAATTGATACGTGAGGCAGCCGCCATTCTCTGTTCATTGCTTTGCTTCAGAACTTGAAGGTCCAGTCTGGCTAATCTCTTTATCCTTTTCTCTACCACGTCCGCATTTGTCTCACTCAGTTTCTTCTCTCGGATATGATTTTCGCCGATTCTTTTCACCCTCAGTCCTTTTTATCATCGTATAACCAGTACATTTCGATGGACAGATTTTCTCTAAAAGTCTGACCCCATCCCATGGTACATTTTTCATACTGATTCACTTCACCAATTAGGTAATAATTTTTGCAACAGACTCTCTACGCTGATAATATTTGTAGTATATAAGTAACGTATACATGTATATATAGTCAAGGTTTGACCAGGAATTGCTACCGCAAAGCTTGCAAAACGAAGCAAAAATTTTTTTTTTTCTTTTTTTTCATATGTTTTTTATTTTTTAGTTGGAGATTTTCTCATGCAGTCGTCGAATTTTTTTTCAATTTTTTTTTCGTCGATTTCGCCAGGGAAACCCACGTATAGGTACACCAATGTGCGCTAGTACAAAAATTGAAACGTCAGCTGAGCAGCTATTTGCGGATGGTTTTTTTTTTTTTTTTTCTTTCCTTCTTTCTGGACTGTATATAAATGTATGTAGGTACCTATGTAGTATATTCATGTACTACATATATATATTGAAGAGTTGGAAACCGGAAAATTAAAACCTTCATACTTTTAACTGAAAGCAATTAATTTCAGCTGATTTATCTCGTATGTAAAAACGCCTTAGTTCATTCTGATTTCTATTTGTTTGAATTCTTAGATCATTTCATTCGTAGATCTACGGTATTCGATATACGTGAAAACCCTTCATGACAACCATCGCAGTTTATCAATGTGAAATGCGATATAAATCCATACATGCAAAAGGTGGTTTATCGTTACAGAAAACGATCTATGACATTTATAAATCATTAAATAGCTCTATGAAATGACGCCGATTTTCTATATATTAACTTTGTGTTCATTTTTATCCGTTGAACCTTTATCATTTTTCTATTATTCAATGTCATTATATTCACGTGATTAATGCATCGTGGAACAATTTTTTTTTTTTTTTTTTTTTTTTTTTTCGATTTTCCTCAAGGGATTTGGCGTCGAGCATCAATGTGGTATAGAAATAAACGCGTTATCCCTCTCGGTATTTTTCATCTCCTTCTCTACACACGTATCCTCGTTTTTGACATTGAATAGAAAAATCCCTGACGAAAAGAGCACATCCCGAGCTGTCAACGAACGTGTCGACTACCAACCCCCGTTCAACAATTCAATTACCTGTGTTCTCCACGAGACCATATTGCGATTTGGGGTGCCTCGACAATTTCGCCATTCAATTTATTAATCGCATGATAAAAAAAAAAAATTGGGGGGGGGGGGGGAATAAATTCGACTTTTTCATCATCACGGAATCAGTTTCGAACAAAAATCTTTCCAATTGAAGGTAAATATATATATACTTTATATACTTTCACCGCAGTTGAAACGCGTGATTCGTTGACCGTAATGATCAGACGTCAGAAGTTTTGCGGATTAGGAAACCCTGCGAGTTATATAGAACTTTATCAACCTCTCTTTATAGTTACTATATATATATATAATAGTACTAGGTATACTAGATGATCGGAACCTGCGTGGAAACACTATTGCCTGAATGAAAATTATTTCGATCGTTGAAAAATTTCTTTCATAAATTACGATTATAATTTATTATTTTTATCTTAAATATACGAAAAAAAAAAAACAAGAAAAAAGAAAGAAAAAAAATAAATCAAGACCTTTTAATCAACTAAAGAAATATTCGTGCTTTATCGTACGATATGCGATGGGGTGAAATGTTGAAAATTTTATAAATTTACTTTACTTGACTGGACTCTATAAAGAGCGTGTGTTGTATGACATGCATGTCCCACGACATTTCGAGATAATAATCGATTAATAATTCAACCAGTATCAAGCGCTAAACAATGTGGGTCGTCGCGGCCGCGGCGCCGAGTTGTTATATGTAATAGTGTTTCAGAAAGCAGGGCCTTAAACCCATCCCTTAATGTCAGTCTAATTAATTTCCACATATCTATATACTACGTTCAACTTACGTACTGCATCGAAATTTATTCCCCGATCATTTGACCGAATGACATATTATCGCTATTATAATTAAGGTAGACTGCAGAAATCAGTCAATAACAATATTCATGAATTATTTCACAGATATCGTAATATGAATTGATAATATAATTAATCCACGGTTTTACCGCGTATAATAATTTCACTTTTTAAATATTTGCAAATGAAGAAAAGAATTTTTTTTTTTTTTTTTTTTTTTCTATTTCAACGATACTAAAATTCCGGAGCTTTTACACGTGTGTATACGTCGCTGGTAATATAGTACGTCAATAGTTTAAACACGTTAATTTATTATTGATAAAAAGTTAGCATCGTTTTTGTCGAAACTTTACTATATCACGAAATGTACCCTACAAGTGAAAGCACAATAAAAATTATTCGGACCTCGACTAGATATAATTTCAATTATATATAATACATGGCAATGAATTTCGACACACTAATTATCATCCCTTAGATTGACGGCCTCGACAAAAATCGTCCACATTGATGAATAATTTTTTTTTTTTTTTTTTTTGTTGAACAAAAAACGAAGAGAAAAAAAAATAAAATAAAATAAAGACCGGCCCGGATTTTCACTGTATATAAAAAATGGTTGTTTTCGATTGAAAAACGCCGGGTATATCGATCGCGAGAGTGTATAAACAACCGTGGTGATATTAAATGAAATTTTTTTTACTACAAGTGTGTAACATTAAAGTCCGTAAAAAAAAAAAAAATTTGTGATCGTGACACTAGGAAAATGATGTTTCGAAATTTTGATGAGAAAAATTTTCCTTTGTTTATTTACTTGTGAAATATATATTTTCTAAAAAAAAAAAAATATGGCGACGGACTTACGTGTCTGGCTGAGGGCAGATGGGCCGCGACTGACACCCCTTCGATAACCACGCGCCCCTCTCGACAGCGCCCCCAATTTATACGATACTGCGCAAGCTCGTGGAACCCGGAGTACCTATACTGACACTATACAGTCAGTAACAGTATCAGGTCACGGAGCAAAGACAAAAAAATGAAAAAAAAAAACAACATTTTTAAAATTTTTTTATTTTTTATTTTCATTCTTACAGGATTGACGAAAAATTTTAATTCATTTCTTTTACGCCTGTATTGAGATCGTGTATATTTTTGAGCGTAATTTATGTACATATAGTTTATTTTATCTTCACAGTTCACGTTTCTTGATTATTTACGATTTTTCTCCCGCGAACTAAAATATCAATATATCTGAAGATTTTATAGTGGCTTCGTGCGATTTTATGGAAAACGAAAGAAGAGATAAGAGAGACCACGGTTTGGACGTAATGTACTTTATACAGTCTCTTGCCGTGCAAATCCCCTGTCAAAACGAAAATGGAGTAAAACCAAGATTCAATGAAACTATTTATATTTCTGATCGGTTTTTTGACCGGCTGTCTCTCCCGTAAAAGATTTTGATCCAAAATTTATAAACTCGACAAAATTTGAAAGGGTCTGTTACACCCTGCTCAACACTTTTGTACACCCTGCCCACACGCAAAAAAAAAAAAAAAAGCTGTCAAATTTACTGTGTGGGCAATAAATATAGGGACAGCACTTTTTTGCAGTAGAAATTATCACAATTGTAGTGACATTCATTCATGTAGACATTTAGGCCACTTGCTCCAATGTACCCAATACTGCAATTGTGATAATTTCTACTGCAAAAAAGTGCTGTCCCTATATTTACTGCCCACATAGTAAAGGACCCCTCACATTTCTTATGGAAACTGGCTTTCCGATGGATTTGGCTGAATTTTTCAGGTTTCGTAGTTCATGCAATGCTGATCAAAAGTTACCATTGCCACAACTTCCAAAAGTGAACCATTCGACCTTGGTAAGCGGTTGAGGTTTAAAATCGGTCCATTTGTACTCGCGTTTTCCCTGATCTGTGAATGAATAGCCCCTCGCTTTTACCGTTAGGTGATTTTTTAAGTATAGGTTTTTCGACTCATCACTTCGTACTTAAGCTATTTGATAGTCAGATCCGGGTTAAAAGTTGGAAAGTACACCGAACGGAAATTCCTGCCTGCAAAATACCAGCACTTTTGGGTTGGAACTGATACTACACGAAATGGAATTTAAACTTCAACCGCTTACCAAGGTCGAACGGTTCACTTTTGGAAGTTGTGGCAATGGTAACTATTGATCAGCATGGCATGAACTACGAAACCTGAAAATTTCAGCCAAATCCATCGGAAAGCCAGTTCCCATAAGAAATGTGCGGGGTCCTGTGACAGCTTTTTTTTTTTCTTGCGTGCACGTTGACGTTGTAAAAATAAAAAATAAAAACTTCGACCACCTAAGAAGCAGAAAACGAAAAAAGTAGTATGTATTATAGGAATTGATTTGTCAACGTTGAACGAACAATTTTGAAATCTGTTCCTATATGGGTACCCGATGTTCAAAAAATCTCATTTAAATATTAATCATGCTGCTGCCAGCGATCCTCATATTATTTCATTGTTAGCATATGAAATAGCGACTTGGAAGCTGCGAGTGGATGATTGTAGATAACGAGATTTTTACGCTATACCTATATACACTCTTTTCTCTATCCCGCATGAATGAGGCGGCTTCAATGAATCCGAGCCGGCCAACTACGTAGCTTTTTTGTGATTCGGTCAGTTAGCAGACGTGCAAAAACTGCTTGGGGCTGCTTGCGTATTAAGCCATAATATACTAATATATACCTAGGTATGTACGTATAGAAATATACATAGAGAATTTTGGCGTGTGATGTCGTTCAGAAAAAATTTCATTGACCCTGTCAGAACTGTCTACCAGCTAGTTAGCCACGATTAGACTGGTACATTCTTCAAAAAGCAACAAAATGATCTAACAAAAAAAAAAAAAAAAAAAAAAAATTCTGTACAAATCCTTGTAATGTGAAAATAAATCGAGGTCTTCGACTATTTATGAGATACTCGCTGTGTCTTATATCATGATACGTGAACACGGGCGGCTATATCCTCTTTAATCGTAGAATTGGAAAATAATTATTATTGTCGATATCTAAGACTTGGGTAAATATTTGATAAATTGATATTGGATTGACGATGATGAATCTTTTCTAGTTTTTTTTTTTTTTTTTTTTTAATTTTTTTATTTTTTTTCAGGATTCGATCTAATTTTAATTAAGATATTATTGAGTGACGCGGGGGGGGAGGGGGATTTATGGTTGAATTGCATAGTTTTCTTCGACTGGGGGCAACTATTTGGCCAGACATCTTAGAAGGAGGTGGGAGAAAAATAGCAAAAGAAGAAAAAAAAAAAAAAAAAACGTCTGACATTACTTTTTGGTGCCAAGAAATGAATGGCGAGCTTATATTAGATCAGGACGTAATATATAATATATATATATATATATGTTTAATATACGTGTTACAGGTCAAGTGTGTAAAATTGGCTCGTCATTTTTTTTTTTTTTTTTTTTCGTTATTTTTCGGTGGATCATTACCACATAATATATGACGTAGAAGAAGGAAAAAAACCATGGGATGAACGAAGTGCGGGAATTATTGGAGCTCGTTAAACATTTAATCCTCATGTAAAGTCAGGGATGTGTCTTTTCTTTTTTTTTCTTTTTTTTTTTTTTTTTTTTTTAAGAGTACATGTATAATATATTCAGAAACCGCGTACGCGGATTGGCCGCGCTTTTTATGAGATTGTAAATCTGAACGACCGGTAACAAAACCATACTGTCACGTAAACTCGAAATCCTATCCCACCTGAACTCTAGAATCTACAACTCTGAACACTAAAACCAGGTGAAATACTTTTTGCAATTATGTAGTAGGTAGTACCTTACTTCGAAACTAAAGTTTCTAGACAAGGGTGAAACATGCCTGTCGAAAAAGGGGCAAACTGCAGGAATTTCCAAATTTCAAAAGTCCCGAACGGTCGACATACCGAATTTGAATATTACAGATTGACAAGGGTGTTTTCCCGGAAGTTTACATAGCCGTTTTAGAAAACTTTGAAGCGTGTAGAAAACCGGAAGTTCAAAAATCCGAAAGTCCAAGCCTCTGGAACTTGAAATTACCGCATGTTCATTCATTGTTTACTAAATGAAAAATAATGTTCCAAAATTTTATCAATTATTTATGACGTCATGAAGTTATCGATTGAAGTAGATAAAATGGAACCATTTTTTTTTTTTTTGTCTTCACATCCTGGGAAACTGACCGAAATTTTAGAATTGTTCGGACTTCGTGGATCTGGACTTAGCCTTCTGAATTCTGACCTGCATTCGGAATTTTAATATTCTGAACTTCAACGTTTCTGAAAATTCTAAATCGTCTCAAACGAACTTAGAATTTTTATCATTTGAAACTTTGAATCATAAAGATACCATAAAGTTTTAAATATAGGTATATACCCATGAACCGTCGTCGCGTCGCTCCATATCGAAATTGAAATATAAATTTCCAACAGAAAATGAAATAAAAAATTGCACGCTAAGTGATTAATGAATAACAGCGTTTTTGTCAGGCAGTAGGTTCAATTCCATTATCATGTACCTAATGATAGACCGTCGTATGTATAGTACAGAGTTATAGACTGCTTTGAGGTAGTACATAAATATGCATTGTGGGAGGCATGGATGTCCCTGATGAATTATAAGCGGATCAAAAAGCAGCAGGCATTGTCTCGTATCAATTATTATATTCCTAATTGGTTTAGCCTCCTCCAAAGCTCACTAACACTCATTCAATCTGTTAAAATTATTTTCAAGCTCCGATAAACCACAACAAACTTTTGACTTGTAAGTTATTTTCGCATTCTAGATCAGATCAAAATTTAATCAGAATTAGCTCAGGTCATTATACAGATCACTCGCTATCACGTGTCAACTAATTGTGGAGAAAGACCTTTGACAGGATCAACATTCGTTACAACTTTGATCAAATATTGAAAATGGAAAACTGCGGATAAGTGCTTTGATGTGGTATTAAACCGCACAGAGGTAGACAGTCCCTCAATTAATCGTCACTCTACTTCCTTTATGCTACTAAGGATAGAAAAAAAATACGAAAGATTGATAATTTTCATATTTAGAATCTATGTTTTGTTGAATTGAAACAGAAAGTCAGACTTAGAGGGTATGCAGCAGCAATTTGTCTAGATTGCCTGGTATGATATGATGTGAATTTTTTATCAGATCAGTAGCACCAATGTCCACCAAAATTTCGCAGTTACAGATTTTTTTTTTTTTTGAAAGTTGAGATAAAAATCTGAAAAAATTAAAAAGAATGTTTCCAAACCCTAAATAAGGACTACCCTAGTATATAACATCCTCGATTGTTCGTTGATAAGCTCCGCACAGATTTTGAGTAATCACATTCCAGAAACTTTTCAGATTTTATGTAAAATAATGAGAACCTTGGAATTTGAGAACTTTTTTAAACCACTTTAATATGTATGTACATATGTAGTATGTATATATATGCATATTATGTGCCAACCTAACGTCTGCCAGCCAATATTCGGGTATGTACATGGAGATAGAAACAGCTATGAGTAGTGCCTGGGGAGAAGGACAATAAAATCTTGGCCTTCAGCAGAATATCGTCTGGTTTCAGCAATATTCTTTAATACACGGTGGCTGACCATATATATATGTATATCCAAAGAAACAAATTCGTATTGCATTCAAGTCACATCTTGGCTCAAACAGAAGATATCTTCCCTTCACCCTATATTCGACCCGAAATGCTTTCTGATATGGTTCAAACTGCACTTGGAGAATTTTTCTCACAAGTACGGTAGAAAAATCAAACGAGATATCCACTTTGAAACGAATATCTATAATCTTGTGATCCCGGCTGTTTCTCCACACGGGAAAAGCACCCTTAGAAAAATGGCGAAATTTATCCCCGATATGCGTTCATTCGTCGAACAATTACGTGGGTTTGAAAAAAAAAAAAAAAAAAGAAAACAGAATCACATTGAAGAATTAGTTATGTGCTCTCGCAGAGGATCACTGGCTTTGTAACAAAGCTTTAGTATTTTACGATGAAAGTTAGCTTCGTTTGAGAAGAGAGCCCTCTGCCCTTAGCAGCGGGGTTGACATCTCGTGATTGAGAGGGCGGCCCCCCCGCACCCCTTTCAAGAAATGTGACAGCCCGAGTTTCAGCCACTGCAGAAGAATACGAGATCACTATTTTCCATCCCCCTATATTAAATACTTTGAAAAATAATGAAAATTTACCAGATTCTATATTTGTGTTGTGGAAAAAATGTAAAATGCGAAAAAAAATAGCACTTTTCGTTACTAGTGCGGCAATGTTGATTCTCGGACAAGTGTGAAATTTTTGGCCCGAACGAAGCGAGGGGAAGAATCACACGAGTCAAGAATCATCTTTCGCACGTGTATCGGACATTGTTTTTCAACACAACGCGCGTTAAGTTGAATTTTATGCACGCGAAGCTTGTACAAAATTGAACTTTACGCACATCGTTTTGAAAATGGTTTTTTCGTTATTTCTTGCATATTTCAGACAGCCAAGAAAAACTTTCTGTTCTCATAAAATATGGGTGACTTTTATTTGCAGAATACAGAAACGCATTTCTGCACTAATACCCATATAAGGGTTCCGCACGCATGTTAAACTTTCCACCCCATGACCCTATCGAGCCTTTTTTCCTTCGGCAATACCTACTCCTTTCGAAGATGTTAGAGGGTAGCTATATGGTGGTAGTTCTATTTCCTACGAACGTGTCTCCGGCATCAATCTTACTCACACGTTTGCCAAGCCGTTGGGACGACAACGGCATTTGAGAAAGCCAAGTTACAAAAGTTTACCTGACGCTTACCAAGTACTTGTCGATGAAATATGATGAGGAGATGAACCCAGTCCAATCCCAGACAGCACGGAATATTGCCCAATATTGTAGCAACATTGTAGCAACATTGCAACATTGTAGCAACATTGCAATATTGTAGCAACATTGCAGCAATATCGCAATGTTGCTGGAATATTGCCCAATATTGTAGCAACATTGTAGCAACATTGCAATATTGTAGCAACATTTCAATATTGTAGCAACATTGCAGCAATATCGCAATGTTGCTACAATGTTGCCACAATATTGGGCAATATTCCGTGCTGTCTGGGATAACAGTCGAAACTAATTTTTTTTTTTTTTTTTTTTTTCTACAAATTTGAGAATATTTTGAAACAAATTTTCGAAACTGTTACTACAGCTGCTTCAGTATCAATTTTACTTCGAGTTTTTCGTATGCATTATAGCTACTTTGATGAAGGCCTGAAATTTTTTTGAAAATTTACCCCTTTGCAGATATTCGACAGCTCTTTAGAAAGTCAGAAGAAAAAAAAAACTTCTGAAAGGAATTCTCCGCAGTCCAAAGGTACACCCTACACGTGTGAGAGTGGCCTACAGGGAGAAGAAAAGGAAATGAGAAGAGAGGAGAAAAAAAAAACCGTGGGGGATGAGAAGGGGAAAAAGGGTTGAGATTTACTACGATACACCTACGTGTGGAAAAAATAGTATTTATTCAAATATGAGGACAGGAATTTGTAAAAGTAAGAATAAACTGTCTACCTAAAATTCCACAAATTGTCGTAAAGTCAGAACAATCAGGTGTGTTCATCAAATTGTAATTTTATAATTGATGTGCAGCCATCGACGCACAAGTCGAAATTACGACAATGATCAAGCCCAATCTTGCCCGATTCTTCCTCATGAAAGCTCATGCTCTTCAACTAACAATGCCTCGGACATATATAGGATTGTATGAGTGTTTGTATAAGGGTAGAAAAAGCACCGCGCGATTGTGTCCGATGTATGTGCAAGCGGAAGGCGAAAGGCGAAAACGAAAGAGCGAAGGATCATGTGAAGACCAGGGCCAAGCAAGGAGAAACCGAGTTCCTTAGACTCGACGAAAGCGATCAGTTCAGTGATTGAGTATCGGTGTTGCTTGGCGAACGGTCAGACGGACTTTTTCTCACTTAAAGGAGCGCTGCTGGTTCGATAAAAGCACAAAAGAAGAGTAGGTACCTATTTCATGGCACAAGAACACCGCGTAGAAAAAGCAGCTACATAAGAAATACGGAAGCAGTGTGTTCCAGAGCTTTTCTTCTCTTGGTTGGTTTGCGTGACGTTACGTCAGCTTTTTTTTTTTTCTCCTAATTTACTGCAGTTCATCCGGCGTACAATCAGCGAAATGAGTCAACAAACCAGAGAATGGATTCTCCAAATTTTCTGGATGAAATACTGACGTCTACTAAACTCCACCAATACAACTCGGTTCTCATTACTAATTGCTGAAAAAAGAAATGTTTTCCAAATACTCACAGCCACATGGATTAACGTTTCAAAATCGAACGACTAGTCTGATAGTATCAGCTTGAATTTTCGGCAAGATCTGAGGCTGGTATTACGTTACAAAACCCTTTTTTTATTTATTCTGAAAAAAAGGTAGAACTTTCGTCTCTGGGGGAAAAAAACGTCCCGCGGTTTTCGAGAGTTGACAAAACAGAAAGCCACGGTTGATCTGTGCAGACATTTCGGATACAGTGAGATCTGAAAAGAAACTGAGAACGGTCGCTCTGGGATTTAGACAACTAAGTCTGAGATCAGACAGTTATTTTTTTTTCTCATAAATCTAACTTGTTATATGTATTCAGGTGGTTTGGCTACCAGCCCGATATAGTCTGGGTAACAACAAATCTGTATCCTTCCTGTTATCCAAAAAGCTCTGTTGAAACTTCATCAGTCAATGCGCGAAGCTGACTGCGCCACTTTTTGACGTGTGATTAATTAACTTCTCTTGCGCTCTGTTTGCGTGCATAGCGAACTAGGACTGCACTATATGCACTTAATAGCAGTCCATGTAAATGAAAAGCTTTCAGTTTCTGAGCTTGCAAACATGTGTTGCTGTAAGACCGGAGTAATTACCACGCGATTCTAAACTACTTGGTATACTTAGGTATAACTTGATGAAAGAGTCGCCTTATCCTATTACGACAGCATCTTATAATTTGCTTTATGAAATAGTCAACCAATTTGTTGATTTCATTTCAAGAATCTGAAACATCCATCTGGTTTTCAATGCGGTTGAGTAGCTGATAAGTTTTATCAACAGTATTATTATTATTATTATTATTATTATTCAGATGAGCTTTCTGGCCATACCATATTCGCTGCAAAATAAAATGCATCGTTTGCAGGTAACAATACAAGTTTCGGCAAAAAGGAGCGCAAAAAAGGCGAATTCATAAATTTTATCGAAGGCTGGTGCCGGCTGTCCTTGTGCTTTTCGTAACGGTACCTTACCTACAAAGCTTGCAGAGTACTGGGTTGATAATGAAGAATATGTTGCGTTACCAGCATCGTCGGTAACCAGAACTTGCGGTTGAACCGTTCTCTACATTGTTGATACACAAATGAATGCTCCGAGCTTGCGGTATATCGCGCAATAATCAATAAGCTGGGACTTACCGACTGTGTATGATACTTTTAGTAGTCGAAGCTCACTTACCTGTTGAAAAAAAAAAAAAAGTATAAATTTAGACAAAAATATTATTTAAATAATTTGATTAAAATTTTGACATTAGAATTTTATTAGAAAAAAAAATAATGAAGCAATAATTTATTGTATAGAAGTTGAATTGACCCTGAACATTTCTCATACGTCTCAAAAGCTTTCAAAGATACTTGAAACGTATTTCGAAATTCGTGCCTGCATTATAATATACCGAGGGATAATAAAAGGTGATACTTCAAATTTCCATGCATTTCAAATGCACACCGTCGCCTCGCCGAGCTGGAAAAAGCTTTATAAATATCTATAAATGTATTCAAATCCCATAAGTAATATTCATTCAAATTTGTTATTTACACCGATCCATACATCATGCATTATACCCCGAACATTCTGAACGTTATCTTTACGTGAATACAAACTACTTCTCAATGCAAACACAAGGTACCTTGTATATTTCAGTAGTATGAAAATAGGATCGATCGAGATTGCACCGATACCTGCGTAATCACATTGACATACTTGTTTGATAGCTTTTTCCGAACGAGATAAAATCGGAAAGAGCTTTCGTTCAACTTCGCATTATTACACAAAAATTGAGCCAATCCATGTGTAACAACTCGATAATAAAAACACGAATTGACTATCTAAAAGCACGTTACATCAACTACTCATTACTTTACCATTGATTTTCAACGTCACAAGATTCTATATAATTCAAATATTCTGGTAATTCTTTTCTTTCTTTTTTTTTTTTTTTTTATTCCATTTTTCCTGCAATATTCTTAACACATTATTACGTTCAGCTAGTCAATTACTGCCGACCTTGGCCCCGGTATCAGCACAGGATAAACTATAGGTACTATAAGCACGTGAGGCAAAGCTCAATATACCGGCTGTATAAAGCACTCGCTCTCATGTACATATAAATTATTTTAGACAAGGAACGGTGCCTCTGAACTCACCCAGAGGTTAATTATCCTGAAATTTCTGAAGCCAGGTGGTCAAGCACATTTAAAAACTATATAAGCTCAAAATTCCTGATTGCATATATACAGAAGCACATATTAGATTACATACCTAGTTATGCGAAAGGCAACATAGTGGAATAATATCTCATGAATATTTTAGCAACACGTTATCTAATCTAAATGGAAAATCATAACTCTCTAGAGAAATATTGCTTTCGTTTTATCGAGCAGATATGTACGTTTGTATATATATATATAAATTATTCTACCTTCGTGCGAATTATTTAACTATAATATAAACGTAAATTGCAATATCGTTACGAAAAATTTGTATATGTATAGAATTTTTATGAAAAAGTATTAAAACGCCAGTTCCACTCGTAGGTTTTTAATATAAATTTTACACTGAACAGACATCCAGAATCTGTACAATGAATGGGACAATGCATATATATGAAACTATTCATTCCTATCTAGGAATCTAGCATATATACCTTATTCATAAATCGCATATTCACGGCATGCACCATCGCGATGGTCCCAAGGGTGACCAAAACTTTGATATTCCAAGGGTATAACGTAAGATGGAGCGCAGCTCTAGGTCAGCACAGAAATGATAACGCTTTTGGGAATAAAGTGTAATTAAATTCATAACAATAGTTACATGTACATACATCTAGAGAGAGAGAGAGAGAGAGAGAGAGAGAGCTATATGCTAAAGGTGATCACTAATTAGTTTTATTAATTAGTTCGTGTTATCCTGATAACGAGCCCTAAGTGCTTTGCCACTCAACGTCAAGGGTGCTATGATATTGCGGGTGGAATAATAAACGGTAGTACTAATGAATCGAAAAAATGTTATAAGCTATACGAGAGATACCTATATGGTAGAATTTTTTTTAACTAGAACAAAAACCTCTTGGTTAACGTTACACGCTATTTTCAACCCCTTACTTCGCTTCATCCCTTTACCCCATAGTTGATATAGTTCTCTAGCACATAAATCCATCCAACTAGATACCCCATGCCGCAGGTAATTCACGGTATTCACGTCGGAGCTGAACTAGACTTATTTATCGCTTAATTACTTCACCTCTGTGCCCCGTTTCATGGGAGCTTTTCCACCCCCCCCAAAAAAAAAAAAAAAAATCAAAAGCTTAAGGAGCTTTTTTTAAACATGGGAATCACGACGCTATAGCTATTTCACTAATTGTCAACGTCTCGACATGACTTAGTGAATGAAGTTATATATATATGGTCTGCGAGCTTTGACTTGTGAATTTTGAACTAAAGTTTTCGAAGAACTTTTAGTTGACTATATGATTAAAGCACAATATTCTAACTGCCATTCGGTTCTTAAAAATTTTGTAGTAGTTTCTGACAAATAATTGCACTCTGGGAATATAATATTTCCGGGTGTTTAACTTCGGTAAACTAACTTTAGTTTGGGTACCTATATAAATTGAGCTACGAGGTCTATATAGGTATATATATTGTAGAGAGAGAAAATTTTTCTTTAAATAACCATCAGGAGACCGTGAGCCGATTTCGTAAGTATTTTTCGAACTGGTACCTATATTTATTCTACAAGCTTATGCTTATATATGGACGGGGAAAAACGACAGCTGTAGCGGTAGGTACGGGCTGGCGATAAGTTTTTCGGAAGCATAAAATCACCCGGAATGTACAAAAGCTCGACCCGCAGGGACTCACGTATCTACTTTAGCCGATCGGAGTACCTTCGCTGAAATGCTCACTTTCAGACCTAAGTGGATGAAAGCAATAAATTCGGACAACTTCCTCTACGTGAATTTTCTCATTTACTCGTCTCGACATTTTCGAGGATACGCGGGTGAACTCATATATTTATCAGGGTGCGGTTCTCGCAATTTGATCAGTTTTCGAATTTCAATGCTCCCATGGGCCAGGGGGTCCTCAAATATATACAAAAAAAAGTGTAGCCAAAGCCCAAAAGCCTTCGAATATTTGTAGTTAATTTTTTTTTCTTCCTCACACTCAGAAAAAAAATTGGAGTCGTGCTAACCAAATCGTTTTGTTGGCCATCTTTTGGTAGTTGCAACAAAAAATATTGTTGGCACTACGCATCATATTGTTGGCACAACAAAGGTAGGCGAATTCTATTTGTTGGTTTGTTCCGCCAACAATATGGTGAGTAATGCCAACAATATTTTTCGTTGCAACTACCAAAAGATGGCCAACAAAACGATTTGGTTAGCACGACTCCAATTTTTTTTCTGAGTGCAATAGACATCAAACATGATCCAGAGCTTTATATATGCAGATAGGCTAAGGCCGCAAAATAAATTTATCTTGTTACATATACGCGAATGTGTTAGTTTACACAAACATAGTAGTACAGGTAGGTACACAGCTTGAATGGATACTTGCAACTAGCGCTCTGAATAATTCAGTGAGTCGTAAAACTTCGCATGGCGTTTATGACTGTCGCCATCATCCTGAAGTGAAGTTTCTATTTTTTTTTTTTTTTTTTTTTTTTTACTTCACCCTTTTCATTTTCCACGAACTAACAGGAAAAACGATGTTAAGATAGAAACTCATATCACCAACGAAACTTTTAATTACATTCGCCTCGTCTAATTGGGCAAAGTTCGCAAGCCCAACGAAGGACGGATTCTCGATAATTAGCGCAAGAAGCTCAAAAAGTCACTACCTGTCATCCATGACCAATCTACTGCATACAACTATATGAATGGCACAAAAAATATCACTTTTACAAAGTTTTCATCTCGTTTTGTTGCCAATTAATTGATCTTCTTCGAAGTCCAATGTAGAAATCTATCGAGGCATACCCAATTTGTGTTAGGGTCCCGGACAGGAAGCCCCTATGCAGGGTTTCTAGTAGGGCCCTGATGGGACGCCATCAGGGGGGCCTGACTTGGCCCGCCCGACTAGTACCCCAACAGAACTGAGGAATGGCTCTGTCAGGGTCCCGTCACGTAGTTAGGGCTATGGCTATAAAAGCGTTACATTTCCCCAATAGCGCCCTAATAGAAATGGGGAAAACTATCAGGGTCCTCTATGCACCCCTAACAAAGATCTTGCGATAGGCTTTCTCAGAGTTTAATTAACGACATTCTCAGTCCGTACTATAGCAAAAGTGCTGATGAACCCAAAAGCCTAAACCAGCTTTCAAGCTTTTTTTATCCTACACATAAAAGCGACATATTGTATTATCTATTTTCTTGCGAGCAGAAGCGAGCTTTTCGACAAGCCACATCCACTTCGAACTAGTGAGTTAGAAAAGAGCACACTCCGTCATTTCTGAACGGCAAAAAGGTCTTCCGCTACATATTTCAATACTTCGATACATCGTCGTGGCCATACTTCAACGATTTCTGGTTGAATTTTCCTTTATTTCTTGCGCACTTTGGCGATCTACCATCTTTCTACATTTTTTTTTTTTTTTTTTTATTTCTATTTTTTCTCCGGTGTCCGAAAATTTATTCTTCCGTTGAAAAATTTAGCTTAGAATTTGACCGCAATAATAGGAAGAAAAAAAATCAAATAAGAAAATTCGAAGGCCTTTGCGCGGTGCTTAGAATTGAGATAGGAACCTGAAGTCTTCGCTAAATTCTTTTTATATATTTGGGAACGTCCTGGCTCATGGGGGTATTGAAATTCGAAAATGATAAAATTAGAAAACACACTAATATTCGTATCACAATTTGTCTAATATAAACAAATGAATTGAAGCTATTTGTTCCGAGATGGAAATCGTTGTTATACCCACATCTCTCCCTTGGTACTATAATAAACTAAAAGAAGCTCTTATATCTATAGAGCGTTGCACAATATTGCTGAATAAGCAGCGCAACAGATGGATTCTCAGCTGGATCCAGACGGGCGCATTCATCCAACACAATAACTTTTATAAAAGCAGAAAGAAATGTGAAGGGTGCAGGTGGATCGAGTCTATAGTATATGAATCGCGCATGTCACCCTCAGAAACCGAGCATATCTTCCACCCTCACAACTTTTGAAAAAGTTGTATTCCTCTTACCGGGTAAATATCGTCGATATCTAATCCCAGCTCTGCGTGCTACAGATTATACTGAAAATTGACTGATGAGAAAGATGAACAATGTGTTCAATTTTTCAAAAAATTCCAATTTAGAGTATACAACGAATTCGTGGTGAAATTCGTTCCATCCAGAAATGATTAAATATTGCTACGTGTAAATATTGCAGATATATCCCACGTTGTTGAAACAATACGCAATCTATCGGGATCGTGGACCATGGCAGTGATGTGGATATCGTGTACCTTTTCGATTTCATATTCAAATTGTGTCTGCAGCCTCCAAGTCTGGTTCTACATATACCTAATATCGAATACGTCCTTATCAGCGATATCCACTTCTGCTGGACGAAATTGGGATAAATGTTCGTGATGCATCTTGACCGGTTTTTTTTTTTTTTTTTTTTCTTCTTCTTCTTCTTCTTCTTGTTCTTGCTCTATTTCTTTTTGCCAATGGCCTGGGAATGATGAAAATATATGGGTTCACATTTATCTAGAGACTGAGAACCTTCGGGGTGTTTATTGCGGATACTTAAAGGTGATATGAACGTAGTAAACCTTCTTGTGCCGAATTTTTTAGAGGAATGCTCACTCCCCTGCATATGAATTGAAATTTTCGGAATATTTCATCAAACGTTGTAATGAAATAGCGCCGTTGTCAAATTTCACTTGCGAACTTACCGAATTCACCCAATGGAACAAACGCAATAAAATAAAGGCGAAGTGGGAAATCAGAATTTCGTATTCTGATCGTGAGAGTGGCGGACCCGGAAGTAAATAACATTTCTATAAACGGATGAAATTGACCTTTCGAAGGGTCGTTCATCAATCGCGAATACCCTCAAAAATGTGAATACACACAATGCCCCAAGGTTTATTGCTTCGGAATACAACAGAGCAGAAAATTTTATTGAAAATACTTATTTCAAATGTGAAAGCAATTTTCTAGCGGATTTATCTTAGGTTTTTTTGTTTTTTTTTACAGCATATCGAATATCTAGTTGCCATTTCGAGCACGACATTTGAAATGAGAAAGAAAAAAGTGAGTAAAAAAACCGCAAAAATTAGTTCGTTAGTCAATGGGGTGAGTCTTCGCTAAGTAAACTTCAGAAAGTCTTCACTCTGTGATCCTTTTCTTATTAGGAACGTTTGACAAAAAGTTCGACACAGTCTTGACACAGCGAACTTTCGCATTTGAACCACCGCCTTCGTGAACCTCCGAGTAAAGTAGCATTGAGATAACAAGATGGGGTATAGTATTCAAATTAGTTTGTGGTAAGAGAAAGGGGCTTGATTCTAAATCGGGTAAAATTCACCAGTATTATCTCCGCTGCGGTGGTTCAGAATTATTATTATTCCATGAAAATTAAGAAGAGGAATATAACTTTGAACGGAAAAAGAAATTCATCATGGTTGGAATAATTCAGTTATTCGTATGCACGAGGGACTTGAATCAAAATTCAGGCAACAAAAAAATTTCGAAGGACATCCATAAGTCCATTAGACGTCCGTAAGACATCTTCGAAAATCGACATCACGTATTCCACTGACACCATGCAAAAACCCTCGAAAGCCCAAGTCAGACGCCATCTTTGTTCGACCCGATAATTTGTCAAAGCAGTTCTTCTTTTTGCCTGTTCAACACGTTTTCGCAACCCTTTCGAACTGCTAATCAACTTAAGCTTATTAAGTTCACTTGATTTAACCCATGAAGCCAATTTCATTATACGTACATGTGTGTCTAATGCAAAGCCGTACAAACACCCTCAGGCACGCTTTACTCTTAAGCAATCGCGCTCTGGAACGGCCAGTTGAATACAATGAATCTAAGAAGGGTTTCCTCTCACTTAAGGCGAACGAGAAAACCGGGTCATTTTTATCATGCTCATTTATTTTATTGACAAATCGTAAATTTCCGTTGAGGTATATCGAGCAGTACTAATTGGTATTACGAAAAGTGCATTAGGAGCATTATTGCTCTCGAAAGTCTACAAAGTACAACGTCGTCTAGCCGTCATTATGAAAAGCTCATGTATTTTCAAAGTTCTTCAAATGCGTCGACATATATGCTTCAGCATTTTGAGGGGCCGGTTCGAAGTTCCGAATTCTCAAAGCTCCGAACGGGACCATTTTCCGAATTTCGATGCAACGAAGTTACAAATTTCAGAAAGGGCATTTCACCGAAAGTCTGTGTAACCGATTCCGATAATTCGGAATCGCAACACACCGAAAGTTCAAAATTCCGGAAGCCGAAGATACGAAAGGTCAAAACTCTAAAAGCTGAAGATCCGAAAGGCTAGAACTGCGAAACTTGAACATCAAACCGTCGCGCGTCTTTTAGTCGACACGTTGAGACACGTTCAGTCTTTCGGAATTTTGGACTCTCGGAATTTGAAACTTTCAGAATTTCGGACCTCCGGAAAATCGGACTTTCGGAGCCTTGAGTTTTCTACATTTCGACCATTCGAAGTTTCAATTTTCTAAACTTTCGTCTTTCTGAAAATTTTGAAATCGTTTAGAACAAATTCGAAAATTTGACCGTTCGGAGCTTTGGAAATTCGGAACTCTGAACTGGCCCCATGTCAACTGCAGCTTGTGAGTCTATTTATTTGAAATATCGGTAAATTTAGGACTAGGGTATATGTAGGGTATATGTGGTCCTACATACAAGCGGAGACTAATCAACGTCAAAGTAGCGAAACACCCCGACATTGCGGCTGTTGGTTCTTGGGATGGGTTGAAGTTCGGAAAGTGTTAATCTTCGACAACCAGGATTGTCAATGATTGACAAATAGTTTCGAACCAGCGGTAATATGTGCCTAAACCATGTAAACGTTTCTGATCCTTCTTTATTAACAATTTCTGAATTTCGTAATTTATATGATAAAGTGGCTTCGGGTTTACTTTCAGAGTAAAATAGTATATTGTGTACCAAGGGCGTAAAGTGGGCTTTTTTAGACCGAGTGTAGAGTTTGCAGTACGAGTCAGATGCGAGGTAGCACGAGTCGAAGACGAGTACTGCAACCACACGAGGTCAAAAAGCCCACTTAGCCCTTGGTGCACACCATATTTTTTGTGACAGCACGATTTTCGCATATTTGAGCGATTTTAAGTAAGCGGGCAATAAAAATCGGTAGCGGGCAAAAACGTTGATTTTACGCCCCATTTTTCGTTTAAAAAAACGCAAAAATCGTGCATGTGTTAGAAAAAAACGTTATTTGTCCTCGTTGGAACTTCGTACCGAAATTTCATCGACTCCCTTTCTCTATACGGAATTCAAATTCTAAACATCACCAAATCTTCATCATAAGATTAGACCATATCGTATGGTTTACCGTTAACCGATTCTCAATTATCAACCCCTATCATATTCCTGCGTATAAAATTAAAGGAAATTTGTGTTTGACATCGATCCAATCAAACCGCGTATACCTTTGTCGGTCTTATCCAGTGATTCCGGTTTCTCGAACATGATATCAGGGCAGAAGGTATAATTCACAGAATTCTATGCTGTATGGAATAAAATTATATACCCTGCGAATTGAACACACGAGTAATTTTTATCTATACTAGCTATAATATAAACAAGAGGAGAAATGATGAAACGTCAAGCTTGATAAATATAAATTCAATTTAATTTCCAAATATATACGTAGAGGGGAAATAATTTTTTTAATTTTTAATTTTTTTATTTTCATTTTCTCCTCTTCTCAAATTCTAGTAGTTAATTCTGTATGTTTTTAGCAAGTATTTCATTTCAGTTCGTGGATATCGCTATATTGATGTAAGAAAAGATTCTGGACGGGTAGGAATCCGTTGCCATGATACAGTTGCTGTGGTTACGTGGCCCCTGGTGAGTTTATAAAATCACTTCCTTCGTCGGCAACGCCCTAGTTTCAAGTTTAAACTAACTTTAATCCAAGGTTAGTCTTACCTACCTAAGTCGAGTTGTTGTAAACTTACAGAACTAAAATTGTCTAAACGACTGCTAATTATATATCCTAGCAGTTATACATCCAGGCTGAACTTAGCCCGGAGGGTTAATCAGCTAAGATTGAAGTAATCAGAGAAACCTCGTCACAAATTTGTATACTACTTCAATTTTCCCACAAAAAAAAAAAAAAACCAACAACATTCATGTATATAATTTCAATTTTCATACGAATCGAAATTACAACGTTTCATCGAATCTACTAGAAATTTTTATTCACGTATTTTCGTGGAAGAAGCAAATCAAAATATGAATTGTAATGAAAAAAGAAAATTTCGTATAATACCGGAATTAACATAAATTTTGAATAATAATAATCTGAAATTATGAATAAAAATTATGATTAAAGAACTGAACCAATATATTTAGAATATTTTTTTGTTTTTTCACAGCTTATAACGAAGATTTGAAAAAAAATAATTATTTCCACCCTAAATTGGAAGCAAATAGTTTTGCACCCACTGCAGTTCCATCACCTAAATCTATTCGCGAATTGGTTTCCAGCTGGAATCCCAACTGTTGAAACATGGGGGTTCGATATTTCACCGGGTTAGCAATGTATCAAAATGTCAGTTAGGATGTATTCATGGGTACGCGGGGAAAACCTGATTGACGTTAAATTAGGCACGTATACATACAAGGGATGAAATTTGCTGAACATACCAAATGACGCGAGCAATCGAGGTGACACTTCGTTTGATTTTCAAAGATTTTGTGACTCTGTAAGCTTAACGTGTCCCGTATGTATCAACTACATCGTTTTAGGGAGTAATGATCAACCCTTGAATTCCAGAATTGATGATAAATGTCTAAAAGTTCGAAAATTTATTTTCCAATGAAAGGGATGAAATGCGAAATATAAATCGAACAGTTGCAAAGTTTTCTCTGTACACCGATAGTATAATATGTTTTAAAGACGATAACGATAAGGATATAATAAATTTATAGAGTAATGGTATATTCCTACGAGCTGATGCAGTTATCGTTCAATTTTGTATAAAAATGTAATAAGGAAAATCGATCATCCGCACCTTTGAGGGAAAAAGTAAAAGAAGAAATAACTGATAATAAAAAGGCTAGATAAAACATCGAGAGAACTTGAGAATTCGCAATAAGCTTTGAGCCAAGGGATGTTTTTTTTTTTTTTTTTTTTTTTTTTGCTACCTACAAATTGGGGCTACGTAAAAAGTAATGGCTTGCGCGAATAGCTGCTTATCAACGAACATTTTCCGAGGCTTATGATGTCTATAGCCGAATATCCCTCACGTTTTATGCATCAGAAATTCCACCGGCTATATCCCAGCCCCAAAACGAGCGCGAGGCACTGACATTACTTTCGTACCACAAATAACTGTGTCATGGATGAGTTACCAAATTTCGTAAAAAGACAAAAAAAAAAAAACAAAAAAAAGGAAAAATAAAAATATAGGAATCAGATATAAATCTTAAATCACAAATAAATCACACGAAGTTTTAATCTTTCGCAATATTTTGGCTTTCATCTAGATTACGTGATATATTGTCTCGGCTATATTACGTGCGGGTGCTATAATAGTCGTATTTCCAGAACTCGCAGCGACAAGCTATTTATTACTGCGGTATATGAGGGAAATTAATTGCTTTTGTCGATAACAGATGAAATTCCTGAACTTAATCTCGATTCACGTTTCTCGCCAAGTAGACGCCTACACGGTCTTCAGTATTCAGTCTTTCTACGTATACCTATATATAGAGAATGGCTCGTTAATATTATATCGCGATAAATTTCAGCCTGGAAATTCCTGGCTTAAACAACAAAAAATTATGTTAATATTTTGTCGCCGATTTCACTCGGCTCTTTTCTGCACATCGATCTGCGACTCTCCAAACTAAGACACAATCCCACATCACGACTGTGGTTTTTTTTTTTTTTTTTTTTTTTTTTTTTTTTACGTCTATTTACCTACTTTTTGCGCAACAGTTGGGATGAATTTCTAGGCTCAAAGTCGTGAAGCATATAGGCTTAGCAACAGGTGGGTTGCATCGAGGTTGACATTCAGCCTCGTAATAAGACGAGTTTAAATTAAAAGTTCGCAAACTATAAAAGTTGGACTATTTGCTCATCAGAAACCCGAGTGAACGTGAAATTCGTTCATTTTCAAATTCTGCTTCCTATTCAAGCATATGTGGTATTCCACATGAACCGGATCGGTTTTTGACAAATTTGACACCAATGCAGATTCAGATTCCTTGTTACTACATGAGAAGCCCTGAACAGTTACAGAGCATGAAAATAATTGGTTCAATTTATATCGCTGTCATAATTATACCAAAAATTTAATTACTGCATTTTCAACTCCACTTATCTCAGCCATGCATGAACTAAATCATAACTTCTCATAGTGCATAAATAAGTCACTACGAAATATGTGGCACTTCAATTAATTTTAGAACTCTCAACCATGTAAAACTTTGAAAATATGCGATTTCTTTGTTCTGCTACTTGAAGGGTCACACCAATTGCCCTGAAATTTTCACCGAAATTACTTCGAGGTGGCACTAAGAAGTGATCAAAATTTCAGCCTTCCCTTTTTCTTCTCTATTTTTTTCCAAAAACCGGCGAAGCATGTAAAACTTGAGAAATATGTGTTTCCATTTTTTTTTTTTACTTGAAGGGTCACACGGGTTGCCTTGAAATTTTCACTGAAATTACTTTGAAGTGCCACCGAAGTGCCACAAAGAAGTGATAAAATTTCCAGCCTCCCGTTTTTTACTTTTCTTTTTTTTTTTTTGTTGCCAAAAACCGATCCGGTTCACGTGGAATACCTCATATACATGCTAGGGTGTTCCTTGTTAGTTGAAATGTCTGGTATTACCGGCAGTGCCATTTCATAGCCGTGATAATGTCATAGTTTTATTGCAAAGTCTAGCAAAAAGGTAGTCGGGAAAATCCGGGTGGTAATAAAGCGTAAACTTTAAAACTCATAGGTAGTGGAAGTTTCAAACCTTCGAGGTCGCTCCGTGTTGTACACACTGCGAAGTAAAGTAATTGGCACTCCATTGTACTACATGTTGTTCCAGGACTAATATCCCATGTACTTTTATGGTAGGTATATCGTACGACGTACACTATCCGTAAGTATATTGGCTGTAATAGAACGAGCAGCTAAAATGTGAGGATGTGTATAATGATGATTATATTCAGTAAAGACGTACGTATACAGGATGTTAAAATTGGACATATTTTGAGAAATTCTACGTGATTTTACCTACAAATCGGTATGCCGAAAATCCTTGTATCTCACTCCATGTGGCCACTAGCATAAATTGAAATGGGTTCTGTAAAAATGATATGGATTGACTATGGACTCAATTTCAAAATCAATTCTAGTTCAAACTAAATTTTACTTCGTGAGCTTATTTGATACTAATGTGATTCTAGCGTGAACTAGGGTTATCAGAAAATATTATATTTTTTTTTTTTTTTTTTTTATAAATTTTCAGATTTTTGACTAAGTAATAGCGTTTTCGATTTGCTGCTCTGGGGCGCTCTGCAATTGCTCCGAGCGTGAAACGTATGTTCGGTTTACGATAGATTCTTCGGCTTAAGACTGAAACACACTAGTGCACAGCACCGCACGGCGCCACACCGAAAACAGTGGTGCATCGTATTTTATAATGAAAATCATGCACAGTTTTATAAGAAACTACAGAAAAAAGACGATGCACCACTGTTTTCGGTGCGACCCCGTGCGGTGCTGTGCACTAGTGTGTTTCAGCCTTTACCCGACTCTGCCCTCCACCAGCATTCGATTGTAGAGCAATATGACGTCACATAAAAATTTGAGAGCATCCTCGGTGCAACTCCAGAGCAGCAAATCAAAAACGCTATAAGAAACACAAAAATTTGAATTTTTCTAGAATTTTTATGAGCCATAAGCGAAGAAATGTTTTTGATAAATTCTACGAGATGATTCTACATCGATATTCAAAGGTAACATTGCGCAGAATAAATGCCTAAAAGAGGATATTTCTGGTAATATTTACTTCAACCCCTAAAATCACGGAAAATGTGTAGAAGAATTTTTACATCCTGAACACACATATAGGGTACATGTAACGTGTTCCCTCAATATGCGGGAGATAATATCCGTTAATGGAGTGAGATGGAGAGATATAAAAAATGAGATTGTGCTTTTGTAATGGTTATTTTAATTAAGTACCTGCACTGAACGTGATATTATTTCAATTAGGTTAATGAAACAGCTGTGATGATTAATTGATCAAAGGGAAGCTCCCCGAGTAATTTAATAAATTCCTCCTCATCCCTTAACTCATGTCAGTATTAAAAGATGAGAATAATCAATATACGTACTTTAAATATATTCCGAAAACTTATCGACGCCCGATACGAATAACAGCACATTTCAGATTCCGGGTGAAAAAGAGCACGTTTCAAATTCCGGGTGAAAAAGAGCACGTTTCAGATTCCGAGTGAAAAAGAGCATGTTTCAGATTCCGGATGGAAAAGAACACGTTTCAGATTGAGAATGAAAAATAGCACGTTTCAGATTCACTCGAAAACTAGCACAATTCAGGTTGAACCGAATATTACTTATTAGCAAGTGTCAGGTAGGTTTATTATAAGATTGAATTGAACATTCAATGATAAAATTGAATCAAGTTTTTGTGCATAATTGTGCATTTCCAATTTCATAATGAACCTACCTGACACTTACTAATGAGTAATATTCGCTTCGCCTGAATTGTGCTAGTTTTCGAGTGAATCTGAAACGTGCTATTTTTCATTCTCAATCTGAAACGTGTTCTGTTCCATCCGGAATCTGAAACATGCTCTTTTTCACTCGGAATCTGAAACGTGCTCTTTTCCACCCGGAATCTGAAATGTGCTCTTTTCCACCCGGAATTTGAAACGTGCTCTTTTTCACCCGGAATCTGAAATGTGCTGTTATTCGTATCGAGCGTCGTTACTCTCTAAATCTGAATCAGCGAAAACTACTGACAATCAGCGAATAGTCGCTGGTTTACAGCTATAAGTCTACCACTGATTCAATCAGGTAGAAAAATGAGAAACGATAATTCGTATCACGGTTCACTCGAGTCAGTGAAACAAGATCTCGTACAGAAAATATTTAAAGCTCTATCCTCATCCTCCCTTACGTCAAACAAGACGCTGTGATGATTCACCCCCGGCCCCGTTCTCATCCGTCAGAGACTCGAGGAGTTAATTAACTCTGCCCTGTGTTTTCTTGGCATTCGATGTGTTGCCCACATCCAAAATATCCCAGTATCTCTGTATATGTACATTATACATACACCTTCTATATAATATGTTATGTATAATTATCAAAGGCGCACCCACCCTGTGATCAAAATCTATGATGCGTTCAATTCTGAGAGAAATTATTATACAGCGAAAACTATAGCTCTTGTATTCTACAACGTGTAGACGCTAAATTCGAAGATAAATTCGAATTTAAATTGAAGACAAAAAAAAATGACATGTTTCCTCTGAATCTTAATGGGAAAACTCGCAGATGAATGGTCGAATTTGTAGACCCGAAATATCCTTGAGGTTTTTGAATCACGTGTACTAGGTCCGGTTCAATTATCCCGCAATTTATTCCACTTCACACCTCAATTTCCTCGTTCTGCAAATGAGAAGATTCTGCGAAGGCCGCAGAGTAGAGGAAAACGAAATTTACGGCAAGGACTATGGCGGATAAAGGAGTGTGAGAGAAATGAATTGGTGAATGAAGCGAGGAAGAGGAATCGTGGGGAGACCGCAGCTATCGACTTACTGCTCGTCGCGGGTGGTAAAGCTTCGGTTATACTTGTTGCTCAGTGGTTTAAGCTTCGCAGAAATACGAAATCCATCCTCTTACTCCAGGACTAATCTATTATTGAATAGTCTACATGGCGCAGGATATTTTCCAATAGGACTTGATCACTTTTTGGATAAAACTTAATCGTGACCCTTACTGACCATGATCGTCATAGGGAATCATATAGGTGCTTGATTATTATTCTTGAGAGTACATTGAGCATTTTCCACGAAGTTCTATAGTATAGAATGTTATGTTCCTTTTTCTTGCACCCATCTTTTCCGCATCTCTTTTATCGTAATGAGAATATTATAGATGGAGAAAATTTATACGCAGAATTTTCTAGAGGAAGCAATTTTCTTTCAATTTCCTCAAGAGTCTAGTGGCTCGAGAACAAAGAAGTATCAATAGAGAAAAGGAGAACAATATATCTTTGCCGTACGTCTTGTCATTATGCAAGGAAATAGTTCAGCATTAATTTCCGGCATCTCTAAGTACATATCGTATATCTTATACTAATACATAATTATTTTCCTAAAGAAGCAAAGCTCTGAATCATTCGAGTTTTTTTATATATTCTAAGATCACGTCTTTAACTTATTTGATCGAAGGGTGCAAATTTTCCCACGAATACCAACTACTTGAATATTAATTATTCACGAAGATGAGAGTTACTTCGATTTTTTTGCTATCGATCTGCGACTCCTTCACTGGATGTCGTTGAAATCACATGAACCACGAAAAAGAGGCGAATCCCTTCTGATGCTATGCACAGCTACTTTCTTCGCGTATCTATTCTGCTCCCCGATATTCGAAGGGAGATAAGTTTTTCTCTCGAAAAGCGACGGAGGCGAAGGAGCAACTAATTGCATCTCATTATAACTTTGGCCCTTCTGCAGTAAGCAGGCTTCAATTCCACGTGGTTAGTACACCTCGAGAGGTACTTTTACATCAAGTGTTGTCTGGCTTTATCGAGACGAGGGATCCAGAGGGACTGGATCTAGAGAATCACTGGAGCCAAGACAAACAATGTTAACGACTGATATAAAACCGAGAGTCTCTTCGGCTCCCGGTTTTATCTGCCTTTTTTGGTTTCTCTTCTTTTTTTTTTTATGTTTTTATGTTTTCATGTTTTTTTGGTTTCATGTTCCACACGTTGATCTCTTTTGTTTTCGAGACATTCACGACTTGAAACCCAGAACGTTTTTCAAGGATTTCAAGGATCTCTTCGCGCACGTGCCGAGAATCTTCATACGAATACTTATCGCTCGGTATATATCAGAATTCGAGAATTCTCTAACATATTACTTATTTATCTGTGAAGTTTATGAAAACCAGCTGCTGCTACCTTAGACTAGTAAGAAAAAAAAAAAAAAAAAAAACAGTCCAAGATGAGTAAATCGTATGCTATATCTTACTATGGTATCTACCTAGAACGACCCACGCATCTGCTACCAAATCTCATATCTCTTAGCCCCGAAATGTTGGGTCGAAAGGTAAGTGTACTTATTGAAGATCTTCGACCTTTATCAGAGTGCGTGAGATCCTTCTAACCCACACAGAACTAATATTTTGAATTATTTTCACCTACTATAACTTACTCATAATAAAACTACTTTGCTCTAAACCAGCTTCGAAAATTTGATGTCATTTAAGAGTTGGATCTAATATAAGGACACATATCGAGCCATTGATTCGTATAAGTGCATATGAAATAAGCCTTTACTGAAATTTTCGCAAGATTTAAGGCGTGTAATCAATACTACGACATAATATATCCAATTTTTCAATTTGATTATTTGATTAGAAATTTACCAAGCCATAAAGATTCCTCGTGTCCTTTTTTTTTTTTTTTTTATGGAGAAAAAAAAGGCATCGATACTACCCGGGTCGAATGTCTCCTGGATTTTCCCCAGCTCTGTATTTTCTCGTTCTTCAAGGAAGTCTCATATCAGCTCGCTCTTCCGATAGGATATATTTGAAATTCTTGGGAACAACGGGCATTCAGCCTGACAAAAGGGGTGAGCATTTCATCTTCATCCAATTTTATTCTGAATTCTTATAAATTCTTTTGTCGATGATTTAATGGCAAAATGATAATTTCCGTTTTGTGACACGATGAAATATCGTCGAACAGCTTCGTAGCTTTGAAGAAGAAAGAGAAAAAAAAAAAAAAAAGAAACTGTTCATTTCTGCGTAAAGTTTTATTTCCCAATATTTCTACTGAAATTTTCAAAATTACTTGCATATAGAATTTCCTATTTAATTTTCTATGTATACAATACAATATATAATATACATATATGTATTATACCCTTACTTTTCTGGTAGTGATTTCTTGGAACAAATAGTATAGAGAACCCAAAGTCTTGCAATTCTCCCGATACCTACGTGGCGTCGAGTTTATATTGAACAAACGTGACTTGATATTCGTTGTACGTGTTAACCAACTTTTCGGAAACTCTTTCCCAGTTTCAGAGCTTTCGAACTCATTGACAGTAGAGTAGAGACTTACGTCTCTTACGAACTACGATATACAGTGAGAAAATCCGATTTATTACCGGTCAAGACGATGAAGGAATATTTTATACGAAATGCCATTTTTTTGATTTTTCCGATTCTTCATCATGTACTACGATCGAGCGTTAGTATCAGTTGAATTTATTCCCGATTCACGATTCGCTGTTCATTAATTTCCGTATCGTGATAAAGCAGCTGATAAAGCATTAAACCGATCTCTTTCAATTTTGAAAACATATTGACTCCAGTTTCCTTTGTTCATATGGTGGCAGATGGAAAGCGAAAGGAAAAAGAAAACAAGTATAACCGTAGGATGGGAAATGTTACTTTAACACAATCGATGTATAAGACGTGAGCTGAAATAAAAAAAAATCTCAAACTTCCTTCTGCTTATTGCATTGATGTAGGTATTTCTTCGTTTATTATGTTCGGCTGGTTCTCCATGCACCTTTATCTAAAACTCAATTACTCATTTATTGTACAGAAACTTGAAATTTGTCTCCACATCGAGTGAGAAACTTGACTTAGAATTCTGCATATCAGGTATTGATCAAAATAACGATAACGAAAATAATACATTGTGCAACTAGTGCGCAAAGTTTGTGATTTTAGTACGACTGTGAAATTTGGTCCAGAATCACGAATGCGCCCGAGTTGGTAATACTATTTTTTTGAAACAGTGAAAAAAATTCGACTTCTCGTGACTTTTTCGTGTGCAAAGTGCCCGTTTCTCGCACTAGTGCGGAAATTAATTACCAGGCACTAAAAGTCGAATTTTTCGCACCGCGTTATATGAAAACAAATTATCGCTAGCGCTTCTACCTTTTCGTGCGACTTTTGACAATGAGATTTCACGCATCAATAATGACTCGGAAATGTTAAATAATCCGTGAACATAAAGACCTTGGGAAAATCTAATTAGCCCTTAGCTGGTACGGATGCCTCCGATAATTATGCCCGCGCGATACCTGCTTTAATAGACTAATGAACCGAGAGAGTCTCATCCCTGTACAACGCGCGAGAGCGTAGCATCTCTTACACCCTAATATCGTATCTCTACACAATTTAATAGTGTCAGTTACTAATGATGGTAATTTGAGTTTCAAGTTCGAATAGCTATTACAGGTGAGTTGACTTCGCGCTTTGAACCATCTTGGGCTGTCTCATTCCGTTAGGCAAACTCCGGTTACCAAAGAACTTCTACTTTGTATATCTATATATTGAGTAGTATATCGATGTGTGAAGATCAATCGATCGGAAATTTCAGACGAATTAATATCAAAAAAAGATAGACAACGATTATACTTTCTCGACGAAGAAGTATGCAATTTATTCACGTTTCTTAATGATATAAAATATTTTCAATTACCTACTTTTCCACATTTTTATTCTCGCATGGGGATAATAATTGATTCTCAAGTACATCAATTGCCAGGGGTAGAAGTAAAAATAATGGAGTTTACAGACGACACGGATTTCCACTGTACCTAGCTCCCTTTTTTTTTTTTTTTTTTTTTTTTTTTATATGATATATCTTAACACTTTCAACGTTCCGGGAAATAAAATATAATAGATTCGGAGTACGGTCCTCGCGCCATCTGGGCCATAACATGTGGTTAAGAAAGTCTTATTTATTTGCCAGTTTGAGATATAATCTTCGGCTATGAAGAAGCGAGGAGACAGAAAAAGGAGAATAAAAATAAGAATAAGAATAAGGATAAGAAAGTATGAAATTGTGGATAAAAATAATGGAAAGAACAAAAAAAACAGAAACAGTATAACGAGGTTCTGGAAATCGTATAGCTTTCTTTCTTTCGAAATGAGAAAAGTTCCATATCTGAGGCGAAGCAACGTCTTCACTTCACAGTCCCTGCTACTCTTTCGACATTCTTTTATACACATCGAGGTACGCGAGAAAGAAGGAAACGAATTACCCCTGTTTCTATAATCTCGCGAATATTTTCCCCGTGCCGCAGAATTGGGGTGTTGTACATTTATTTTTGTATACAAGTACGTGAACACATTTCTACCACTTCCGTATTTCGAGCCAAGATTGGTAGTTGTAGAAAATTCTGCCGCATTGGGTCGGCGCAGCAGGCACATTAAACGCTTTTCGTCTTGAATTTTCAACAAGAAGCAAATACAGCCATTTCCATATTTGAATGAAATTTTTATAAAATTACTATCACAGATTTGTTTGGTGATGACTCATTGATGATATGAGAATTTGGAACACTTTGCGATTTTATTTTCTTAGGGTAAAATAAAAAGGTCCTTGAGAGGGTCTGATGCGCTGCAGACTATGGCGACCCAGAAATAAAGTAAGTCAGAACGGAAGAGGAGAGAATAATAAGAAAGCACGATGTTGCGGAAGGAAGTGGGTGTATACTGGCCTAGAATTCCGGGCTTTTTATTGCATTGTGAAATGCGAAAACGTGTGGGTCACCGCGACCAAGGATAACGAAAATTAGGTTTTACGTATATGGCAAGACCCAATACATAGTGGTGAAGGATATCAAATGCTAAATTATGTCTTTTCTCTGGCAAACGCAGTATCGTTCGAAATCCTCACGCATAAATCTCCCGATATATGGAAATTCATGGATACATGAACGTGTTGAACCGTCCGACACCCCGAAAAAAATCAGACGAACAAACACGCTGATATTTTTTTGTAGAGAAACAAATTTGGAATTATTTGTCTTCAAATGATTTGGCAATTTTTTTTTGCCAATTCCGGTTCTAACACCTCTACTTGCTGACCTGAACCGCGCCCCTATACAAGCACTCAAGGGTGACTTATACCTTCCATTGATTGTAGTTACAAAGCTTTACTAATTTCTGAAACACAATGAAACGCTGTTTCCTATTTCCTCGCCTAAATGGTTCCTATTGTCGTTGAGTTAATTGCAAGAGATTGCCATATACGAACAAGCCTACACGTACTTGGGTTTCTACGCCATAATTAATACTCACAGATATGGTAGCAAAACCGCGGTCTCTTCTCTAGGGAATTTTCAATTCCAAAAACTTTTGTGGTAAAGTCAAACCACCATTGCATTATTCGATGTCGCCTAAACCAATTTCCACGCTAACCAATTTAAAGGGTAATTTCAAAATCCAAGCTATTCGCACATACGTTTCTGAAACGCATAACTATATGGCTGAACTAACAAAACGACGCACGTATCGCTCGTAAATATGATCTTGCGCAGAAAAAGGTGGTGTGAAAATAAATTCATTTTTAAATTAAATGATTTTCGGATTCACATAGTCATCGATTTTATACCACCTATTCAAAATTTCGTACCTTTCGTATTTGCAGACACGATTGTAAATTTATTATACCGCGTTTGCGGTTCTGTGCAGATGTATTCGTGCAATTGAATTTTTTCATAAACGAGGAGCTTCATCATGAAATATTTTATTTCCGAATTAAGTATACGGAGCAAAGTACGTCCCTAGGCGTTAACAGCAGATGTTTCATATTATTTAATCAAGTAAGGTGAAGGCTAATCAACAAAAGGCGTCGAAAACTCTGTGAAAAAAAAATTAAATTAAATTTTAAATTCAAGTCACGAGCGGTTCTTTCGCGAGCTTTGCGACTTACGAAAAATACACTGTGAAAGGTATCGAAAGGAAATACGTTTCCCGAATGGCTGATTAAATCAGTCGCACAGCTTCGTCGAGGACACACATAGGGCATGGGCATATCCAGTATAGCAACAAGTTCAACTGATTTCTCGCATACATAAAACCGAAATTTGATTTCTCTTCAAAGTTGATGTAAAAGAAGAAGAAAAATAAGGAAAATATATTTGATATAATTATATAAATATTTTATACCCTTTGAAAGGCGTGCAATCAGAGCGAGATAATTCAATTCAACGACTTGCTACCCGCACCTCGGGTCTCTCGTTCTTTCAAATTTGGAGCTAATCGTATCCTCCTAATCCGCTACTATAGAGTGATTCGGGAAATTAAATTTTTTATTAGTCTAGTTGTTTCTCAGAGATAATAATCAAGGCTTAAACTTTCTTATCGCTAATTCTTGCGCCAAAATGAATTTTACCACCACCGCAGGGCGCGGCGGACGCATACATACTAGGTTTTCCATAATTTAATACTACACCTTTCTTTGAAGTTCGTTCTGACAAAGGTATGATACTCGGGCTTTTGCTGGCTTTATGAAACACCCGAAACCCTGTTTTGAATTATATTATGCAAATTTTGAATTGCGGGTTACCCGTGAGAACCTTAGATACAGTATCGTAGCCTCTAGGCACAACACACACACACATACATACACATATATACATATAAACCCATAATCGTGGGATTGTACATGCGCGTGGGTGTATCTACACACTGAGAAAAAGGTATTGTTGAAACAACCAAAATTTGGTTATTATACGGTAAAAGAAATTTTGTTGTGCTAACAAGAAATTTAGTAGTATCAGAAAAAATTTTGGTTAGCCCAACAAAATTTTGGTTGGCCCAACAAAATTTTGGTTGACTGAACAAGAAAATTTCTTTGACCGTATAATAACCAAATTTTGGTTGTGTCAACAAGACCTTTTTCTGAGTGCATACATAAATATGTGAAGGGGAAAAGTGGCATGAAAGAGCCAATTTATGAAAAAGCCACTTGCATGCAGAAACTATATAGAATTCTATAGTTTCTTTATGGAAGCGGCTCTTTCGTGAATTGGCTCTTTCATGCCATTTTTTCCCCTGTACAGGAAAGAGGGTGAAAAAAAAAAATTGAACATAAGACACGTACGAAACGGTGTATATAAAAATGTGAAAAAGTGCCAATCACTGGCATTCGGAGATCGGAAACTTCGTTCGTGATGAAGAAGTAGGAAATCAAAAGCAAGAAAGCTAGTATATCGCAACTGAATAGCAGAAAGAGATATTTGCCGAAAATAATAATAAGCTTGGAACATCGAAAAAATGACATTTCAAACTTACCCGACGCATAACGCGAAGCGAAAACGAAGATGTCTTCATTTTTGTTGTAATCCTGCGGCAAACTCGAGTCTTTTATATAATACGCGATTGCTTGATTGACTATCTGTGATCGAGTGATCTCTCCGCGTAGCTTATTGGTTTTAAAAAATCTGCATTTATAGATTATTTACGGAGAACCAAAGTGATCGCGAAATATTGCGGAGCTTTTTTTTTCCGATTTTTTATCCGGCCACACTACAGGTGGTCGAATCCAGTTCCCAGACGGGAGTGAGGAGCTTTTTCTCTTATTTTCTCGTGCTTATTGTTTGATCTCGAATTCCCAATATCTACCGAGATGCTATCGAGGGGATGCTGCGACAAATTAAGCTCCGGTCTTTCACCCTCCAAAGCTTTTCACCAAACGGCTATAGGTCAGAGAAGAAGAATTGAAAATTCGAAGCCACGGGTCTAGAGACGCGACTAACAGGCGTCTGATGCTACCAAAGACGACTTGAACTCCTCGAAACGGACCTCCCGTCGACGAAACCCTCTCGCGCACGCTCACCACCTCCAGGGTTGTCGTCAGGGACGAGCTTACGCACCCGAGGGCCACATTGAGCCGAATAATTACTACAAGGTTAGCGATATTTCTTCCGACCCTTTTATCGACGCTGATTTAATTTAAAAAAAAAAAAATTGGGTGTGGTGTTCATCTGTAGGCACATATAATAGCTTTACGTTTTCACGAGTAATTGCTCTTTGAACTCGTTATTCAAATAATGATAAAAGTTTATTTCAAGGTAGCTGCGTATACTTCGTACCAATACCCTGTTTCCACTTTATGAAGCTTGAAAATTTTTAGGGCTCCGCTTTTTCACCCTGGGATGTTCAACTTTTGCCTATTTTCAACAACCTTTAAATGCTCGCTGGAAGACTAATTCCAACGCGTTTATTACGTCGCACGTTGAGAAATTTATAATATAATTATACGACTTATCAAAATCCCATAATTCCGAAATTTCTATAAATAAAATATACACGGAAAGAAATTTTTCGCGTATATCACTATGCCAGTATGGGCGTGAAGGCCATGCTGTATGGTATCGACGATTTTCATTCATTTTAATAGTTCCGTCAACAGACTTTTATTCATAACTATTTTGTATATTCACCAAATATGATGGGCAAGGTGTCATTTGGTTCGGAAAGGCATTTAGAAACTTTTCGAAAGGGTCCCAAAAAGGGCCGAAAAAAATTGCAAAAGTTATAAACAATTTATTAAAAAAAAGAGGGGGAGTTCGGTTTTTTACGAATATCTCAAAAACCATTTGAGATATTCAAAATCGCAAAAAAGATCCTAAAAGAGCAGAAAATGTCCTACAAAAAAGCCTGACCTCTCCAAACTCTACAACCAATATTTATAATTTTAATTGTGCGGTGAAAAAAGGACTGAAATCGCGCGCGCGGCCGCCGCCTAACCTATGTTTAGTTCTTTTTTCAACGCACAATTAAAATTATAAATATTGGTTGTAGAGTTTGGGGAGCTGAGACTTTCTTGTATGAAATTTTCTGCTCTTTTAGAATCTTTTTTGCGATTTTGAATATCTCAAATGGTTTTTGAGATATTCGTAAAAAACCGAACTCCCCCTCTTTTTTTTCAATAAATTGTTTATAACTTTTGCAATTTTTTTCGGCCCTTTTTGGGACCCTTTCGAGAAGTTTCTAAATGCCTTTCTGAACCAAATGACACCTTGCCCATCATTTTTGGTGAATATACAAAAAAGTTATGAATAAAAGTCTGTTGACGGAACTATTAAAATGAATGAAAATCGTCGATACCATACAGCATGGTCTTCACGCCCATACTGGCATAGTGATATACGCGAAAAATTTCTTTCCGTGTATAATTCAAATAAAATTCTACGTGCTTTCAGATACCCCATATGGTATTGCAATGTTATATCATTGCCTTTAACATCAGATTAAAGCGTTTATATACCTGCAGCTGTATAATTTCTCAATATTTCACTTTTTAATTCTTGTGGTAATGATGACTATGCAGTTTTAATTAAAAGGTCAGAATAGGTAAAGCGGTGATAAGTTTTTCGAAGCTGTCCCTGAACCTTTATCTTACATCGCATTAAACTTCAGACTAAATTTTCTCTCGTTTCTTATTTTTTTAATCAATTTTTTGTTTTTTTTTCATTTTAACACAGTCCTCCGCAAGCTCTGATGTCGCAAAGTATATAATCCATACAACACTCAGTATTTTTGGGTACAACAACTTTGAGCTATTAATCTTCTCTGTCGGGCTACAAATTTCTGGCTACTTCCGGTTCTCGGATACGGATCCCCGAGTACGCCTTCCCTAGTGCCCTACTATTCACCATATACCAAGGGAATTCACCATTCATGTAGATATTTTGAGACAGTAATTTCATTTCATTACGTCGTACATCGCGGTCTTCTAGACCAGCTATGTAGTAGGATGTACGAGGGAGGTATAATATACGCATATATGCATGGAGGTAGAGATATAATGTGCATTTTCTCTATGCCTTCGGTCCGGGTCTTTCAATTTTGAATATTACCTAATTCATCAGAATTTCCAACATTTTTCGTAATGAATATATGCCAAATTTTAAAATATTCTAGGTAATTTTAAATGATTTCAAACGATTCCTAAAGATTTGATAAAAATTTACAAATGTTTTAGAAAAAATGTTGACAAAGTTCGAGAGAACTTTCAAAGGATCTTCAAATTTTTCCAAATCCTTGTTTCGGAATATCTGATTATTATTTTCTTCAAAATTTTCATCTATTCCGTGAAATTATATATTCCGAAATTGAAATACCTAATTCATTGTCATGTTTTTTAAAAACTTTCATGGAATTTTGGTGAAAATTTTTTTGAAAAGAAGTAGAATCAGTTTCCTAAAAATTTATTTCCATATCAAGGATGATTCCCAGAATAGAAATTATAAGTGCAGTTTAAAATTACGGCAGTGAATCTGTTCGACGTGAAAAAAAAAGCGGGACAAATATCGTATTTTCTGCGCAGGTATAGCTGATTATTTTTTTTTTTTTTTTTTATCATTATTTGATTATTTTTTATTATGATTTTTAATCAGTTTAAAAGTCGAGTTATCAAACAAATTATCGTTTTCTCTCGTCCCATCTGCAGCAAGCTCGCTGTTTTATATAGCTTTTGGGTTTTTTCTCCCATAACACAAGCTGTGCCGAATAAAGTAATAAAGTTTTTTTTTTTTTTTTTTTTTTATCTCGTTTACGGTTCTTCCGCATTCCCTGATCGACGAATAATAATTCATTTAATTTATTCACACTTTTCGATCTCAAGTCCAGAAAAGAAAAAAAAAAAAAAAAAAAATTATTTTCAATTTTCAACGTAGTGTCGAACTTTCAGTCAAACTTTTAGCACCGTTCTCCATATCGTGATCGATGTGTAGCTTTATAATTCTACGAATAGGAAATACGAGTTCGTATACTTATTCTAGAAAAAAAATAAAATAAAATAAAATAAAAAAAAAAAAACTGTCCATTCTTTGGGCTTAGAACAATTTTTATCACGAAGCTTGATGACTCTGGCTAGACTCCAATAAAACGATAAACATATTTCTTCCTGTTTTTAAGAGAACTTCGGTCTCATACTCTTCAAACAAAAACACTATGTACTTTTCACTGTGTGGGTCGATGAATACTTATGACAAAATTTCATGTTTTCTTTACGCAACCCCCTATACACGTATATAGAATTTATTGCTGCATATAGATATTAGATTTTTTTTTTTTTCTTTTTTTTTTTCTTATTTTATATACAATGTCGAAATTCGCATGCGAAACTTTACGACAACTTTTATAACGAGCAGAATAAAACGCTGTTAAAATTTGTACCTACTCGTAAACTTTTATAACGCATCAGTCGCACGATATTTATAATTTATTCGACAGAAAGACTTTCTGCTCTTTGATAAAAAGTTTATGTTTAGTATCGTTAATAATTTCTATTGCTTATATTTTTTTTTTTTTTTTTACAAATTTCCGATCTTACAATAATTCTACCTTTTCCTAAGTATAATTCACATCGTTAAGGTATCATATACCTTGTACCTTCGACGATGAACTCTCTATCAAACTTTATACATCCTCGTTGAAGTGTTGAGGTTTTGTCACGCTGATAATAACACGATTGATAAAGTTTATTACGCCAGTTTCCGCGGGGCTTATAAAGCTATACTAAACCAGCACGGCGCCAGAGGCTATAGGAAATATCTTCCCCGAGTATGAGTAATATAGAAATATTCGTGTGGGCGAGGGATTCAATTGCTTCAACCTATAATCCGCGCAAACAGATAATATATGTGGGAATTGATCGTCAGCACTCGATTCCGAATTCTCAGATAGATACCAGTTTTGGAATGGCCACATTCAGAAATCGGCGAGAATCTACAAATATATGTATTCAAGATTTTCGAAAACAAGATAATATATATCTTCCTATAGTTTTATCCAGGGAGAAAAAAGAAACTTCGTGAATTTTAGTTCCATTATAAAAAAAAAAAAATGCCTGCAAGAGCCCGCAATTTCGATTACACTAACAAACTCGAAATTGAATCTCCCCTCGCAATATTCAATTCCGAAAATTGTACCGAGTGATAAAACGGATCCAATATGTCCGTGGGAAGTTGTTTACCGCCTTGATGCTGCTGCGAAGCTCAAGGTAAACATGCTCACCTCGATTGGACGTATTCTACTTCTTCGTTTGGACGAGGAGGTCAAGGATTGCCATCGAAAGGATCTACGGAGCTTTTAGAACGCGTTACATTCCAGCCACAGCGTACGACTATACCTATATATCCTTGGTACCAATGATTCAAGGAAATATCCTGAGGCAGCAGCTTTACTCCGCATTCCAACTAATGGGAAAGAATCAGCACACCGTACATTTCAAATTACGCTATGTTGTGCACTTTTAGACTGTAGAGTCGACATGGAGTTGAACAAACTCTAAATTCATTGACTACAGATAGCAAACGATCCTTCGAACTTTCCTTGACATTTAAGGACCGGATACAACCGGATCTTAAAATAGTCGCTGCACTGATGCTGAATCTTCCAAATTTCGAACTAACTAATCCAGAGATTCATGACACTATAAAATACGTAGCTGAGCACACGGAGCAGTCCTAGAAATCGAAATCGAAATGACTCCATTCTCCAGTATCTTAATGGAGATCAAATGTCCGGAGCGGATCAGCTGGTCAAATTAGTAAAGCGAATTCTAGCGTCTGAATCGTCTTCTCTCATCCTTCGGAAATCCGTTGCTCGGTTTGTTGCTAATGAATTTTCACGGAATGGAAAACCGCGTATAGTTCCACAGGTGGAATACAACCCAACTCTTCGACGTTGTAATTGTTGCCGATTTTCAACCCCCGAAGTGTTGTCGCAATCGCTAAATATACTTTCAGCAGAATATCAATCGTGTAATTGATCGATCTTCCGACTTATCTTCATACAGTACATATAGGTGCAGACTTTGGGAGTTGTGGTTGTCCAGTTTTACCCTGTGAGAGACAGTGCAGCAGCTTTGGGCTCCTTCATTGCCCAAAAACAGCGCGAGGAAGATCAGCGCAGGGTTCGATCGATGAGGTAAACGATAAACAAGCGTTGGAGTATCTTCAAGCTTTCCGGAGCCCCATGTTTGCCTGAGAAACTCAGAGCTGCTGTGGAGATGCTGCAGCCTTATCTGAACGACAAACTTCCATGGAATTACGCCTTCGGCAATACTCTACCTATAGGTCGCGGGTGGCAATCCCTACAAGTTAGTTGTAAACGCGATGATAAATTTGAGGAACATATCAAGATACATGATAAACTGAGAAGGGTTCTTATCTATAACACGCTCAATCCAGCAGGACTTGTGGGAAACGAAGCATCATCTATGAGGATGGGATCTTATTCTACAGAGAAGACACAGCTTTCGCGATGGAACTGGACACGTATTCTCTTCTGGAAAAACTACCTACCCATTCAAGGCCTTTTTTGAGAAAGCCACTGCACCATGCCTAACAGATAAATGTTGATTACATTACGCAAATAATTGACGCAAAATCGCTCTCCGTGAATTTTGCCGGAAAGCCTTGACGACTGCGAGAATATCCAGGGTGATATAGAGCTTTTGAATGATATCCTCAACAAGGTTCTAGCAAAGCGTGTTGTTGACACTGGCGTAGAATTCCAAAAGCACGTATCTCAGCTTCAGAGAGATCTCGTGATAATTACAGGAGAGAAGAACAGAGGGACGAGACTGAACAGAGGAAGTGATCAGGAGGTGACTAGCGAGATACTTGAGTTTACCTATACCGAAGTCCACCGAATTTGAAGACCTCATCGAAACGAAAAAAGCATTTTATCCAATACCACAATCATTTGGCTGAAATAAATGTCACACGGCTTTAAAGAAGCTTATGAAAACTTTAAACCTTGCAATTCGTCTGGAGGAACTCGAGGCGATTTAATTCTACTACATCCTGCATGGTCTGGACGCAATTTTCGGGACTAATTATCGTAAGGTATTGCCCAGTGAAGTTGGAAGACTAAAAAAGCTCGTCGAAGTATTACTCGCTTCTTCAGATCTTGCAGACGTTCAGCAAGATATCAAAAGACATGCGAAGATTCTGATCAACCATGTTAAATTAGACGCACCTGGTGTTGAATCAGTTGACGTAAGCGATTACACGATTCCGGAAAACCGTTTATTTTTGAATGAATGGTATCCTGACCATCCCCAAGCAGATTCGTTATCTACACTCCATTTCACGCCAGGATATTGACCTCAAACACGCGATTACGTGACTGATATACATTCGCTTTTCCGTAACGACCATCCCTCTCGTAATCAGTCGCAAAGAGGATCTGCAGCAGATAAAACAAATGAAAAAGGAACCGCATCGCTTTTTGAGAAAGAAGGTTTCGCACTAGGAACATCTGTCAATCGTATCCTGAATCTGGAAGCAGAGGATCAGTCTGGAACCTATAAATGGGTTCTCAGATGACCCTGAAGAATCAGACAATGATAATGATGAGTGGCCTTCGGACTTGATGGAAAAACGAAAATCCCTAGGGAAGATAGCGTGCAGAAGATCTTTAGCATTCAACGAAATAGAGAATGATGTAGTCAGATGCTACCGCAACATTTGAAAATGTACCTTATATTACGGAAGAAGAAGCTGTTGAGTTAGGACGAAAGAAACACCATCCGATTAGACCGTTGAGAAAGTTAATCTGGTGAGCAGAGAAAATTATTGTTCATCCGAAATGATACTGATGCAGATCTGATACAGAAAATTATATCGTGGATTCACTTCCTGCGTTAGAAGCTCTAACACTTCATCATTCAGAACCTGCACTAGAATAACGATCACTCGAAAAGTCCCCAAATATTGGAAACTAAACAAATAAATTTTGGAAACGGAATAACTGCTTTTGAAAACCACAAGTCGAATCGTAAGTCTGATCAGATCACGTTGAAAGACTCTGAGCCTCATCAGTTTCAAAATGCAACATTGGGTAATCCTCTTTCAATTTTTTAGCAAAATCAATGATCAGAGTGTCGAAAAAATCACTGATAATCGTTTGTCGAGAAATTCTGTGATTATACCTAGTATATGAATGAAATCCATATCGAGTCAATTTTGATAACAGACAATTATCAAAATGATGCTGAAATTTCTTTTTCCCTATCTTTTTTTTTTTTTTTTTTTTCTATCTCAAAATTGCTAATCGTCATCTTTATTTTGTTTCGTGAAAAGAAAATTGTAGAACTATATAATTCTAACTACATATATGATTGGTTAATATAAAATGATGAGAATTATGGATATACTATCGTAAAGATTTATTTCATAATATTACACCAACAACTATTATTGAATTTTTATAATAATAATTCCTTATCATATTAAAAATGCGAATAAACACTTATTTAATAATAATAATATATAATTATATATTAATTAATTATAATGTTGTATAATTAATATCTTAATAGCCTAAAGATGCAATGCACGTTATAAAATATGCCGATTTTTTTAATCGCCATATTTATACCTAATTTCCTTCGTTACAACATATTAATATATGTATGCGTGCAGCGTACAATTTTTGTATTCACTATTTCTGTTTTTTTTTTTTTTTTTTCATTTTCATTTTCATTTTCATTTTCATTTTCATTTTCATTTCTCTTCATTTGTGTGTTATTTTTTTTTTTTTTCTCTTTCTTTCCTTTTCGTTTTTGTTTATGTTTGTTAGTTTTTTTTTTTTTTTTTCTTTCTTGTTTTTCGTTTCTTTTTTTTTTTTTTTTTTTGTTTTTTTTTTTTTCTTTTACTATACATCATTACTTGGAATGCTCAGTTGCGGTAAGTTTGACAAAAAAAAAAAAAAAAAAGAAAAATTAAAAAATAATAGAATAATCAGAGAAAGTGTATGTGTGTGTGTGTGTGTGTGTGTCCAATAGATATATATGTATACGATAGGCGTGAGTGGAAATTAATAATGATCTATAAATTAAAGTCCGCAATAAACAATGTCGTTTTATTATAAAGACAGTGATTTAATGGATTACTGGCATTGCTGTGTCCTCTTTAGTAATGAAAACATGAAGAAAAACAAAGAAGTATTTTTTTTTTACAATCAGACGATAATAGTTTTCTAATATAGACAAGGTGAATTAATGATCGTCTAATATGTAGAAAAAAAAAAAAAAAAAAAAAATCGACAAAATCAAACGAATAAAAGTACTATGATGATCATTAAACGTGGCAAAAGCTGTTTAATTTATGTATACCTAAGCTGAATGATAAATAAAAATACAAAAAAAAAAAAAAAAGCTCGAAGGTTTTTTTATAATAAATTGCAAACACATTCTGTATAAGAATAATTATTAAGACGAGAGATAATAACTGCGATAACGGAACAATATATATATATAGTATATTCTGTAAAATATAATAATATGGCGATTGTCATGCTCCTAGTCGACATGCAATGATATGCGTTTTTGAAAATTTCTACCAATCGCTATAGCGTGGGATATTAGTTTTTTTATCTTTTTTTTTTTTTTTTTTTTTTTTTTTTTTTTCAATTTTAAAAAATTAAAAAAATCTTTTATCCTCTTTCTTTCGAATTTTAGGTTTTACGCAAAAATTTGAACGATTGGTTTGAAATTTTTTTTTTTTTTTTTCTTC